>CAJQZJ010000221.1:1745828-1801964 GCA_907164525.1 Lophiomys imhausi
ATATATATATATATATATATATATATATATATATATATATATATATAGTTTTCAACCACATCAGATACCTAAGAAGAATAAATGTATCTAAATAAACTGGAAGTGCAGAGCCAACAACTTCTAAAACTAAGAACTGACAGACAACTGGCTGCCTGGACTGTCCCCAATTTTTCTCAATACATTGGAGCATCTTCCTTGGGCCTTTTGGTCCAGTATCTCTGACAGATATTAATTGTAAAGCAGGAATTATCAAGGATTTGCCTACCTTGTCTCCGCAGAGCTAGGCCATCGATTTACCCCCTTCCAAGTTTTGTCCTTTTCAGACAGCATTCTTTCTACATTTTAAACAAGGGATTTCTCTTGCCCAGTGAGAAACTTGCAGATACTGCAGCCATCTCCAAATGGAGATTCTTCTATGCTCATCATCTTCTTAGAGTAGAATGGGGGATGCTGTCAGGAGTTTACATGTCTCAATATAAAGCAGTTTTAACTCTTTTTAAGATATTTTACCTATGTAATGCTTTAAAATGCAATGTGAAATTTGGCCTTTTGATGGCAACTGTCACAAACTGTTTAAGATAATTAAGAAATGCAAACTAATAGTCATTCAAATATCATTTTGTTAGATACTATTGTAGTGTATTATAGATATTTTCTAACTTAATCAGAAATCAAGTTGCTAAGAGACAAGCAACATTTGCTTGTCCAAATATATGGAGGTAGATAGGTAATCTTCAAAAACCTCAAGAGATCTGTAGAATATGGCATGCAAGGATGTTTTCTTAAGATTTTTGATATTGAGACCACAGAAATTTTTAAGTAGTAATTATTAACTCACTCTAGACAACACAATGTTACAAACTTAAATAATTATTTAAGAATACAGAAGAGATTAAATAATTAGGAAATAGGTTCATTTTTGGTGCCTGTGTATGAATGTATGTGTCTGTACAAACAGGGACACACACAGATACCTGTGAAGGAAGGATCACTCATTCTCTCTCAGCACCTGAAACTCTCTGAGGGCTTTGTTTATTGTAGTGTTGACACCAGTTTTTATCACTAATGTTGAAATCAGAATTGACTCCCAGGACATAAAAGTGTCAGGATGAGGAGACAACAGTTCTGACAAGTACAAGAGGGTCAGAGTGTCAAGGGAAGGCAGAAACTTGAAGGTTTTTCTTCTTGAAAGTCAATGGGAGAAATGGAAAAGATTGTCAGGGGATGTTAGAAAGGGCATTCAACTCCTAGGACTCAGAATGGACACTATGGCAAAGGGCTGCTACAGTTCACTCCCAAAAACTGAGAAGAGAGTTAAAGCATCTGCCTGAAATCATGAAGTAGGTTCAGCTCAAAAGCCCCCATTGTTTTACTGTAGACAGTTGAAGAACATTCACCATGTCACTGAAATGTCTCATCATATTTGCATCTAAAATTCCTGGTTCGTTTATTTTGTCAAAAGATAATTTGAAAGGAGTCACATGAATATTTCCTAGACTTATTATCACCTTTTGTGAAAACACTCTTTTCCACAGTGTTTACTCCTGAGCGTCTTGTTTTCTTTTTGTATAATTCCATCCCATTGATTTGTTAATCTGTGAAATGATTTCTTGGGTTCTATATAAAAGGTTTTCTATTTTAATGCAATGGAACCATGTTTGATTATTTAACATCAACATTTCCTCACCCACTACATATGTTGGAGTTGCTTACATATAATATTCAAGACTTGAGAAGCAGAAGAAAATGTTAGAATGTAAGATTATAAGGCAGTACAATAAGTATTTCAAATTTATTATTTCCATGCTAGCCATATCTGTGAAAGGAGGAATGATGAGTTTGCTTACAAACAAGAAGAATTATATCATATTATAAGAGAATTATATTATAAATAGTACTAAGTAATAAAAAGCATCATTCAAGAGGCTCCTTCAGACCTGTACTTAAATTGATTTATTCAGGAAACAAAAGCACTTCCATTTGTCTCTCTTCATCTTGGGTCTTGCTTTTGAGAGCTGGTCACAAATCTAGCTGCATTTTGTCAGCTGCTTGAATCCAGCCCTTCCATTTGTGAACTTGAACTTCAACTCTATATTGTCAGAAAAATGGTGCCTTACTGCACTGTTAGGAATGTAAGTCTATTTTAATAGAAACTATTCTATATTTATGATTTCAAATAAGAATCAATTATAGGTCCAGTATAAATTACAAATTGGTTAATGTGTCTTGTGGCAGTGTTAGAGCATTTCAAAGACTCGGGCTACAGACTGCAGACTGCAGGTTTTTATGATCAGTGAGTTTTTGAATTTTTGAAACTGTGACATTAAATTTTTGTGGCAGAATTTGGGTAGTCTAGTAGGGAAATTTTCTGTTATCAGACCAATTGCATTGTTCTCACTTCCATCTTATCTTATGCTATTCCAATAAAGCAGATCTGTTGGAAAACTTTATCCTTTTATTCCTCTGGCTACATTGCACTTTTTCATGATCGTGGCTTCATTAATGCATCTTGTTTAGTATTTCAAGAGAGAAGAACTCATTGGATGTCCTTTTTAGCAATAAATAGAACCTTGAACTTGATAGTGAAGCAAAATGGAGCTTTTCGCTCAAAATAATACAATAACTATCAAGATATAATTGCTTTGAAAAGAAATGTTGTTGAATGATATTCCATACCTGTTTGAGTAGAATTTACCGCATTGAAAAGAAAAATGCTTAAAGGCTATATGAATCCATTTTGTCTGAATTTTTCCTTTGTAATTCCATATTTAACTCAGTCCATAAAAGATCAAATATTTTAAACTCTAAGTCCACACCTATGAAAGGAGGCATGAACCACATCACTGTGCCTTCCTTTCTTTTTGATATGATCCCTCCAATAAAGTTAACACTAAGAATCTCTAGCCCATGGAAGATAGACGTACAAAGAGTTCAGTTCTGCATTCTGAACTATGTTTTCATTGGACAAAATTTCTCTCCTGATGAAATTAAGAGAAAGTATATTAGAGTGAATGCAGAAAGAGAAGGGTGATAAAAGATAGGAGAATTTTATACATAAATTTTAGGGCTTCATTGACAATTTAAATAAAATATTTGAAGTCTAATTTAGACATCCCCCCCCCCAGCAATGGGCAAAGAGACACCTTGTTGGTGGTGATGTTCCTATATCAGTCTGGAGCAGAGCAGATGGCAGTCCTTTGTTCATCCTAACTTGATTCCTGGCTCAGTGACCAAAGGTGTTTTATGTCTAAGACTCATAAAAATCAAATCAAATCCAGGCAGTGCAGTGCAGGAGTGCAGGGTTGGGGTGGAGGAGAAATGTTGGAGAACATAGGCACTTAGAGCTCCACCTACCACCGTGCACCACAGTGCAGGAGAAGATAAACAGAGACCTGTGGAGCACAGTCCTGCCCTCCTCCGCACAGTACAGGGGAGCCATAGACACCTCCTTGACATAATGCCACTCAGAACAATTTCAGAATGCCACCCATGGATCCATGAGCTGCGAGACTAGCCTGCATCAGGAGCGATCACAATGTGCAAGTATGTGGTGTGCAGACAGGAGAGAAAGAGAAGTGGAGCAGCTTAAGCATTATGAAGAGATAGAACTGGAGACTGGAGGGTAGAGAGGAATAGCCTGTTGTGGGTGGCCAGTCATGCCACCTGGGGCCATGATGAACTCCCAGCCAAAACAGCTGCTGAGGGCCATGGCTGGGTCCATGGCTATGCAGCAGAGGCAGGGGTTGGTGTCTGTGGTTCATATTATCACTAGAGAACATGGGAATTTCTCTGGTCAGGGCAGCTGCCAGGCACCATGCAGACACCCAGAGATGGGGCAGGACTGTCCCCACCCCTCACCTGCAGCAGTACTAGGGAGATCAGGCCCTGCTCCTGGTCCAAACAGCACAGTGGAGCTGGCCCTGGAGGTGGTGGTGTGGGTGATCCACTCCCGAGGGCATGAGTGTGGGAGAGCTGGCACTGCCACTCTTCTTCCAAAGAGTGGTATGGGAGCAAACGTGATGCACAGCCCCCACCACCACCACACACACACCTCAGGCACTTGGGAAAGTTGCCACAGGATCATGAGTTGAGGACAGCTATTCCTGAGTGTCATCAACTGCAGCTCTTGGGACAGCAAGCCCCTGCAATTGCCTGGACAGCACAGTAGAGCTGACCCTGGTGGTAGGGCGCAAGTAAGCCTGCCTAAGGGGTACGAAGGGAGAAGATGCCTTCCACCCCCTCATCCCTTAACAATCAAGGCAGTTAGGAGAGATGACCTTGGGGTTGTGAGAGTGGGTGAGCTGTCCTTGCCCCTCAACAGATGCAGCAGAAGGCTCTGCACCTTTCCAGGGCAGCACAGTAGGGCTGGCCCTGGTAGAGAGGGCATGGGTCAGTGAGCCAGCCCAGAGGGTGTGAGAGTGGGAGAGCTCTCCAAGGCCCTAGCAGCCTGCAGCATACGGGAGAGTAGCCCACATACCTTGAATGGGCAACACAGCCGAGTTGGCTCTGGATGCATGGGCTCTGATGAGTAGGCCCATCTTGCTCCTCCTACTTTCTGCCTTTTGCAGCATTAGGTAGTCCAGCCTGAGCATTGCTGGAGAGCTGGCCCTGGTGGTATAGCTTAAGAGGGGGGAGTCCACTGAACACATCAGGGACCATCCAGGTCCAGATCCAGGGTTCTAAGTTGACCCACCCCAAAATCTCTATCATCTGCAAATGATTGGGACAGGTAAAAGGGCCAGTCCTGCCGATCCAAAACTGCAGGATCTCCATGACACAGGGCAACAGCAGGATAACAGGTAGGAGACATGATGACGATCCAATATTGATGGTGTCACAGAAGTCCGAGATCTCGAACCAGACCAAGGACTCATTGCAATGAACATTTGCAAACGAAGCTGTGTGAACAGAGGGACATACTGTGACACACTCTAACATTCTACAGTTTCCATAATGAAATGTCTTCCATGCTTTGTTTGTTTATTTGTTTACTTGTGTTTTTGGTTTTTATTTTGGGGTGTAGGTTTCAAGAAGGACAGATATGAGAGGATGAGGAGATAAATGGGACTAGGGTGCATGCTATGAAACTCACAAAGAAGTAATAAAAAGTTTTTTAAAAGCATGCTACTGAATGATAGATTGATGTGTCTTGTATGTAATCAACCTAATTTAGCAGCTAACATGAAAAAAAAAGACTAACTTAGAGTACCTGGTACATAGAAGGACCTCAGTAAGAGTAACTGTCATGACCAGTGCTATTTAAATATACTGGTAAAACGATTTCAAATGGAATGTGAAGCGTGAAGATTCCTGCTATGATGCCATGTTAAACAGATGACATGTTTTCTACTGTCTACTTACTAGTGAATTGAGCATTTAAAGCAGACTCCTTTTTAGGTTATTCTGATATAATCTTGTTGGGAGTACATGGAAAAAATTAAAAGTTTCGAGTGGATTAAGGTTAGATGAATTAGAGCAAGTAAAGAAGAAATTTATGGAACTTTATCATGCAAATGCCTTTTTAGTGTCAAAAAAAACCCCACTCAATTAAAATATGCCTGTAGAAGGGCCAGACCATGGCGAGTAGGAACTCTGGTGATGGGGAATTTCATTTTTCAAGGAGTGAAAATGGCAAAAGAGTTTTGATCCCAATAGATATACACAAAAGTTAAATTCTGTCAACACTATGAAGTTTTAGACCCTAACTCCTTTTTCTTATTGTTGTTTTCTTTTTTTGAAAATGGATTTTCTGATTAGCTTAGAAAATAACTATAATAGACTGTCATAGTACATAAGAAAATGACAGGATTTCATGAGTATTAGTTTGCATTTCTTAATTATCCTAAACAGTTTATGACAATTGGTAGCAAAAGGACGAAACTTCACATTTTATTTTTTTTTAACCCCTAACCCTTCAATCCCACTCCTCTGGAGTGGAGTGTCACTACATAAGAGTCCCTGGCCCCAGTTCAGAGGTCATATGAGGGCCAAGAGCCTCTTCATACAGTGGGGGCCTACAAGGCAGTACCACCAGTGAAAAGTGTCTCATTGCAAGGGAGAGAGAACTAAAAAACAAACAAATAAAATAAATAAAAAGTCTATGTACATGTTCCCTTTGGTGTGTTGGTTGTAGTATTGATATCCTGTACTGTATAGCTAAAATCCTACCATAATTGAATAAATGCCATGTGCATCCTTCTGAGTCTGGGTTAGCTCACTCAGGATGAGCTTCTCTAGTTCCATCCATTTGGCTGAAAATTGCATAATTTCATTGTTTCTGATAGCTGAGTAATGTTCCATTGCACAGATGTACCACAGTTTTTTAATCCATTCTTCAGTTGAGGGACATCTGGGTTGTTTCCAGTTTCTAGCTATTACAAATAAGGCTGCTATGAACATAGATGCTAAGCGACAAGCAACAGTTGCTTATCTAAATATAAGAGATATATAGCGTGTCTTCAAAAACCTCAAGAGATCTGCAGAATATGGCATTCAAAGATGTTTTCTTAACTTTAGACTTTTTTATATAGAGACATATCAACTCCTGACAGCACCCCCTATTCTACTCCAAATAGAAGATGAGCATCGAAGAATCTGCAGTGGGAGATGATTGAATTAGTGGCAAGCCTATCTCTTGGCAAGAAAAAAACCCTTGCTTCAACTGTAGACAGAATGCTGTCCAAAAAAGGACAAAACTTGGAAGCAGGTAAGTTGACAGCCTAGCTCTGCCAAGACAGGGTAGGTAAGTCCTTCATAATTCCTGCTCTACAATCAATGTCTGTCAGAGAAATGGGGCCAAACGGCTGAAGATTGATGGTGTAATGTATGGAGAGAAAATGGGAACTGTCCAGGCAGCCACTGGTATGTCATTTCTTAGTTTTGGAAGCTGCAGACCCTGTCTTCCTATATAATCAGATATATTTATCCCTCTCAGGTCTCTGAGGTGGTTGAAGAATAGATAGCTAGAGTCCCATGGTTACATTTTGAGTTGTTTAGGAATCAAGAGGGTGTTCTGGACCTAAGAAGATATTTTTAAAAATTATGATGAAAGTTAGGATGAAAGCTGAGTTGGATATAGAACTTTAAGCTCATGGAGATGGTTAGATAGTAGAATGTTAAAGTCAGGTGCCAAATATGTATAGACTGGACATTAGGATTGCATGCTAAGCCATATAACTCTCATAATTGTGGCCTAATTATTTCTGTTGTTTTGTATTGTATTTATTGTTATAAGAGAAAGAGCCATTTGTTGGACTCAAAGGGGGAGCTGTTGTGGGGAAAAAGATATACCTTACACTTAAAAAATTTAAAAAAAATTTAACAAAGGAAGGGGATGGGTGGGTTGAGGCAGAAAAGGGTGGGAGAGTTGGACTGGAGGGGGGAGTAGGTAAGCGATTACGATTGAGATGTAACTTGAAGTAATAAAAAATACATTAAAAAAAAAGAAAATGGATTTTCTTCATATAATGTATCCCAATTTCATTTCCACTCCCACTACACCCCCAAGTTCTTCCACACTTCTTTCTCATGTGGATCCACCTCCTTTCTCCCACAAGGAAAAAAAAAAAACAGGATTCTAAGGGATAATTCTAAGGAACAACTCATTCCTACCCTCAGGAGTCCCACCAGAAAATAAAATCAGAAGTCACAATATATATACAAAAGCCTGCAGGGCACAAAATGAGAAAAGAGGAGAATTCTCTGATGATGACTAAGAAAGACACTGATCTATGAGTCTAGCAGAATGTCATGAGTAGTCATTTCATTGCTATTTTGTAATTTTTTTTTTTAAAGAACGGCGCTATTTAGTTTTACACTAGATTCCTGAGCTGTGTCATCTCAAGCTCTTAATCAACCAAGAAGTGTCAGATATTGGTTCCATCTCACGGAGTGGGCCTTAAGTGAGAGCAATTATTATATAGGTTCCATCTCACGGTGTGGGCCTTAAGTGAGAGCAGTTATTATATAGGTTCCATCTCATGGAGTGGGACTTAAGTGAGAGCAGTAATTATATAGGTTACATCTCACGGAGTGGGCCTTAAGTGAGAGCAGTTATTGGTTGGTTACTTCCACATGATTTTTGTCACAATTTCATATATTGCAGGAAGAAAACCACTGTAGATCGGAGGTTTTGTAGCTGTTACATTTCTGGTACCAAGGAATCTAACCTGAAGGGGTGTAGGCTCTATGAAAGTTCCAACTTGACCTCTCCATATTCAATGAGTTGTACAGATGTTGTCTTCAGCAATACGACCTTACTATCAGTTTAAGTAAAACAATCTATAAGCCTTGGCAAGAGTTTGGCTTGTTTGGGCACTCCCATGGACTCCTTTGGCAAACAGTTGAATTAAATGTAAACCATGCTTGCTACTGGATGCTTCTTTGGTGGCAAGATACATCCTGTTAGGCCACTTTCTCCCCTTTTATTTGACAGTTTTATTTACCTCATATATATATATATATATATATATATATGGTAATACAAGAAGATAGTAATGTATTAGATTAGGTCTTCATTCTACCTCTCAAATGACCCTTAATTTTAGCTATCTCTCCTTAGTAGTCCCTCCTTCATTCTCCTCTTCTTGATTCTCTTGTTCCAGTTATACCATCCCCTCACCTATCCATATCTATCTATTCTATTTCCCTTTCCTGGAAAGACCTATCCTTCCCCTATATTCCCTCAATTTATATTGTAGCTTCCTTATTGACATAACAGATAATATACACATATAAGCAAATACAAATGATATGTCTCTCTGGATAGGGTTATTCACTCAGGATGATTTTTTTAAGTTTCATCCATTTACCAATGAATTTCATGATTTCCATTTGTTAATGATTGAGTAAAATTCTATTGTGGGAATATCCCACATCTTTTATACATTTATCTATTGAGGGACATCTAGGTTGTTTCTAATTTCTGACTTTTACGAACAGGACAGCAACAAAATGTTGAGCTAGTGTCTCTATAGGAGGATGGAGTGTCCTTTGGGCATGTGCTCTGTATCCTTTTTAAATCTAGAACTAGAACACTGTCATTGAAGATAATTTAAAAATTACTATTAAAATTGGTGAATTAAAATATTTCTGCCAGATTTTTAAGATTAATTATAATGAAGAAGGGACTCAAACAACTTCTTACTTGTTTGGTAGAAAATATTTGTAACCAGGCAAAGCCGCAAGTGAGGGACTGGGACACCAACCCAGCCACAAAACCTCCAATTTACAGTTTGTCCCTACTCCAGAGCATGCTGAGAACAGAGCCCAGAATCATCACCAAAGAGGTCAGAGAAACTTCATCCAGTAACTGGTGGGAGAGTCCAGTCGAAGCAGAGTCCCACAGCCAACCATTAGGGGGCTGGGAGTCCTGCAGAGGACAGGGAGGAAGGATTGAAGGAACCAGACAGGTCAGGGACATACCAGGACAACACACCCCACAGAATTAACTAAATGGGACTCTAGGGACTCACAGATATCAGGGAGCCTGTAGGGGTGTGACCTAGGTCCTCTGCATGTTTATTATGGCTAAGTAGATTTGTATTTTTATGGTAATCCTAGCAGTGAAATCAGGATTTTCCTTGACTCTTTTGCTTACTTGTGGGACATTTTTCACCCTCCTGGATTGCCTTGCCCAGCCTTGATGTGATGGTATGTACCTGGTGTTATGGTAGCCTTGTATTACCATGTTTGGTTGATGTCCCTAGGAAGCCAGTTCTTTTCTGAAGAGAGATAGGGGGGTCTGTGGGAGATGGGAGGAGGGGGGATAGCCTGGTTGGAGAAGATGGAGGGAAATCTGCAGTAGGATGTAACATATGCAATATATAACAAAAGAAATATATATTCATATATATATATACATATTCTTTACAATTTTCAAAAACACAAATTTCCATCTCCCTCAAATGAACTCATCTTGCTGATTCGGATATCACATACAGGTTGTATCCAAAGCCTCTGTGTGTATTTCTTTATGTGAACTATCTTACATATAATGTACTGGATGCAGATAGACTCACCCGCTAGACGGACTGCTTCAAGATCTATTCATTTCACCCCTGCATGCCCTTTGACTTACCACTCACCTTTGATTTGGGTCAAGTAGGAAGTTGCAACCCAAATTGAGAAACATGGCCTTGTGATTATAGTGTTAAAAAATAAAAAATGTGTTAGAATTGCCCTGTAAAACAAACTGTGACCACACTGTTTCCTGAGAAGCTAAGGGCCTAAATACTATAAGTCCTGCTCTTCACTACTGTTTGGATTTTGCTACTGTGGATTAAAATGAGATACATTCACACAGGATATGAGCATTCTACCATGATGATGTACCCCTAGACCTCATTTTATTTTTTCTTTTGTGGAAAGGTCTCATTAAGTTGAACAAGCTGTCTCTGAATTCACATTCTAGCCCAAGCAGGCCTTGAATTTGTGGTTTTTCTGCCTCAACCTCTGAGTAGCAGGATTTATGGGCATATGTCATTGCTTCTTAATTTAGTATCAAATTCCTTAGCAAAGACGATATAATTTTTAGAACAAAATTTGAATATGAGTACTATATTGAGCTATGCTAATGTACAAAGAAAATATTAAGGAAACATGGCAATAATGTTAAAACATATTCTATAGCTTACCTCAGAGACTGGAATAGATAATAATTGACAAGGAAGCACTTCAATTCTCTTGTTTTAAGTTTAGGCTAGTCTTCGACATATTCTAGTGATAAAGAATTACCATTGTATTTTTGTTCCTGGCACTTCAGTCAACAATCCAATCCACATTCATGGTATACATTATGTTATTCCAAGTTTGTAAAGATGTACCAACCTAAAATATACTGGTTACCAGTAGATGCTATGAATGTCCCCAGGTAATTGTCTAAAGATCTGGACAGGAGAAAAGACCATGAGTTTTAAAATTGTGAAGTGAGTCCGCTTCACTCAGACATACCTATTTCTTAAGAGTTTAGATGGTGTTTACCTCATGCAGTAACTCTCACAAGTCTCTACCCATGACCGTTTTGTCTATGGAACTTCCTGTTGACCTTGTCTTGACACATTAATAATTAGTTTTAATTTATTTTTTGAAAATTTTGTGTATGTACATAATGTATTTTTATCATCTTTACCATTACTCACCACCAGCTCCCTCCAGGACCCCACAACTTACCACTTTCAAGTTTATGCCTCTCTTTATGCAACTCAATAAGTCTAATTATTGCTGTCTGTTTGCACATGTGTTCGAAGACATATACTAAAACATGCACAACCTGCCAGGGGCCAAATGTCTAAAGAAAAACATTTATGAACTTTTCACTGTTGACATTTTACTATTTTTAAGTATCTAGGCTATAATATAGCAATGGCTATAAAGTAAATCAACAAAATTCAGATGTGGCGTGAACAATGGATGCACTGAGAGAAATCTTTATGAATTAAGAAGAGATAATGAAGAGATAATGATATTACAACTATTCTCACTGTTTTAAGTCCAGTAGTTTTAGAGGTAAACAAATGAGACAAAAACCACATTAGACCAAAATTAAATTCACACAAGAAAAATACTGTCTAGAGAGAGAGAGAGAGAGAGAGAGAGACACCATTGATGTATAGCTCATTCTAATAAATAATGAATAAAAACAAATGTGTTAGGAAGAATATTTTAGGTTAGATCTGGGCAAAACACTTCAATCAAAGAGGTTCCTTAATGTCTTACAATAAATTATTCTTAAATATATCACTTTATATTCATTAGCTTTTAGAATATCAGGCCACACCATGATGTTGAATGCATAAATATGTTTATAGTACTACTAGATTAACTTTCTTATATACAAAATTTAAATTTATCATAAGAAAAATATGATTTGGTTTCTTGCCATTTAATTTCTTGAGTTCTTTGTAAAATTTGGATATTAGCCCTCTGTCAGATGTGCGATTGGTGAAGATTTTTTCCCAATCTGTTGGCTGCCATTTAATCCAATCAAAAAATGGGGAACAGAGCTAAACATAGAATTCACAAATGAGGAATCCCTAATGGCTGGGAGACACTTGAAGAAATGCTCAGTATCCTTAAGCATCAGAAAAATGCAACTCAGGACAACTCTAAGATTCCATCACACACCTGCCAGAATGGCTAAGATCAAAAGCTCAACTAACAGCACATGGTGGCAAGGGTGTGGAGAAAGGGGAATACTCCTCCGTTGCTGGTGGGAGTGTAGGCTTGTGCAGCCACTATGGAGGTCAGTCTGGTGATATCTTAGAAAACTTGGAATAGCTCTACCTCAAGATCAATAATCCAATCCACATTCATGGTATACATTGTGTTATTCCAAGTTTGTAAAGATGTACCAACCTAAAATATACTGGTTACCACTTCTGGGTATGCATCCAAATGATTCCTCAACAAACCACAAAGATGTTTCCTCATCTATGCTCACAGCAGCCTTTTATGTAATAGCTAGAAACTGGAAACAACACAGATGTCTCTCAACTGAAGAATGGATTAAAAAACTATGGTACATCTACACAATGGAATACTACTCAGCTATCAGAAAAGATGAAATCATGCAATTTGCTTCCAAATGGATGGAACTAGAGAAGCTCATCCTGAGTGAGCTAACCCAGACTTATATGATGCACATGGCATCTATTCACTTATAATTGGATTTTAGCCATATTACAGGATAACTATATGACAACCAATGCACCAAAGGGAACATGAACATAGACTTTGTTACCTGTCAATGAGACACTTTGCCCTAGTGGTGCTGCCTTGTATGCCTCCAGTGTATGAGGAGGCTCTGGGCCCTCATATGACTGCTGAACTGGGGGAGGGACTGTTATGGTAGGGACACTCCACTCCAGAGGAGTGGGATGGAAGGGATAGGGGGTAGAGGGTGGGAGGGCAGGACTGGGAGGAGTGGAAAGAGGACACTGTAATGAAGATGTGTAAAATATAATTAAATTGCATTGGGTGTCATTTATAGAAATAATTAAATTATTTACCAGTATTTATATTATATTTAATTGGTTCAGCAGTTGTTAATCTTTAAGCAGCCATTATAAATGAGCACACGGAGACTGCATGGATTTTAACAAGCCTTGGCCTGAGTTGTGCAATCTTAGCCCATCTAAACTAGCTCTTATTCTACTACCCAAATATGACCCCATATATACATACGTCCCCTTGGACTGCCATTCTCCAGTATATGCCGATGTTCCTGGCCATGTGGAATGAGGTTCTTTTTTCTAACCCATGGTGTGCCTCCTCTTCTTCCTGCTCCTGGCTGGAATGCCTTCTTCTTCCTGCTGATGGCTGGAATGCTTGAATCCTCTGTCTACAGCACAGGCTTCCTGTTAGGAAGTCCCACCTTTCTCTGTGTTTGTCCAATCTCAGGCCTCAGCATTTTATTTAACCAATCAGAGACAATTAAGTAACAGACAGCAAACAGGACCAATTAACATTTAGAATGCTTAACACTACCCCAACAAAGATGTAACCTGAAGTAATAAATAAATATTAAAAAAATAAAAATATGATTAAGATAAATAATGGCATAAACCCAGCAGTAAAGTGTTGTTCTCCATCAACTTTGGTCAAAATTTCTGTCACTTACAGAACTTGCTTTTAGACTTTGTTAAAGATTTCCTTAAAACCTGATGGCAGTGGGCACACCTTTAATCCCAGCACTTGGGAGACCTAGACAGGTGTATTTGTGAGTTTGAGGCCAACCTGGTCTACAGAGTAAGTTCCCAGACAGTCAGGATCACACAGAGAAACCCTGTCTTCAAAAGTCAAAAAAACCAAAACCAAAAGATTTCAAAAAGAAATCTAAACATAAAAACTAAATGGATTTCTGATGTTGTACATTTAAGTCACGTGTCTGAGAAAGATATTTATTCCAATCTATGTCATTGCAAACATCATAAAGTGCTCCTTTCATATGCATACATTAATTTCTAGAAATGTGTATGATTAGTGAAAAGAAAATATCTTATTCTCTAAGAAGCAGGTAAACTTGATGGAGTTTATTTTAGAAAATAAGGTGTGTTCTTGAGAAGTGCCTTAAAGTTCTGGCTGGAGTCTGTCACTGAACAGCATCCACATTTTCAAAAGTGAACATGTGTGCATACATGTGCCAGTCCTGCTATGCTTAGAGGGCCTTGTTTCCCTGGTACACTTCAACCCTATAGCTCTTACAATCATTTTGCCTTCTATTCCACAGGGTTCTCAGATCCCTGAGGGAAGGTGATTGATGGAGACATCACATTTGGGACTGAGTGTTCCAGGGGCTCTATCTGCACATTGCTGTGGTTCTCTTTATTTGTTCCCATCTACTGCAGGAAAAATCTTCTCTAATGATGGGGCAGCATGCACAGGGCCTGCACGGGTCTGGGCCAGACAGGGTCCCAGTGCTGAGAGAGCAAGTGGACACATTCCCCCATCCCTAACCAAGAAGCTATCTCCAATTAATAACTGCTCCCAAAAGGAAAATTAGTGTTCTCCAATGGAATCTGTGTATACAAACCACTCATAAGGCCACACCCCGTGTCCAGCTGTAGACTGCCAACACAAAATGAACTCAATGGCATTTCTATTTTTGTAGGTTCTTTATCTCCTAATGCTTTGCCAGGGCATGCTTTCTTTTAAACCTTACAGGTCCTTCACCTACATATTATGGTTTCTGGATCTGTGTTTTAAGATTTCACTGTGTGAGAAATTTCAGTGTGCAGAAATGTATCTCTGTATTGATGTATTTCTTGTACCTTTAAAAAAATCTTTTAAAAAATCTATTTGCATCTGTTTTTGTCCTAATTCAGTTTGTTTAGATTTTATTTAATCTCATTTTATCTTATTGCTATTTTTAGATGTCTTTTTTTTTTTCCTAAAAAGTAAAAGAAAGCGATTTGGATGGGAAGGGAGGTGAATGATCTGGAAGAATTTGAGGAAGGGGAAACCATAGTCACAATATATTGCATGAAAAAAAAATCCACTTTAAATAAAAGGAAAAATAGTAAACGTGTGCAAATATAAGTCAGATTTTCCATTATGCAAGTCCATATATACCCTGAATATAATCTAATGATATGAAAATTTTTCTCTCAAGAATTATCACTGTTTCCAAATGCATACACTATGGCCTGGACACAAAGAACCATGCATGTACTTTGACCTCTGACACACAGTCAAAGTGGAAAGACTAAACTGTGCCCAATGAGCTGAAGCCCAATCAGCAGGAACAGCACAGGCAGCAGATGGGATGTAAACAAACAATTGGCCCCCTTACTGCGCAACGGAGGGTGGGGCAGGTGCCTCTTTAGGGAGAAATCTGAAAGTCAGCTGGCCAAATGAGAAATCGTCACAACTTTCTGTCCTGCCTGCAGACTCAGTGCTGAGGAAGAATTAGTCAACTCTTTGAAAGGGAGACAGATTAAAATCAAAACAAAAAGGCAGCACTAGAGGGATTCTATTACTAATTAGGTGACAGAAAGAGAACTTGGACATGAGACATAGAGAGAAAGTAGGAAAAGGATCTGATCTGTAGAGAAGGACAAGCTGCGCTAATCTGAGAAATAGTGATCGTATTGAGTAGGAAACTGGCATGATTGTCCCTCTCCGAGTGCTTTAAATCTCTCTACAGTAAAAGCAGCCTCATTTATACACCCAGAGAAAGGCAGACATTTTGAAAAGGATTTGAGTAGGCAGATGTGAGGCCTAACAGACTAATAGATACCACAGTGATGTGTGAGGTACATGTGAAGTACTGGATCTAGTAGATTGAATGTCCACTTCTTTTGGCAGTAATAGACATTCGATGTGCATATGCCTACAAATGCAGGAATGTTCTTAAGGAGAACCTCACTAGGTTGTGCAGACTGCCTTTGAATTCACAATTCTTTTCTGCTTTAGCCTCACAATTACAAGCTTGAGGCCCCTGTACCTTTCAATAGAGAAACATTTAAAATATAAACCTTGCTTTTTTGCATTCAGGAAAATTACTGAATTTGCTGCCCATCTTCTTGGAAATGGGATCTTCTTGTTACAATCATTTACTGTATCAGGCTATTTTCAATGGTCTACAATGAATTTCTTAAGCAGCAATGGGTTCTTTGTTCCCCATGGTAAATCACTTGTCTCATGTGCAGTTGCTGATTTTATCGCTTTTTCTTTTGTTTTCTTTTTTAAAAGTAGCTGCGAAGCCGGGCGGTGGTGGCGCACGCCTTTAATCCCAGCACTTGGGAGGCAGAGGCAGGCGGATCTTTGTGAGTTCGAGGCCAGCCTGGTCTACAAAGTGAGTCCAGGACAGCCAAGGATACACAGAGAAACCCTGTCTCGAAAAACAAAAAAAAAAACAAAACAAAAAAAAAAAAAAAGTAGCTGCGAAATTTTCATGTTTCATTTTGTCTTTTGTTCCTCAGTATTCCCTATTAAGCACTATCCATCCAAAGGATCTTGAAACCTATAAACCATGAGGTAAGTCCCCATGGTTACCGAATGACAGTCTACATAGCTAAATTGTACTCGCTAACTTAATCCCATGTGCTTCATATGTCATTCCTTGAAACTTGAGGGTAAAGTTCATGAGCAGTCATGAAACGTGTTTCACGCAATGCCTGCCTCCATCTCATGTCTGCTCACATTTGGCATTATTTTTGCATACTGCCATTTATAGTTTAGGAAATAGAATTATTGTGAGGGCTCACACAACACAGTGCAGGATAGCTTGTGTTTCTCATTGGGAATGGGTTGCCCTCTCAGTCTGCACTCAGCTCTCTCAGCCCTCATACTCTCCCCACAGTATAGCTAAATGATGTATACAAATTATCCATTTCTCATGATCAATTTTTTTTCTAAGAGGAACACCTTGCAGGATGTTCAGTCTGTCTCATATTCCCACTTATAAGACTGATATTGCAAATTTTCAAAGTTTGCTTCTTATACTGTAATATGGTTCCTTTATTTATATTATGAGATGGTCCTTTTAATTTATGAACAAATAAATGCTTAAATTATGACAATGTTCCTTTATTTTCCTCCTTTTATGTATACATGCCATGTAGATGGTAAGTCACATTATCTGACAACTAATAAGCTCTACATGAAAAATAACAAACATTACTTTTGACTGTTTATCCTTATAAAATGTTTATACTGATTATTAAAGTCTTAGAAAGGATTTTATTCCCCTAAAAATATTTTGCAAATGTATGCAAACTTTTTGCTGTATTTTGTCAAAACCATCAATTACCTTGTCATCATTCACTTTAGGAGAACAGATCATACTAAACAAAAGATTTATATTCCTTCTGAGCACAGTTTAATTTTGCATCTGAAGGTAGGAAAATATACAAGGAAATAATTATGGTGATGTAATATTACTTATTTTTATTGGATATATATTAGTAACTTTCCTCAGTTTTCCAGTCTTTCAAAAGTAGATATGACTTGAAATATATGCATTTTCTTATACACAGAAAGTTTCTAAGTCTTCTTGAGTTTGATATCTACAATGCTTTTATTTAAATTCTATGGTCCAGCACTTTAATATTTCCGTTGTGCTGGTATTGAAAAGGAGAGATTACAAATAATAGCAAGAAAGCAGGACATAAACGCCTGGAATCCAGAGACCACAGGACAATTACGGTCATATGCCCCAAGGCTTACCCCATTCTTTTTTATGTTTATTAATTACTTCAAGTTGCATCTTCGTCAGAGTGTCCTCTTTCCATCCATCCCGGTTCCACCCTTCCACCCTCTCCTCCCTCTCCACCCATCCCATTCCTCCAATTAGAGTGTCCCTACATATCAGCCCCTCTAAGTTCAACAGTCATGTGAGGGGAAAAATTTTCCTCTTGCACTGGGGGCCTAAATGGCAGCACCCCTAAGGGAAATTGTCACAATAACAGGTAACAAAGTCTATGTTCCTGTTCTTTTTGGTGTGTTTGTTGTAGAATAGTTATCCGGTACTATATGGCTAAAATCCTATATAAGTGAATAGATACCATGTGCATCCTTCTGAGTCTGGGTTAGCTCACTCAGGATGATCTTTTCTACTTCCATCCATTTGACTGTCAATTGCACTATTTACTTGTTTCTAATACCTGAGTAGTATTCCATTGTGTAAATGTACCACAATTTTTTTTATCTTTTCATCCGTTGAGGGATATCTGGCTTGTTTCCAGTTTCTAGCTATTACAAATAAGGATGCTATGAGCATAGATTAGGGTATGTCCTTGTGGTTTGGTGAAAAATCATTTGAGTGGATACCCAGAAGTGGTATGGCTGGGTCTTGAGGTAGGGCTATTCCAAGTTTTATAAGATATAACCAGACTGATTTTCAATGTGGTTGTACAAGTTTGCACTCTGACCAGCAACGGAAGAATTTTCCCCTTTCTTCACAACCATGCCAGAAATTGCTGTCATTTGAGTTTTCTATCTTAACCATTCTGACTGGTGTGAGAGGGAATCTCAGAGTCATCTTGAGTTGCATTTCTCTGATGATTAAGGATCTTGAGCATTTCTTCAAGTGTCTCATTGCCATTACGGATTCCTCTTTTGTGAATTCTCGGTTTAGCTCTGTTCCCCATTTTTTTTAAATACTTTATTTTTTTTTCTTCAAGTTACATCTCAGTTACAAACCCCTCCCTATTCCCCCTTCCTATCCCGCCCTTCCATCCTCTTCCCCCCAGAAGTTTCCCCTTTCAGTCCAACAGATGGTTCCTTTTCTTATAACAGTAAATATTATACAAAACAACAGATATAAATATGCCACACATTGTTCCCCATTTTTTGATTGGATTATTTGGTTTCTTGGTGTTTAATTTAGTGAGTTCTTTATAAAGTTTGGGTATTAGCCCTCTGTTGGAAGTGGGGTTGGTAAAGATCTTTTCCAAATCTGTAGGTTGCCATTTTGTTCTAATGACATTGTCATTTGTCTTATAGAAGTTTTTAAGTTTTATGAGGTCCCGTTTATTGGTTTTTGGTTTTAGAGCCTGAGCTATTGGTGTTCTGTTCAGAAGGTTGTCACCTGTGCCAATGAGTTCGAGGTTTTTCCCCACTTTCTCTTCTATTAGACTTAGTGTGTCCAGGTTTCTGTTAAGGTCTTTGATCTACTTGGATTTAAGTTTTGTACAAGGTGATAAGTATGGGTCTAATTGCGTTCTTTTACAGGTGGACATCCAGTTAGACCAGCAGAATTTGTTGAAGAAGCTGCCCTTTTTCTATTGTATGGTTTTGGTTTCTTTATCAAAAATTAAGTTACCATAGGTGTGTGGGTTTATTTCTGGGTCTTTAATTTGATTCCATTGATCAACTCTTTTGTTTCTATTCCACTACCTTGCTGTTTTTATTACTATTGCTCTGTAGTATAGCTTGAAATCTGGGATGGTAATACCTCCAGATTTTTTTTGGTTTTTTGTTTTTGTTTTGTTTTGTTTTGTTTTTGTTTTTTTTGTACAGAATTGCTTTAGATAGTCTGGTTTTTTTTTGTTATTCCATATAAAGTTGAGAATTGCTTTTTGCAGGTCTATAAAGAATTTTGTTGGTATATTGATGGGAATTGCATTTAATCTGTATATTGCTTTTGGTAGGATGGCCATTTTTATTATGTTGATCCTACCTATCCATGAGCATGGGAGATCTTTCCATCTTCTGATGGCCTCTTATATTTATTTCTTCAAGGGCTTGAAGTTCTTGTTGTACAGGTCCTTTACTTGCTTGGTTAGAGTTGCCCCCATGTATTTTATATTGTGTGTGGCAATTGTGAAAGGTGTTGTTACCCTAATTTCCTTCTCAGTCCATTTATCTTTTGTATAAAGAAGGGCTTCTGATTATTTTAAATTAATTTTGTGTTCCCCCACCTTGCTGAAGGTGTTTATCAGTTGTAGTAGCTCCCTGGTGGAAAATTTGGGGTCACTTATTTATACTATTATATCATCTGCAAATAGGGATACTTTGACTTCCTCCTTCAACATCATTGCCTTGTCCCTGAGTTTAGAGGTAATACTTTAAGTTTCTCTCTATTTAATTTGATGTTGGCTACTGATTTGCTGTATATTGCCTTTATTATTTCTAGGTATGGTCCTTTTATGCCTGTTCTCTCCAGGACTTTCAGCATGAAGGGGTGTTGGATTTTGTCAAATGCTTTTTCAGCATGTAGCAAGCAAGATGTGGGTTTTTTTCTTTTTTTTCCTTTCAACTTGTTTATATGGTGAATTATGATGATGACAGCTTGTTTATATGGTGAGGTATGATGATGGATTTTCATATGTTGAATCATCCCTGCATTCCTGGGATGAAGCCTACTTGATCATGGTGTATGATACTTTTGATATGTTCTTGGATGTGGTTTGTAAGTATTTTATTAAGTATTTTTGCATCTATGTTCCTGAGGGAATTTGGTCTGAAATTCTCTTTCTTTGTTGGTCTTTGTGTGGTTTAGGAATCAGAGTGACTGTGGCCTCATAGAATGAGTTTGGCAGTGTTCCTTCTGCTTCTCTTTTGTGGAAGAGTTTGAAGAGTATTGGTATTAGCTCTTCTTTGAAGGTCTGGTATAATTAAGTGCTGAATCCATCTGGCCCCAGCCTTTTTTTGGTTGGGGGACTTTTAATGACTGTTTCTATTTCCTTAGGGGTTATAGGACTATTTAATCTGTTAAGCAGATCTTGATTTAGCTTTGGTAGGTGGAATCTATCAAGAAAATTGTCTATTTCTCTTAGGTTTTCAAATTTTGTGAAGTACAGATTTTTAAAGTTAGACCTAAATGTTCTCTGGATTTCCTCAATGTATTTTGTTATTTCTCTCTTTTCATTTCTGATTTTGGTATGTTCCCTCTACCTTTTAGTTAGTTTGGCTAAGGGTTTGTTTATTTTGTTGATTTTCTCAAAGAACAAATTCTTGGTTTCATTGATTCTTTGTATTGTTCTTTTTGTTTCTAAGTTGTTAATTTCAGCCCTAAGTTTGATGATTTCCTGCCTCAACTCCTCCTGGGAGTGTTTGCTTCTTTTTTTCCAGTTCTTCCAGTTCTGCTGTTAATTTGTTAATATGATCTGTCACAGTTTTCTTTTTGAAGGCCCTTAGTGCTATGAACTTTCCTCGTAGCACTGCTTTCATTGTGTCCCATAGGTATGGGTGTGTTGTGCCTTCATTTTTGTTGGATTTTTAGAAGTCTTTTATTTACTTCTTTATTTCTTTCTTGACCCAGTAGTCATTGAGTAGACAGTTGTTCAGTTTCCATGAATGTGTAGACTTTATTTCTGTTGTTGTTGAAGTCCAGCTTTATTCCATGTTGGTCTGATAAGATACAAATGTTTTTTTCAATTTTCTTGTATCTGCTGAAGCTTGCTTTGTGTCCAACTATATGGTTTAATTTGGAGAAGGTTCCATGCATTGCTGAGATGAATGTGTGTTCTTTTGTGTTTGGGTGAAACATTCTGTAGATATCTGTTAGGTCCATTTGGTTCATGACCTCTATCAGTCTTAGTATTCCTCTGTTTGGTTTTTGTCTAGATGACCTATCCATTATTGTGAGTGGGGTGCTGAAGTCTTCCACTACTAATATGTGGGGATCAATGTGTGGTTTAAGCTTCATAAGAGTTTCTTTTACAAGTGTAGGTGCCCTTGTATTTGGAGCATAGATATTCAGTATTGAGATGTCATCTTGATGAATTTTTCTTTAACGAGTGTGTAGTGCCCTTCCTTGTTTTTTGATTAACTTCAGTTGAAAGTCTGTTTTATTTTATATTAGAATAGCTACTCCACCTTGCTTCCTGGATCCATTTTCTTGTAAAGACCTTTTCCCAGCCCTTTACTCTGAAGTAGTGGCTATCTTTGTTAGTGAGATTTGTTTCTTGTATGCAGCAAAATGTGATTCTTGTTAGCAGATCCATTCTGTAAGCCTGGGTCTTTTTATTGGGGAATTGAGTCTATTGATGTTGAGGGATATTAATGACCAAAGGTTGTTATTTCCTGTTATTTTGATGTAGGTGGTGGTTGTATGTTTCTTTTGGTTTAGCTGCAGAGGAGTTTTTTGCTTCCTCTGTATTCTCAGGGGTAGTTATCTTCTCTAGGTTGGAATTTTCCTTCTAGGATATTCCCCCATTCCTGCTTAACCCATTCTTAAATAAGAACATTCTTGAAATTTTCAATTTCGTTGTTCTTTGAATTTAAGAGATAGTAGGTTACTGAGCTATACCCATTACATCTGTATTCAAATATAATTATAACATTTTTCCTTTTATAGTGATTTTTATTATTTTAAATATTGCATTGAAATAGTTCATCAGAATGACTGTTTTGTAAATAATCTGAGTTTCACACTTGGGTTAAGTAGCTCACCATAGTTGTTATAATATCCTCATAATCTTGAACCAGTATCTTTTCAGTTATGCCTCAGACTTCATATTCTTGTAAAAAAATATTTCAGACCTTTTTGCTTAAGCTCCTGAATCAAGACTTAACAGAGTCACAGAGGAACACTTTTTCTCAGAATGCCATGCCTTTAGTCTCCAAGCATCTTCATATACATCTCCTCAAACTTTAAGCAGAAGAGGTATTGAGTAGTTTCTCTCTTTCTATAATATTTAGCTAGAAAAGCAGCTTTCAAAGTGTGACCCCAGAAAAACTCATGGCATCTTTTTGCTTATGTTTTTTGGTCTCTTTGCTAAGACATTTCAAATTGTCCTCACTTTCGATCTAAATACCTTTAAAATAAAAAATGTCATGTACAAAAATAGAAAAAGATATAGTTTGGAGATGATATAATATAGGTATCAATAACATACAGTTAAAAAATAAATCTGGCTAACATTTTACTTTACACATTTTTACATCCTTTGAAAGTATTTACTAAATATTTAGTATATACCCATTTGTAAGGTTACGAAGAAATATATATATATATATATATATATATATTAGAAAAATTTTAAAAACATCTATCTACACTGAGTTCTGCTGACTTAATGCTTGAAAAATAGCTCCAAGGGGACCCATAAAATATTTATTAGTTCAAAGCCATATTAAGGCTACACATTTTCTCATTAACACATGGGGAAACAACAGGCAAGTCCATTACTTCTAATCTGTAACCAAAGGTCACATTTAAAAGTGACAAAGTCCATATACAAAACCAAAGCAAAGCTCACATTCCTCAACACTAACTTTAAAAATCATTTAGTTCTGAAAAACAAAACACAGTTTTACATGTTATAGAAAAAAAAACCTGATGGTTAAAATGGGGATGATTAGCAAAATAAAAGATATAAAAATGAAGAATTAAACACCAATCCTTTTATCTCTTTCACATTACAAGTGAAATGTCAAGATGGTGTTAAATGAAAGAGGATTTTATATGCTCTCTAGGTGTTCCAGGTACACTAATTGAGAAGCTTTTGGGAAATCTTAAATTCACCCAAATCTCTAAGAAATTCCAAGAAAGTGATGAGCTAAATAAATGTTGTAGTAGCAATGAGTCATGCATTTTCCAAGCCCTGTAGATATGGATATTACATAATACGGATATTATGAATATTACTTTACCCATATTTCCATCAGTATTTTATAAATGAGGAAAAAATGAAAGACAGGAGTCTAAGATAAACACTATTCTTGAAAGATCTCTATGCCCACAGCAGAGAGGACTCCAGATTCTTTCTACATTTTGCCAACTACACACATCATCAAAGTTGATTCATATTTTCACATTGCAGCTTGCCAACATCTCAGGCTCTCTGTTTTATGACATGGAACACAGAATAACCAGCTGTGGAGTTTTATGACATAAGCACAGAATAACCAGCTGTAAAAAGATCAGATGCTTGAGAATGGGAACAGAAGACAGAGCAAATCTTTGTTTCTTCTACAATGGGTGTATACGGTAATGCTGATGAGCAAGATTGAAGCAAAAAAAAGATTGAACTCAATAAGATAGAATGTTAATGTTTATCTGGAATATATTGTATGATTCTCAAGACTCATACTTTGTTCTATGTTATCTGTATCAGAAAATCATGATTGATTTCCATCTCGAGAATGTTTTGTCCCTTCTATGCCCCATATCACATGAGCTGCACCTCTCCCCAGCAGCTCGAGGCATCACTGATTCTCACTGTACAGCTTGCAGTAGGCAGTGGTGTTCACTCCAAACTTCCATTAGCTATAAGCTTTAGGGTGGTCATTGTTTTCAAAATAGCTCTATCATAAAATTTACCCTTAAATTTCAGGGTTCTAGTTCTACCACTGAATAATGTCAACTTAATAATTAAAGACACTTCTAAAGTCAAAATTAAAGTTGTCATGCTTTCTTCAACCTCAACCTCTCACACTTGTTTCTAAGGAGAAAATTTTACATCTCTGCCTCACCCCCGCCCCCATGGTGACAGTTATTCTGCTGTCTTGTCAAACGATGGAATGAAAATACAGAATTTGTTTCCGCAAAATTTCTCAGGAACTATATATAGAAAAAATACTGATATCATTACTTATTAATATTTTATTCACTGATCTTACATATACTATTTCTACCCATATATTACATACATATATATTATATATGTTATTGCTATTAACATTTAAAAATTTATTACATTTGTATTTCTAGTCTGTAATTGTATTTAGCCCTAATAATTTTTTTTAAGTTGCAGCTTTGGAGAGAAAGAATAGTGTAGGTGCGATTAAGATGCATATACATCCATAAAATTTTCAGATAATTCAAAATCACTATTAAGTCCATAGAATAAAATTGAGAAAAGTTCCAAATTGACCACAGTAAAAGTAAAGCAAACAGAACAAAACAGCACTACCTTAAAAATGGGTTTTAAGCATTTTTCCCCCTAAACCTGTACTCCAGAAGGAAACTACTCTAGAAATAGTTAGCTATCTTTTGTGAAGAGTGTATGGTGACATCAACTGCCACTTGATGAGCTGATTTCATGGCAGTTTGCTGTCTAAAGATCCTTGTCAACTAACCAATTGCATTTTTATTGCTTTAGTACCTGAAAAGAAGTTCAATTAAAGCTTGTTAACTCATCAGCAAATACTTAGCAGGGTGTAGGTTACTGCTCTTTATTCCATCTTGCCAGGTACTTTCCTCCCTTTATTTAACTAATTCCCTGAGATCATTTTATTCTAGTCTTACGTCAAATTGGAAAACAAACAATGCACGTCAGATATTGGAGCAAATATACTATAGTTACCATTTAATTCTGTCTAATATTTACTGGCAATGAAACTTGAATAATCTCCAGTAAGAAAGTAACCTATTGAATGAGGATGGAGGGAAGATCATCTCCTCTTCTTCATGATTTTCTTATGACAGACAGAGACCAATTCAACATAAAACATCTCTGGTGGAGTCAGTCAGCTTTCACTTCCTGCTCTTGTGGGAGATTTTGTATAAATTATACTCAGGAATCTAGACAAAATAGACTTTGTATGAAAAAGGTTATAGTTTAAAGGTTTCTAGTATCTGTAGGCTGTTATATGCTCTCATTTGACAAGGGTGTTAAATACAAATGTATTTTCTAACCTTTATCAACTCCATTCTCTTAACCCAAAGACTGATATGAAAAAAAGAAAAAATCATAAGAAATAGGTGCAGAACAGAACTCTAAGGAACCATCGGAGGCAAAAGAATCTTTGGAAATATTGTTAACAGATATCGTGTACTTTAAGAAAAGCATGCCCTAGATTTATTTAGGAACATGTTGTCTTCCTCGAACAGAAAGAGTTATAACACAGTTAACGATTCATATATGGAAGACCATGGGATGGAGCCAATAAGATTAAGTGAGTTTAGGGGTAAATCATTGGTAAATATCATTTTTGAGAGTTTGAAATTCATTTCAATGGATATTTCTATACCACTACTGTCACTTTAATATATATATATATATATATATATATATATATATATCCTGAGCAAGAACATCATCATATTGGTGAAATCGATGAAATCATAAAGTCTTAACAATTGAATAAAAAGGCAGTATGATGAGCATAGGTGATTTTGATTTTCAGGCTGTCTGAATAAAGCTAATACTTGTCATTCAATTAGTGCTATTCAGCATTCAAGGAACCACTAGCATTTCTCTCTCACTTGCTCTCTATCTCTCTCTATTACACATGCATACATACAAATAGAAAGCATGAGAGAATCAGAAAAGATATCCATAAAAATTGCTCACTTGAAAGAGATTATAACACATTTAATTTGCACATTGTACAGTGACTAATGGAAATTCTTTTTAATAAATTTATTTATTTATTGCTTCAGGTTACATCTCCATCATATTGTCCTCTTTCCCCCTATCCCAGCCCCACCCTCACACCCTGTATCCCCTAACATTTCCATCCCACTCCTCTGGAGTGGATTCTTTAGGACTAAAATTCAAAAAGAAAAAAAGAGGCAGTTGTAAATCACAGAAGTTTTAGGCTGTCCCAGTAGCAACTTTTGTCTTAGCAATAACAATAAAAATAGGAAGAGATCTTTTCCTTTCCAAAGAATCAAGCCAGAATATTAAGAAACATCAGGACTGATAATAGCCAACTATGAATGCCAAGATTCCATATTTTCCTTTATTTTTCTATACCAAATACATTACAAAGCAAGTTAGTAATATCCTGAAAAGTTTCTAATCCTAATAAGGAATTTGGCTATCCTTTTTAACTTCTTCTAAAATTATAGCTAACTTAGAGGTAAGAAGATATTTGTCTTTCCCAGAGATTTTATAGAAACTCTCTGATTCCTCTCACACGAGTTAAAAAAATTATAATGAGCTTTTCATTAAGCATCTAATTGCACCAGAGAAATTGGTGTGCTCTTGTGGCTTCTCCTTACTACGTTCTGAGAACCCTGCCCTGTGGCAAAGTGGAAATGAAGACAATAAAGTATGAAAAGTCAAGCACTTGGGTCATGGTTTGTGGAGCATCTTATACATTTGTTTCTCAATGAGAGGGAAAAAACAAAACCAAAAATAAAAACCAGAAACTCCTGAACTCTCATTCAATACTTGCTTCATTACAACTCCAAAGATCCACTGTCTCCAATGTGACAGCTTCCCCTACAACTCTGGAGCAAGATTTCACTACCTTTGATTTATTTTCTGATCTCTGGAAATGTTGTATGAGAACATTCCATTTCTGGGCATCAAAGTTCCACATTATAGTATCTATAGGAAAAAAAAACAGAATCTGAGCCTGTCCATGTGGCTTTCCTTTATCTAAAAAATATTTCTGGTATGTTTATGTCTGGGAAGTGGGATAGGGAAACCCATGAGATAGTATTATCATAGAAGAAGCCTCATCCCCTCATTGATAATCATGTAAGCAACCCAAGAGTTAACTGAGATGAAACTAGTTGTAGTTTTCTTTGAGTTCAAAGTGGAGTGAAATGAAGCTACGACCCTTCTCACCCCACGAGAGAGAGGATGACCTTAACACTCAGAGGTAATAGTAATTAAACATAGGTAAGGAGTCACACTCAAAGAGGGAATCATGATATAAAGACTGAGGATGTATCAGGTGAAGGATTAGCATTCAGTCAATAAACCTTTATTGAATGCTGCAGGCTGTTTAATCTATACAAAATCATAAGTAAATTAGATGTCAATATGCAGGAAGAGAGAACACTGGTTCATGCGGGACAAAACCGTTTGAGATGTGAGTTACTAAAGGCAGGAAAGAAAGGAAAAAGTTGTGTTCAGAAACAGATATTAGTTATCTGAGGATGTATACTTCTCCTTGTTATGCAAAGCAATACAGATTTCAAAAGTGAAATCAGAAGATATGTGAATATTGACACTGATCTGACCTATTTCAGTTACATGGTATCCAACCCTAACCCTAACCCTCTTGCTTATATTTTCAAATATATTTTTAAAAATTCTATTTCTATTGCATACTTATTTATGTAGTATAAACAAGTCCAAAGATAAAAACACTCATAACTTCATTGTTTAAGATGAAGTTATTATCAAAAAGTTAATATAAAAAAATTTAGGAAAAACCAAAGTTATTACTTTGTTATATACAGAAAAGCACATGCCTTAGTATGTGCAAGATTTTTAAAACATTAAGAAAAAATTAGCTTTATTTTCTTCATAGAATGAATTTTTAGCTTTTATATCTACTTAATAACTGTTTTCTAATTATGGGTCCAATTCAAATGTGTGAATTAACCTAGTAAAATGAAAAAGAAAATGCTTGCACCAGAGGCAAAAACAAAAGCCTTCCATTTTCTGTTCATAAGCTTTCAGCATGAAGTAAGGTTTCTATTGCATTTACCTAAGATATATGATTATAATGCCAAAGCCCAAATGGCTAGAAAATAGGCAGATAATATACCCAAGCATTAAAAGACATCTGACTTTGTTTAATGTGCTAGAACTAAAAATAAATGTTGCAACTTGTCTGTTTTAACAGAACTAAATGGGCTGGAAAAATGACCCAGTAATTAATAACATGTACTGCTCATGCGGAGGACCAGGTTTTGGTTCCTAGCATCTATGTTGGGCAGCTCTCAACCAACTGTAACTCCAGTTCCAGAGGAAGATGAAGCCTTTAACCTTCTGTGACACTCACACTCACATACATATACTTAGTTACACAGAGACATACTCACACACACATACAATTAAACATAATGAAAGTAATGCTTTTAAATGTTTATTACTTCAAGTTACATCTCCATCACAGTCTCCTCCTACTCCTCAGCTCCATCCTCCCACCCTCTCCCCCTTCTCCCAGAACTCATAATTTTTTTTAATAAATCACTGAGTAAAAACCTCACTACAAAGTACTTTCTTTTCAGCTTTGAAGGAAAGGTGATTGATTTTAATTGTATTGTTACTTTGCTTATTGAGGTTGAAAAAGCCTATTCACTTATATAATATCTTCATCCCATATCTCAGGAAATCTGCTAAGTGTTATGAGATAGGCTTAAAGTTTTGGGATATTACAGAATAGAAATTCTTAACTATGGCACAAATGTACAGAATGACTTTCTGCTGAGTGATGATGTGAGTTGATAAAGTATTTGCAAATATCTTGCATATGCAAAGTTTCTTTTATTGACATTAACAGGAAAAATATCTCTATAAAGTTCATTTTCACTTACAAATTGTAGATTAGTCCTACAATTATAGATTAGCAAATGTTTCTCCTCATTAGGTGGGAGTCATTAATCATACACAATGAATGCAGCATCACTTTTTGTTCCCTAGAATTACAGGCTTTGTGAGGACTACTTATTATCGTAAATCTTCTTAAAAAGAGTGTCTAATAGCATCGAGTCACTTTAACATGAGTGAGTAAAATTTAAATTGAATTCTCTTCCACAGGCTTTTATAGCTGAAGCCATCATCACTGATTTTCACAAGGCCAATTTTAAGTACAAGCACGTAAATATAAATACCCTTATCTGTAGTCATGTAAAACACATTTTTCACTGTCTTTTTCCTGAATACGTTCTTCCTTGACCTGTGCCTATCTGGTGTCACCATTCCACTGAATGTCTATAGAGTCTGTAGCTCAATAATTAATTCACTTTCTGTGGGTGCAATAAATGTTCTTATTTTTTCTGTTCAGAAAATTCTGACATATTAAATCAGAGAAAGATAAAAAATGACCAGTCTTAAAAAAGAAAAACCTTTTCATCTTTGTATGGAATTTTATTAAAAGTTTTTAATGCATTAAATTTGCCTTAGAATGAATTTATTCCTTGGCAATTTTATGTATGTGTATAATGCATTCAGCATTCTCTCTATTCTTCTATGTATCCTTGTCAATCCTTTCTCCTTTCCACAATATCCTTCTCATTTGTATGTCTTTTGATTTGATTTTATGATCTAATGATGTTTATGTACTGGAGCATGTTTTGGGGAGGGACTCATGGGGCCCATTTCATCCCTGGAGAACAATTGCTTATTGACAGAATATGGACAAGGAGGAAACATTGTCTTCAGTTGTGTATCTACTTTTGACAATTTAAACCTTAAGCTGAATTAAAAGTTTCAAAGATGTTCATGACAGGTTTAGGAAAGATCCTATCACTTTGAAAACCTCTGTCTTTTCTTTTCTCACTCTCAAATATGCCTGACATCTTGCTTAGGAGGCTTTCCTGAAAACTATGGGGCACAAAGGAAAGACTCACACAATCACCAAGTTTGTTACAGTGAAAGTATTAAATGGTTCACTGGGTCTTCTAAATATCCTTTTCTTAAATTAGCTAACTTTCGAAAGTAAAAGTAATTGTGATTCATACAACAAAAAACATTTTAACTTTTGTTGTTTTGTTTCCACTTAGAACTGGTTGTAAAATCATTAAAAAGAGAGCAAAGTGTCAAGTTCTAACATATTTAAGGTTGAGACTATGTGGCTCAATGATTTTTGAGTTCTCTACTGATGGAAATTTTTCAAATTTTCCCAAGAACTTGTAATTGTAACGATTTGTTAGTAGTAGTTTGAGCTTTCATTTTATTTACTTTCTCGAGTCCTGATTATAATGTTCACGGTATATATTTTACTTCCACTTTGTACATGAGCAAAATGAAGCTCCAGGATCTTGTTCTGTGAGCTTCAGAAACCATTGCTATTATCTGGCTCAAGTTAAAATCATAAATCAGATTTGTCACAGTTCCAGCCCAGCCTTTGCATACACCTACCTCTTTTATTGCTTACATTCCTTTCTGTAAGCTTTAAAATTGTCAAGGTGTTTCTAGCTTCTTTCTGCAAGCAGTCAGGAAAAGCTAAGTGTTCAGACAAATGATGTAGACATAATACTTCAAAAAGAAGCATGCTGAACCAATTCATACAGAGGTGTCAAAGGAAATTTTTCCTTAAAGTTTATAAAAAGTGATTTCTAAATATCACTTTATATTTTATAAAGTGCATACAAATTGAAGTTATTTATGTGTATTAATTTATATTTTCACAAGAATGCTTAATTTTTAAGATATTGATCCTAAAGATTTTATAAGGTACAGAAAATATACTTATGGTGGCTGATACAACTTATTTAAATGTATAATCAAAATAATATTATTAAATGAGAACCGCTTTTAAAAAATTATGTATACAGCATATATACCATCATATATGTGATATATGGACATATACATTTGTATAGCTGTAGCTTTTAGGTATAATTGTAGCCCATTATAGCTGTATCCAAACAGTACTGGCAATGTAGCACTGGGGTGATGATAATTAAGTGAGGTCTATGCCAGGGACTGTCATTCAGAGAATAAAGGCCAAAGTACTATTTATTGTGTATCTATTTTAGGACAAGGCGCATGAAGTTTATTCAAGCTGTCAAGATTCCCTATGAGCCCAATGAAAGCAGAGTTGCTACTCATTTTCGTCCAACTTAAATTTGCTAGGAAATGGTAGCAATGGAGGAGTTACACACCTGCTTAATTATTCCCAGAAGAATCCAACAGTGTCCCAGATGAACTTGGAAAGTGTAACTCAGCTAAAGCTGACTGCAACTGTTTTTGTGTTTATTCCCATAGTGTCACTAGTGACAGATGAGAGGAGCCACTTGTCTCCATGAGGCAGACATGGATAGAGTTTAAGAAAGGTAGCTATGTGTTTCTACAAGGCCCTGTCTCCACTAAAATACCACAAGATTTTGTATTTTTAAATTGTGTATATGTCTAATCTGAAAACAATTAAATTTTTTCTCATAAAGTGTCCCTCAATTTTACAACTTATACAGAATCTACCTGTGCCACTTCAAATACAAAAGAATCATCTTCACATTGGTTTCAAGATAGCATAAATCCTTGAGATTAAGGGTTAATTCATTTTCTTTGTTAGACATTATTCATGTGTTGAATTATATAAACACTAGAGCAGTAGTTGTCAACCTGTGTGTTGAGACCTCTTTGGTAAACCTCTATCTCCAAAAATATTTATATTATGATTTATAACAGTAGCAAATTACAGTTATGAAGTAGCAATGAAAATAATTTTATCATTGGGGTCACCACAACATAAGTAACTGTATTAAAAGGTCACAACATTAGTAATGTTGAGAACCACTGCTCTAGAGGAAAACCTACTCTTGGCATTTTTATAAATGAGTAGAGCTTCTAACAGGATTCTAAACCCTTATTCTGAAACCCATGGAGGTGTGTACTTCTCACCCTCATCAAAGAAGCTTCTTTTCCTAGCAGATCGAGGGTGCTATACACATCTATAACTTTGTTAAAATGCAGAAAACACATGACCATGGGTTGCTCATTCACAATTGGTACATATACAACACAACACCTACACCTAGGTCTCAGAGAATGTTGTGGAAGAGAAGGCAGAAACAGCCAGAGGGATTGGATTCCTGTGGATAAATATATAATGTCCTGTATATCTGACAGCTGCATCCATGAAATCAATAAGTTTTCTTTATAAATAAAGATGTCACTCATTGACATGACAACAGGGAAGATAGACTGTACCCAAAGGCTCTCTTTTCAATGAGAATCACTAGCTGATTAGGGAGAGAGAATAAGTTTTCTCAAAGGATAAGATCCTTGATGTGTTATACAACTCTCAACATCCTTAAACACATGGTGTATGATAAGAGACCAAAATTTAAAATACAAATGAATGGTATTGAAATATAAGGATTTTTGATACAAGAATGGATGTCAGTATCCTCTCCCAGGTGTCCTGGAATCCAAAATGGCCCCTTCAAAAGATTCATACACAGTTTATAGGAATTGGTAAGTTATCACACATACAGCAAAGTATACTTAACTATATACTTTGGTGGCTTAGCTGTGTTGGAACAGAAGGGCAAACAGGGTAGTTGAGACCTTCTGTGGTGGACATACCCATAAATTTATGGGGAAGAGATCTTTTACAACAATGGGATACTCAAATTAATATTCCTGCCATCCCAGAAATAGCAAATGATGAAATGATGAATGTTCCTGGGGAAGGTATTGATATGGGTACTCAACAACAAACACAAGTTGTGTCTAATCTCCAAACACAGGACACCCTAAACATTGAGTTTATGGATGCTTCTGGGGAAGGTATTGATATGAGTCCCCAAGAGCAATCAGAAGCTGTGTCCACTGTCCAAACACAGGACACACCAGGCATTGAATTTCCAATTTTATACTAGGGACCACTGCTGAAATTCCAACATCTCTACCTTTGAAATGGCTGTCAAATAAACTGGTGTGGCAAGAGCAGTGCCTCATAACAAAGGAAAAAATGGAAGCTCTTCAGCAATTGGTAAAAGAACAGCTGGAGGATTGTCACCTAGAAGAGTCCCATGGAATTTTCCTTTGTCCCTGGAGAGTTTGCACATCAGTTAGTGTGTGCGGATCTTGTCTAAACTCAAGACTTCATTTCCTTTTCAAGTCCTGGTTCTTGGTCTTCTGTAGCAGGCCCGCAGTGATGGGCAGATCACATAGTAGGGAGTCACCTCTATTTCCAGATCACTTAGACTGGTAGAATTTTTTGTTCTCTGTGGAGCCACTAATTCAACCCCACTATGACTGCTCCCCATGGTTCTAGTTCTGATTTTGTTTTTGTTTTGTTTTGTTTTGTTTTGGGGGGGGGGGTTGAGACAGGGTATCTCTGTATAACAGCTCTGGCTGTCCTGGACTCGCTTTGTAGACCAGGCTGGCCTCAAACTCACAGAGATCTGCCTGTCTCTGCCTCCCAAGTGCTGGGATTAAAGGCATGCACCACCACTACCTGGCTTATGGTTCTAGCTCTGATTTCTGGGCCTCATGAAGCAAGTCTCATTTCATGAACTCGACACCATCTGAGATACCAGAGTCTAGTAAGCACTGCCTCTCAGTCTACACTCATAGAACATATCTACGTCATTTAGTGGCTCCATGTACTGTAGGGCTGGGCGTTTCTTGAGGTCCTACTTCTCACTGTCTGTTCCATAAAGCTATAGCATTCACATTCTTAAACTGATAAGTGGGGCAGCTTATACACATATGTATATCAGGTTAGATTTTAAAGAACATATTAGCATTTAAACATCAACAGACTACAATCAGGAGTATATCAGTATAGCTCACTGATAGAATATTTGCTTAATACATACTAGGATCATGACTTCACATTACAGGACCAGATGAAGAAAAATAAATAAAAGGGGCAGTTAGTTTGAGCAGGAGGTTCTGTATCTCAATGCCCTAAGATGACAAGGGTCACAGCCACTTTGACTCCATACAGTTCATGTGTAGTAGGGAGAAACAAAACTCCACTCAGTAACCATAGGCCACTGGGGCTGTCAACAAGTACCTGCAGGCTTTGCACATAAATATCATAGAACTAGCTTCATGGATAGCCAATTTTTTTGAGGCTCTTGTATTAACTAGTTTCCAATTCATGATACCCTATGTGAACATACTACCATGATTCTTACTCTAAAGAAGAGGAAAGTAAGTCGTAGAAAATGTCTAACTAACTTCATGCCTAAGAAGCCTCGCTTGAAGTGTCTGCTCCAGCCCCACGGTGCACTGCCTGTTCTGAGCTCTGTATGAACATCAGTGCAGATCTGGCATTATGCAGCAGAATAGAGTGACTTCTCACTGGAAAAGGCTTTCAGCACCCTGTCACACTGGACTGACAGACACTTCACACTATAATCTGGGAGGGGTAAATGTTTTCATAAGTGAGAGAAGAGGCAAATACATTTTGCTCTGATTGCATTTGGTCCTGGAAATAGTCCTTTGTATTCTTTTGCAGGATTGGAATATATTTTAAAAAATAGACAAACAAACGAAATATCATCAATCAAACACTGAGAAAGGAGTTTGAGGAGTTCAAGTCTTTAAAAAAAAATGGGCTGTGTCTGCTACAATTGTATTATTGTAAATTTCAGTGTTTTATATTTATATTTAATACAATTACAATATTTGTAGTATGGTTTATAGTTGTTCTCAATAATTGTCTACCCAGAAGTTACCTTACACTTATTTTTTTATTATTAGACATATAATTAAAAGTGTTCTTTTAAATTAAAAAAGAAACCCCTGTGGTACATCTACACAATGGCATACTACTCAGCCATCAGAAACAATGAAATCATGCAATTTGCAGCCAAATGGATGGAACTAGAGAAGCTCATCCTGAGTGAGCTAACCCAGACTCAGAAAGATACACATGGCATCTATTCACTTATAATTGTATTTTAGCCATATAGTACAGGATAACTATCCTATAACCAATGCACCAAAGGGAACAGGAGCATAGACTTTGTTACCTGTCAATGAGACACTTTGCCCTAGTGGTGCTGCCTTGTAGGCCTCCAGTGTATGAGGAGGCTCGTGGCCCTCATATGACTGCTGAACTGGGGCAGGGGACCCATATGTAGGGACACTCCACTCTGGAGAAGTGGGATGGAAGGGATAGGGCTAGAGGGTGGGAGGGTTGGACTGGGAGGTGGAAAGAGGGTACTGTGATGGAGATGTAACCTGAAGTAATAAATAAACATTAAAAACATTCTGTAAATCTGAATTCCAATATGCCCTAAGACTATAATTGCTTCCATGAACAAACAAGATTCATACAATGAATAAGATGCCAAATTCTGGGAAACAGATAAGACAAGCAGGATAGTGTGACGACAACTTCATCCTAAAATGTGTTATTTCTCTGTGTTTTCATCATCATCATTGCTGAACTTCCACCCATGCTTACTGAATTAAAGCCACTTTTGCGTGAAGATGCTAGTGAGGTCAAGACTGGTTTGAAAATGATGTTGGGCATAATGGAAGAAAAATCTACTTATCTAATAATGCTGCTGTTCCGACATCAGGATCATTTCCAAAATGTGGGATCCACATATTAGTGCATATGGACTGAATTTTGAAGAACCCCCAAAACACTTACTCAGGAGTGCTCATATCAGTATGTACTGAATAATAGAATTTCAAAAGCAATGCATTATGATAACATAATTGTGTGTCAACTGAACAAAGCCATGAAAGATGAAACAGCTCTTTTTGACAAATGATTTCAAAATAGAGTTAACGATTGTGAAAGCCTCTGGCTTTTATAGGCAACCTTCAAATACTCATCAATGATCTACGCCTGTAGTATTATGCCCATATATGAATTTTCCTTTTAGTATTTTTCTCTTAAGTTTTTCGTACAATTTTCAATGCTCAGAATTGTATTTTACAATGTGTTATCCCATATATTTCTCCATCGTGTTATTTCTGGTATAGATGATAGTGTTGTATAAAGCCTGCTAATGAGTTCTGATGGGTTTTAACATTTCTAGTGCAAGCTCTCCTACATTAGAGCATAGTATTCTAGGCTGGCTGGTTTGGTGTGGAAATCTTGTGTGTGAAAATGGTAGCACTGTACTTCCTCAGTAAGTGAAGGAATGCATTATTTGTCTCTCTGCTTTTGTAGAAGGTAACATTTCTTGAGATTTCATTTCCTTCACAGCAGTGACCATTTGTAGTTTACGACTGATCTTTTCCATGGACTACTGCATCATGGTGTTCCAGATAACTGCAGTTTAAGTCTGTTACACTCCCCAATCACAGTGACAGGCATTTATGCATTTTAATTCTCATATATTTCTTAATGATTATGGTTCACTTGCCCCTAGGTTATACCCTTGTGACCTTGTTAAGTCTGCTCAAATGCCTGTTTAAGAAAATAAATGTGCCAAACTGTAATATAATCAGATTTTATTGTTCATATGACCTATGATGTATTGTGTCTTTTTGTTACTGTTGTTTCTGAAACTCTAAACAAATACATCTTAAGGTATTATTGCATTATTTTCTCCAGCATTGTACTTTTTACTTCTTTTTAGAATTTTATTATCAATATTATTAGAAATAGTAAACCAAATTTGTGTTTGATGTATATAGGTTTTATTCAGAACTACTTAATTGACATAGTTCTCTAAGGAGCTGTAGAGATGGCTTAGCAGTTAAGAGCATTTACTATTCTTACAGAGGACCTAGCTTTACTTACCAGTATACTCATGGTATCTTAAATCTGTCCTTATCTACAATCCAGGGCACCTAGTGTACTTTTCTGGCTTCAGTAAAAGTCTTCCATGCACACAGTACACATACATATGTGCAGACCAAATATACCCATAAAATAAACATAGTAAATAAATATTTTTAAATGGAAATAGTTCTTTAAAAGTTGTATAAACTGGGACTGGAGAGATGAAGGCTCAGGAGATAAAGAGTTTGCCTCATAAGCACAAGGACCTGAACTTAGATTCCCAACACCTCTTAAGAAGTCAGACACAGCTACATGCATCTGGAACCTAGTCCTGGGGGTGCTTACAGCCACCTGTATCTATAACCCATTGCTGAGGGGGGTCGAGTGATGGCTACCTGCATCTGTAACCCAGTGCTGGGATGCTGACAACACCTGGATCTGTAGCCCAGTGCTGGGGAATGATGGCCTTCAGCATCTCTAGCCAGCCACCTGCATCTGTAGCCCAGTGTTTGAGAGGAGATGAAGACTCAGTCCTGAGCTCACTGTCTAGCTGAATCAGTAAGCTCCAGATTCAGTGAGAGACCCTGCAGACAGCAACTGATGAAAGTACCTGATGTTGACCTCTGACCTCCATACACTGTATGCACATATTCCTGAGTAACTACATGTACATGTATACAAACACTAGACTGTATATACATATGTTCACATAAGGAAATCAGAGGGAAATTGTTATATATATCTGCAAATATAATTATAAATATAATGTTAAGAAAAATTTGAAATCAACATTGCTTAAAACCAAATATTTTTTGTATTTTACTTTCATAATTTTATTGATCTTGATATCATTATAAGGAATCTTGAGAAGAAAATGCATATTGGAAATCTTACATTTTCATATATATATGTAAATATGTATACCTATTTTCATTTTTGGAAATCCTAACCATCTATAGTGATAGACTATTAAGCTAAAAAAGTTTTAAATATGCACTAGTTAGTAGAAGGTGATTAGATTGACCTATGTGGATGCTCACTTGTAAATCATGCCTAGCCCTTTAAACTTTATAAAAAATAAAATAAAACCCTACCTTTGGTCATGCTTCTGTCAAGCTGCATTATAGTATTGATAAGGGCCCTAAACTGGTCAATTATTCCACATGCTCTCACAGGTTTTTACCTACTTAATTAGTTAACTGAATTAAATTATTTAACTTCCTTTATGTCTAAAATAATAAACTCTCACAACATCATTTTATTTTTTATTTCTTTTGTTGTTGAATTAAATGCATAATTATACCCTTTCAGTAGACTTTTAGCTAGTTCTAAGAGGTTTTTTTTGTTTTTTTTTTATTTAATACTTTATTTTTTTTTCTTCAAGTTACATCTCAGTAACAAACCCCTCCCTATTCCCCCTTCCTAACCCGCCCTTCCACCCTCTTACCTCCAGAGGTTTCCCCTTTCAGTCCAACAGCTGGTTCCTTCTCTTTTAACAGCATTATACAAAACAATAGATATAAATATGCCACATTTATGAGAGTAAATTGGCCCAGTATACCTTCCCAATGTTCAGTTTATACCTATTTGGCCCCTGAGGTTTTTTTTTTTTTTTAATCTACCTAATTTAATACAATCTGGACAATGAGAGATCTCTTTCACTTATCTAACCTTTAAATGCCAGGAGATTCAGTGAGGTCCTAGAGAGATTATAAAACACATTCATCCTTGAGAGAAGCTCAGTTTGCTAGAGAAAGGAGCAAATGAAGATGATCATGTACCCTTGCCTTGTGTTTGTTACGGAGAGCAAGCATCTCACATAAAGTAGCAGTAACCTGAGTTTTGTGGAAGTTGGAGACCAAAAGAGTTAAAGTGATCTATCATGGACTATACAACCTTCACAAAAGTCCACTGCAGACATCAAAGGAAGGCATTGCTGACAGTGAAGATCATATCTGCTTCTTACAAGTCTAAAGAAACTCACTGACCTTTGGCTGCAGTATGTTAGTGTTAAGGGTGCATCACAGTTTTCAGAAGGATGTAGTGTAAGCTTATGCAGCTGGCTTGGATGACAGAGCAGGAAGTGATTCTCTTCACAGAACTGAGACCAAAACAGATCGAAGGTCTTGTAGCATGGTAAATGATGGCTTTAATTTCAGTCATATTGAACTTGTGGCATTTTCAGGATACACAAGAGAAGTCTGGAAACAGGATGTCTGCAAAGCTATAAAAATCAAGAAGAAAGATGTGGCCTCCAGGGTAGACTTGCTGACAGCAACAGTGATCGTTTCAGTCAGAGGTTGAGCCAAAATATACTAGTGACATTACTAGATGAACAAAACAAGAACAAACACACAGATACTTAAATACTGGAGGAGAAAGAAGAAGCTACAAAAGGTAATGACCTGCATGGGAGCCATTTCTATGCACCTGCCAGACACTGCTTCCCTGAAGTGACAATGCTGGAATCATGGGGATTTCTTAAAAAGTTGTCCATGTTCTCTTCAGTGATGCTATCTTTCCTGTAAGCACTTGATCTGCTGCCCATTCATCTTGGACTAGCAATATTTTGATTTTTATGTCTTCAGAGGTGGCAAAACTTTTTCCTTTCACAATAAATATACTCCCTCCCAAAATGCTTGGATGTCAAGTAGGTGTGACTGTTTAGGAACGATCTGTGTTTTTCATCATATACAATGTAAATTGACTATAAAAATATTTCAATGAGGGGAGGTAAAGGTTAAAATAAAATGCTGTTCATTAACCATATTCAGAAAAGTATAAATTCTCCAGCAGACCAGAGGTGGCAATGTCGTGTTTCTGGTGCCGGGTGGAGAGTACTTTCCTGACCGCTCTGTTCTTCCCCCTCTCTTTCTTAATGAATAACCCAGGGTTCTTTGTATTTCAGAAATGTGAACAAATATCTTCATGTCAGAGATATGTTATCTTCTTCAAGATATCTATTTATCACTTAAATGTAAATATTCCCTTATGTTTTTGAAATACGCTTCCCTTTCTAAAACTATATAATTTCCTATTCTGTGACGAATATGTAAATAAGCGAATTGATGATTCAATATATAAAAGTATTATATTTTAAACATTACTATTTTGAATAGTCTGACCTATGAAGGCATCTGCATGCACATGCTATCTATGCGTATACCCAAGCGCACACACATGCACATTAGATAACTCCTCAGCATCACAACAGACCCTGCTGTGATTGCATTAAACGTCTACTTGTTTCATTACTACATTTTGTGCTATGGTCGTCTTTTCCATTAGCATAACTATTGTCTCTAAACTCTGTGAACTACTGAATTGTGTCCAATTTATCAATTTAATTCAGACAAATATTCTTTAGGCTCTTTGGAATTCTACTGTGATTAATAATATAGACCCCCCTCTCTCATATGCACGCACGCATGCACATACGCACCAGTCTCTTTTACAAAAACAAAGCAAAATCAGAAAACAAAAAGAAAGACAGACAATGGGAATTATGGAATCTGGTGCCAGATGAATCTGGCAAGGAAAGTTTGTCTCCATCACTACACTCATGATTGTGATGAAAAAGGTTTTCATATCTTATGGTGCACTTACATTACATTTCCATGTCTATCATAATTTGCTACTCCTCTGCCCCATGTGATAGAATGTGTCATGATCTTTTCCATATATCATATCACAGAAGACACCGTGACCTGCAAGTTGTGTTACACATCATAATAAATTTTCATAGACATACAAACACACATTTTAATCACTGCTTGTATAGTCAAAAGCCAACCATTAAAGCATATTACTATGGAAGTGATTGTTTCCATATGCCATATGGAATAAAATTCCGTAATTCAAACATCCTGTAGATGCTCATACAAATGCAGCAACATAACATAAAATTGTGAGATGAATAAAATCCTTGGTACTTGTACTTTTCTAGAAGGAAACTATGAAATCATTCACTATAAGTATGTGGATAATCATAGCACGTTAGCACATTTGTGTTTATGTGTGCAGTATGTATGAGAATACCAAATTGCAATAGTAAATCATATATTGCTTTCATTTAATGTTATTCAACTAAGCTTTTGGTAAATAAAAATCAACTACTTTAATTTATAAAGAAGGAAAACAAACTAAGTAAGGTAGTGAATATCTATTGAATTTAAATTACACACTAGACAATATGTTGGATTCATGTTTGCATTTGAAGTGCTGTTTAATTCAACTACATATTGATTAGATTCATATATCAACCAGCCTGTGAGAGATTCAGATGTCTTTCAGCTTAGTAGTATGATTAGGAAATTTTCTTTGTAATAAGAATACCAAATATTGTATTTTGAAAATGAATGTCCTCCATAGGCTGATGTGTTTGAATACTTGGTCGCCAGATGGTGGTGTGGCTTGAGAAGTCAAGAAACCTTTAGGAGATAGAGCCTTGCTGGAGAAAAAACAATGCTGGAGCAGGCTATAAGGTTTTATATCCTTACCCCTCATCTTGTTCTCTCTGTGCTTCTGAACCGATGTTGTAATATGACAAACTAGTTCCACGTTCCTGCTACTGTGCCATCTACAACATTGGGCCAAGTCCCTTGTGAAACTTCAAGCTAACATAATTCTAACCCTCTTAACTTGTTTATGTCAGAATATTTAACAACTGCAATAGAAATGAAATTAAGAAGCCATGTCTGAATTGGTCACTTGAATCTTGAAGATTTGAACACCCAAGTTGATTGTCACCTTTCAGTTACCTCTAATTCACCTTTCCATTGTCTGAAGTTAGAGATTCTCTATTCCAACCTCAATTCTTATGTTTTTATGTTTATTTTTTACTTCAAGTAATAGCTCCATCCATAAGTCCCTTCCCTCCACTGCTCCTGTACCTACTTCCCACCCTCTCCCCCTTCTCCCACCTATCCTACTCCTCCAGTGTTGGGTTCGCCTACATATCAACTGCCTTCAGTTCATCACTCATATGAGGGCTAAGAACTTTCTCTTGCACTGGGGACCTAAATGTCAGCTCCGCTATTGCAAAATGTCCCACTAACAAATAACAAATTCTATGTTCCTTTTCCTTTCAGTCTGTTGGTTGTAGGCTAGTTATCCATATTGCTAAAATCTAATTATAAATGAATACATGCCATGTGCATCTTTCAGGATCTGGGTTAGCTCAGTCGGGATTAGCTTTTCTAGGTCCATCCATTTGGCAGCAAATTGCATGATTTCCTTGTTTCTGATGGCTGAGTAGAATTCCATTGCGTAAATGTACCACCGTATTTTTATTCATACATCAGTTGAGGGATATCTGGGTTGTTTCCAGTTTCTAGATATTTCAAATAAAACTGCTATGAACATAGCTGAGGAGATGTCCTTGTGGTTTGGCAAGTAATTGTTTGGATGTATACCCAGGAGTGGTATGGCTGGGTCTTGATGTAGAGCTCTTTCAAGTTTTCTAAGATAGCGCCAAACTAATTTCCATAGTAGTTGTACAAGTTTGCACCCCAACCAGCAATGGGGGAGTGTTCCTCTTTCTCCACATGTGTTGTTCGTGTCTGCAGGTTCCTGAGATCCAGCTGGTCTTCTTAGCAATTTTGGTGCAGGTCACCAGACCATCGATGTAGGCTAGAGCTGCAGTTCCCCTGCAGCTTAGATGTAAGGTCCATGATCATGGACTTCCCAAGCTGCTCTCAAGGGGGCTGTTAGGTTCCACGTCCATCTTACAGCCAGAAGCACTGTGATCTGGTATAGCCCATGTCACCAGGCAATGGTCCAGGGATGTTTCACGCACTAGGGTTAGAACTATCTATGTTGTAGCCTGGGTGTTCTTCTGAGGGGCAAGGCAGGTACCAGCAGGGAGTTCTGATGGGAAGTTCACAACCTGTCCACAGTGCTGGATTTGGGGAAGTTCAGCTGCATTTTCCCATCCAGAATCATTGTGCCCCAGTCCAGCCTTCCTAAGCTGGTAGGGCTTTGGCAGTTTCCCTGCAGCTAGGGCGTCAGGACTGTGGTCAGAACCGTGGTTATAGTCCTCCTATACTGCTTTCTATGGGGATCCCAATTTCAACCTGTGCCTCTCAATCAGAAGCTCTGTGGTCCTGTGCAGTCAGCTCACTCTGGCAGCACAAAATGGTCCAGAACTGCACTACTTCTCAGGGCAGAGATCTAGATGCTGTAGACTGAGGATATAGACCGAGTGCCCTGCCCAAAGTGGACGTGGGCAGGGAGTTCCACTATGGAGTTCACAAGGCACCTACAGCAGTTGGATTCAGGGGAAGCTCACCTGCCTTTTCCCTGCCATGTGTGCTATGTTCCAGGTCAGCCTGCCTGGGTCAGTGGGGCTTCTGGAAGTTTCCCTGTAGCTAGGGTATCAGGACTGTGGTTATGGACTTCCCAAACTGCTCTTAGGGGAGTCTCAAGATCACTGTGTGCCTCTCTGTCAGAAGTTCTGTGATCCAGTACAGCCCACTTCTTTGGCAGCATGCAAAGGTCCAAAACTGCTTTATTGCTCTGGGTTGCAATCTAGATGCTGTACCCTAAATGGCCAGCAGAGTTCCCAGTCAAGGAGCCAGAAGAGTGGTCGGGCAGGGAGTTTAAATATGTAGTCTATATCCTGTCCACAGTGCACTTGGGCTCAGGGAAAGTCAGCAGCCTGTTAGATAGATCCCCCAGCTACAGGTCAGCCAGATGCCACCATGTTTGCAAATTCCAGGGAGAATTGCTCTCAGTCTTACCATAGTAGCTCCACTGTTCATCTTTTGGGTGTAAGAACACTTGCATGGAAGCTGCGTACTCAGGAAACTGAGGAGGATCTCTGTTTGGAGGTCGAAGCCACCAGCTGGCATCCTGAATTGATCAGATCTGCCTGTGGGCTTCTTCACTGCTATCTGAAGTGCTCTACCTCCCATATCTGGCATCTCTGTTCTTCCAATATCTATATGTCCAGAACAGGATTCTTCATTGTCTCTATCTTTGCCAGGCAAACCCAAATAGGCTTGCACCTCTCAAATTGCCATTCAGCTGGAGTGTATCTCTGCAGTGGTCCAGTCAGTATTCCTAATGATGAGAATGTGGCCATGCTTATCACTGCCATCTTGCATCCTTTCCCAACCCCAATTCTTAAAACTCATCAATAATGTAGACCAGTGATTCTCAACCTGTGGGTTATGACCCCTCTGGGATCATATAATTCTTTCCTGGGGCCCCTTGCTATATACCCTATATATCAGATATTTAAATTATGATTTATAACAGTAGCAAAATTACAGTCATGATGTAAAAATGAAATAATTTTATGGTTGGACATCACCACAACACAAAGAACTGTATTAAACTGTCACAGCCTTAGGACAGACACACTGGGAACCACTGGGATAGACTGTTAGCTAGATATCACCTGGAGAGTCAGGCTGTGATTTGGTCACAGCTCCCGAATTCTCAGTGGCTTGTCAATGAGACGTTTTTTCTCTCTTTCATAATATAAGCTTGATAGAAGTTGATAATCCCTCCAGAACTCAGTAGAAGATGGAATTTCTACCAATATCAATGCTCACATGAACATTGAAGCAGAGGAGAGACCACTTTTAGGTCCCATCATAGCAACTAGGTGCTCCCACCTAGAAATGTATAGAACATGTCACAATACAAGACAGAAATGTGTGTATTTGTATGCAATGAGAGTGAGGTACTGGACTCCTTCTGCAGAAAAAAAGAAAAGTTACTATAGACAGTCCTATAAACTGTCACATAATACCAAAACCACCCTTCCCCCTACACAAACACACACACACACACACACACACACACACACACACACACACACATTTGTGTTTCTCTTCTGTGAAGCATAGCGAATCAGTTAGTATGTCTAATTCTTTCTCATCTCACAGCAGTCCATCTCTTAGTGGGTAATTGTCTATACTTCTCAATGTCCACACTGAGGCATACAGCACCCCACTTTCTAACACTGCATCAATCACACAGCAAATCTAGCATTCAAATCCAGATCTTGGTCTCTGCACCTTCAACAAGTACCTAAAAGATTGCCTTCAGCCCTTAAGTTCTGATGTACATCTGCAACAAATCTCTTGTAATGTCTTTGAGCTTTGTGTCTTCATATTTTTCACATGTAACAAATCCATCTTGAACTTTTCTTCCTTGTCTTTCTGACAAACATTTACATGATTCCCAGTTGCAGCTCACAAATCCATGACCTCTGTGGAGGCTTTTCTGATACCTCCCTCTTACATGAGAGTTAAGTGAGCTATTCTATCCATTCACTGTATTTCCTCTGTACTGTATGCAAACTAGTTTTTGTTGTATTTGCTGTTGTTCATACCTGTCACTTTCATGCTACAGTTACCTATACATCACATTTAAGACTGAGCATCTGCGAGACAGCATTGGTGTTTAGCAAATAGGCTTTTTATCAAACAGTTCATGAGTACAGAGGATCCATGTAGCAGTGACAGGCACAAGCTCTAAAATTAACTTCTCCCAACTGTAATCCTGCCTGCACCATGAAGGCTACCTGCTGCTAACCGAAGTATCTGTTCCTTCTCTTTCTTTCTTGATCCACTAAGAGGGTACTGCTATCTTTCAATTGTTCTGTTAAGGCTGTTGTGAGGATTAAAGAGAGCATGTCTGAAGGCTTTACAATAGTACTTTCTAAAATCAATAGCAATCATGCTGGTAGCGATTATAATAGCTGTAAAAGCAAAGGCAATCCTTGGCATGTCTCCAGTCTATACAGGTATAATAAATCTATCATATAGATCCTATTTCAGATGACAACAGAAGAAAGTTTCACAAAACTAGGAAAATAATTACAGCTATATTGTTCAATTAATGCATTCACAAAAGAATAAGTTTTTCTGAAAATAAATATATTAAAAGTATAAATTTGAGGGTTATATTTTTGGATGATAGTAGGGAGAGCTGTAGAGCGTTATCATATTAAAGAAGTGATTGATCTCAAGTAAAAATATACACATTTGTTCCATTAATCTCACAGGAAATTCAATCAATGGCTACTTTGAGTACTAGAATAAATTCAGACTGCTGGTTTTGGATCATTGCTTCCTGACTTGTGCTCTGTTCACATGGAGCTAAATACTCTGTAGAAGGCATCCAAACACACTTGGTATGAAAAGTCTCAGGAAGCATAGCTAGAGTTACACAGGTAGAATTACATTTGTCATACTCAAAGACAAAAAGAAAGAGCCATAAAGAAAGAAAAAATGTTTGAGCAATATTGGAGAGTTATTTAGCATGGATGGGATCACTTTTACTAATATTAAAGAGGGCTGTAAAAGCATCAAAAATTGGCTGAGATGTTCAGAGGTGTTTGAAAGGGTTCTATGGAACTGGAAGAAAATCACTCTCAGAAGACTACTTCCCACAGTTCCACATTATATATATATATCAGCCAAAAGGATTTGTGATATGAAATAGAAAGAGAAAACATGCATAATAAATACATATATATATATATATGGACAGAAACATCTCTGCATAAGAACTGAATTTTGAACATTAAATTGCATTTACAGTTTTTTGATCACAGCACAAGTGGGGCACAGAAGAGGCTAGAACTATGAGAAATTCAGGGAATAAGGGTAGAGGGAGTTGTCACATGTGTATATAATCTCCCCCTGCACAGTGGTATTTTGCCTTTGTGGTTTACACTAACACCACATTCTAGTAATAAGTGGGCAACACTCAGAATGTAAACCATGTGAATGTAGGAACTTATATCATTGCCAAGCTATATGAAACTTATTTCATAGACTTTTAATAAATTTTCATTCAATGTTTCCTTGAAATTTTAATGATTTTTTTTTTAAAAATGTATGGGTGTGTTGCCTGCATGCATGTCTCTGTACCACAGGTTTGTCGGGCACACAGAGAGACCAGAAGAGCACATAATAATCCCTGAAAGAAAATTTACAGATGGTTTTTGAATCATAATTTGTGTGTGGAGACTCAAACCCAGGTCCTCAGGAAGAGTGGCCAATGCTCTCAGTCACTGACCTATCTTTCCATGTCCCTCATGAATTTTGGGCATTTTACCTTACAGATCCCTTCCATCAGTCATTAATGGTAGCTTCAAACTACTGAAGCCAGAATTTTATTTATTCAATATTAATTTTACAGTTGTAATTTCCTAAAAAAACAATTTTTATGATTTAAACTTCTAATTTTCAAATAGCTATAAATGATTAGTTTCTATTTGTAACATTATGTAAAGCTGAACAAATATTTCTTGGAATTAATATGGTAGGAAATCTGGTTGTATCTCTAACTTGAGACACAAGGAAAAATTCTGAATCATATGATGCAAATTGTTCAGTGCTAGGAAGATTGCAACAGACATTGCTCTCATAACATGATATTTCTCTACTATCTGTGGCACAAATCCAGCTACAACTAACACTATCTAATTTATGACAGTACAGTAAACCAAATTATTAACTTACATTTATTAGGAATATCAATATGAAAATTTAAGAATGTACAGCTTTTGTCTCAGTCTCATCAAATACAGCAGTGGTTTGTAGTTCTCTTGAGTCTTGGAGATGCTGTTTGAGGCTGAAGACTATAACCTAGGAGAACAAGTTACACAAAGGTATCCAATCCAACCATTAATTAATATTAGGTTCATTAAATGAATTAAATATATACATATTTTTAGATATTAAATATAATATGTTAGATATTATTGATATATAAAATATATCTATTATATATACATATATATATTATATCTCATCCTCTGTTTCAGTTACATTTCTATTGGTGTGATACCATGACCAAGAGCTACTTATAGAAGAAAGAGTTTATTTATCTTAGATTACAGTGTCAGAGGAGTAGAGTCCTTAATGGCAAGACAGTATAGCAATGGATGTTAAGAGCAGGAAGTAAGAAATTACATCTCAACTACACAGAGGAACCATGGAAAGCAAGCAGAAACTGGGCCAAAAATATAAATTCTCGGATAACTATCCTACAACCAACAGACTGAAAGGAACAGGAACATGGACTTTTGTAGAGAGCTGCGACGTGCTGCGCCTTAAAGATGGCGCTGGTCTCCGCCTTCCACCAGCCCGACGGTGAGCGCTCTCGGTGGTAAACAAGTCCATATTTGGCAAAGACCACTGATCTGGCTTGCTTCCGCATACGTGGGCCTCTAAGATAGCACTACGTGGCTTTACTTGATTGGCTGTTCATTTAGTATTTAGCCTGTGGGTTGGGTCTGCCCGGGTATTCGGAAGACTGTTTTCAAGGGACCTGAATAAACTGCTTGAGAAGAGCTTTTGCGAGTTGCGTCGTTCTTGCCGGTCGAGAGGGACGCGACAAAGTGGTGGCCCGTACGGGGAACCCAGAAAAGACTCAGAACTCCTGCAGTCAGGGGCAACGCATTGGTAAGTTCCTGGGATAAATCAGGACAATAAAGTTTCACGGAGATAGCGAACGCAAGGTAAAGTTTCGCGGATAATAGCGAATGTACGGTGAAGTTTCGCGGAGATAGTGAACGTATGTTAAGGTTTCACGGAGATAGCGAACAAAAGATACAGTTTCGTGGGGAAGCTGTAAACTGAAAGTAAATTTTTAAACATGGGGTTGTCTGAGTCACACCCAATTTTTCTGGCTCTTCAGGAGCTACTTTTAGCTAGGAATTTGAAGATTAAGAAGTCTACCCTAGAAAGATTTTTGAATGAATGTGATTCCGTGGCTCCGTGGTTTGCGGTGTCCGGGAATCTTACGGTATCCTGCTGGGACAAATTAGGCAGGGACTTGGATTTTGCTTGGGAGCAAGGGACTCTGAAGCATGGAGTAAGACAGATTAGGAAAATGGTGAGGAGTTGCTCACCATTTAGGAAAATGGTGAGGATCAGAGGAGTTGCTCACCATTAGGAAAATGGTGAGGATCAGAGATGTTGTAATGCAATTAGGGAGGGAGAGTCAGCCTTGGAACTGCTGCAAGGGGAAAGATCTGAGCAAGTAGACAGTGACAAAGGCGAAAGATTTGAGCAGGCAGACAGTGAAAAGGGAGGCAAAAAGAAAGTTCCTCTCTATCCCGATCTTACAGATTTTAGAGATTTTAGAGATTTTGAGGACTCAGAGAGCACAGATTCTGAAGGAGAGCTACACGCTCTACTAGAACAGTTGGAGAGGACTGTTATAAGAAAAAAGGAAAAGAAAAAAGTAAAAGAGAAGGACACGCAGGCGGCAGTCGGTGTGGGAGGAGCCGCTGCTGCAGTCGGTGTGGGTGGAGCTGTTGCCATGGCGCCTGACACATCAGCAGCAGTCGGAGTGGGCGGAGTCGTCGCTACAGCGCCTTCAGCCACGCTAGCGGCAGCTGGTGTAAACAAAGCCGTTGCCATGGCGCCTTCAACTCCTCCTCCATATCCAGAAGCCACTCAGATAGATCAACATGTTCAGTCACTGAAAGTAGGGAGATCTTTCTGCCCGGAGATGTGGACACAAGTAAGAACAGAATTACAGTTTGCTTATCCTGTATATCAAGACCCACAAGGGAACAGGTACGAGGAACCACTTGATTTTAAGGTGGTAAAATCTCTTGCAGAGTCGGTTCGTACTTATGGTACTACCGCTTCTTTTACAATGGCTCAAGTGGAAGCATTAAGCAGACATTGTATGACTCCAAGTGATTGGAGTGGCCTGGTCCGCGCCTGCTTAAGTCCAGGGCAATACTTAGACTGGAAAGCTTTCTTGATTAAGTGTGCCACTGAGCAAGCAGCCAATAATCAGAGAGATGGAAATCCAGCCTGGGATAGAGATATGCTGCTTGGGCAGGGGAGATTTGCCAATCAGCAGATAGGATATCCTATTCAGATTTATGAGCAAATAAACAAGATAGCTATCAAGGCTTGGAGATCTCTTCCTAATAAAGGGGAGGTGAGTGGGAACTTAACTAAGATTCTACAGGGCCCCATGGAGCCCTTTTCAGATTTTGTAGCACGAATGGTGGAAGCAACAGGGAAGATTTTTGGTGACCCGGATGCTGCTTTGCCACTAATAAAACAGTTGGTCTATGAGCAATGTACTAAAGAATGTAGAGCTGCTATCACCCCTTATAAGAACAAAGGCCTAGAAGCCTAGATGAAAGTGTGTAGAGAGCTTGGAGGGCCATTAACTAATGCTGGTCTCGCTGCCGCAGTAATACAGTTGGCCAAAAAAGGTAAAGAAAGTTCAGGAGTTTGTTTTAAGTGTGACAAGATGGGACACTTTAAAAGACAGTGCCCCAGGGGAAGGAGTTCAGAAAGTACAGGAAGTGTACAACGCCCCAGGCGGCCGGGGTTATGCCCAAAATGTAAAAAAGGGAACCATTGGGCTAATGAATGCCGTTCAGTGATAGACATCCATGGCCAGCCTTTAACTCAAGGTTATGGTGGCGCTCGTCCAAAAAACGGACAGCGGGGCCCACGACCTCAGGGCCCACAAATATATGGGGCAGTAGAGAATCAGGACAAAGAGCAGAATCAAGAGAGATGGCCGACCCTCCGCCATCTGAGAGACCGCGGAGAGCCACTGCAGGCTCAGCAGGATTGGACCTCTGCTCCACCACCAGACTCGTATTAACACCCCAAATGGGGGTCCAGTTAATTGAAACAGATTTTAAAGGACCCCTTAAACCTAGTACAGTTGGTTTGTTGTTAGGGAGGTCATCATCGGCCTTGAGAGGACTTATTGTCCATCCTGGAGTTATAGATCCAGATTATACAGGAGTGGTTAAGATCATGGTAGCCTCCCCCCGTGGTATAACGGCTATCTCTCCTGGAGATAGAATTGCTCAATTGATCATGTTGCCGAGCTTACATGACTGCTATGCAGCAAAGGATAGAGAGAGAGGAAAAGATGGTTTTGGGTCCACGGGCACAGATTTGACTTTTCTCTCCCTGGATTTGGACCAACGCCCCATTTTGGAATTAAAAGTTGATGGTAAAAAGATCCTGGGCCTTTTGGATACTGGGGCTGATAGGAGTATCATAGCAAAGAAAGACTGGCCTTCAGGTTGGCCCGTACAAGCCTCTTCTCAAACACTTCAAGGCCTGGGTTATGCTAGGACTCCAGATATGAGTGCAAGGTTATTAAAGTGGCAGGACCAAGAAAACCATTCAGAAAAAATACAGCCATATGTACTTGAGCTCCCTATCTCCCTTTGGGGAAGAGACCTTTTAAAGGATATGAGATTTAAATTAAGTAATGACTATTCTGATTCAGCCCAACGTATGATGCAAAATATGAGATATGCTCCAGGCTTTGGAATAAAAAAATATTTACAGGGACAAAAAAGTCCCATATCTATACAACAAAGACAAAAAAGACAGGGCCTGAGTTTTTCCTAGGGGCCACTGAGGAGGGTATTCCCGTAACGTGAAAGACGGAGGATCCAATATGGGTTCCTCAGTGGCCACTTTCCTCTATAAAATTAAATACAGCCAAAGATTTGGTAGATGAACAGATGTCTTTAAAGCATATAAAACCATCTATATCTCCCTAAAATACACCTATCTTTGTCGTTAAAAAAAAATCTAAAAAATGGAGATTATTGCATGACCTGCGTGCCATAAATCAACAAATGCAGATCATGGGCCCAGTACAACGCGGCTTGCCGCTTTTATCATCTTTGCCAGCCTCATGGCCCATTATAGTTATAGATATAAGAGATTGTTTTTTCTCCATTCCTTTGTGTGCCAAAGATAGTGAGAGATTTGCATTTACTGTTCCATCCTGTAACCATGAGGAACCTGATCAGAGGTTTGAATGGGTAGTATTACCCCAGGGCATGGCAAACAGCCCCACTATGTGCCAACTATATGTGGGGGAAGCCATTGCTCCCTTGAGAAAGAATTTTCCAGATTTGAGATGTGTTCATTATATGGATGATATCTTACTGGCAGCTAAGAGTGAACAAATGTTAGATCGGGCCTATGAAGAATTAGTTCAATTATTAAACAAGAAAAGATTGTTTATTGCTCCTGATAAGGTTCAAAAGGAAAATGTGGTTGATTATTTAGGAGCAAAGATTGGACCTGAAAAGATAATACCTCAAAAGATTGAGATAAGAAAAGATAATTTAAAGACTTTAAATGATTTTCAAAGGTTGTTAGGAGATATCAATTGGGTAAGAGGCTATTTAAAGCTACCAAATTATGAAATAAGACCCCTATATGATATTTTGAAAGGTGATTCAGCACTTAATTCTCCTAGGCAATTAACAGACGAAGCAAGAAAAGCTTTATGTAAAGTGGAAGAAAGGTTACAGAGTGCCTTCCTAAAGAGATGGCAGGAAGGACAGCCGATTGCATTGTGCATATTTGCCACCTATAGTCAACCTACAGGATTGTTATGGCAGGACGGACCATTATTATGGACCTATTCAAAGATTTCTCCGAAAAAATCCATAGAACATTATCCCACTGCACTTGCTGCTTTAGCTTTGAATGTTATCCAACAATGTTTGCAGTCTTTTGGAGTTGCTCCTGCCAGTATAATAGTGCCTTATTCCAGTTATCAAATTAAGATTTTGTGTGGCACTGTAGATGACTGGGCAATATTGCAATGTAGCTTTGAAGGAGTGATTGATAACCATTACCCTAAACATCCATTGCTAACATTTTTTAAGGAGCACCCAGTGATATTCCCTAAGGTTACTTCAGCAGTACCACTTCAAGGGTCACCAAATGTGTTTACTGACGGCTCAAAGACAGGCTGTGGAGCCTATTTGATAGAAAGACAAGAGCCCGTGTTATGTCAATTTCAACCGGGCTCCCCCCAAATAGTAGAATTGAAAATAGTAATGGAGGTGTTTAAAAGATGTCAATTTGCATTCAATTTGATTTCAGATTCAGTCTATGTGGTCAACGCAGTGAAAGTATTAGAATTAGCAGGTACTATTAAGAATAGTAGTACAGTATGTGCCTTATTACAAGAGTTACAAGTTTTAATCTGGCAGAGAAAAAGGTGTTTTTATATTCAACATATTAGAGCACATACAAGATTACCTGGACCATTAAGTGAGGGTAATGATAAAGTTGATCAATGGACCAGGATAAAATACATTTTTTGGAGCTCATTCCTGGACCAAGCTAGACAGTTTCACCAATTATTTCATGTAAATACAAAAACTCTACAACAGAAATTCCATTTGTCTAGAACAGATGCTAGACAAGTAGTTTTGGACTGTCCTCAGTGTGTGATTCATCATCATCCTCCCAGTGTGGGAGTGAACCCTAGAGTGTTGTTGCCACTCAAAATCTGGCAAATGGACGTTACCCACATTTCAGAGTTTGGAACCTTAAAATATATTCATGTATCTGTGGATACCTGCTCAGGTATCATACATGCTACACCTATGAGTGGAGAAAAGGCTCACAATGTCATAGGACATTGCTTAGAAGCCTGGGCTGCATGGGGAAAACCGCAGCAGCTGAAAACGGACAATGGACCAGCCTATACGGCTCAGTCCTTTGTCTCCTTCTGTAATCAGATGGAGGTACAGCTTAATCACGGATTACCATACAATCCTCAAGGACAAGGAATTGTGGAGCGTGCTCATCCCACCTTGAAAGAATGCTTGCAAAAACAAAAAGGGGGAATAGGCCAAGGCCGTACCCCCAAGGAGAGAATATCTTTAGCCTTATTTACTCTAAATTTTTTCAATTTGGATGCTCAAGGCCGCTCAGCAGCGGACAGACATCAGGATTCCCATGGTTCACCTAAAAGCATGGTGAAGTGGAAGGACATTCTGACAGGCTCTTGGCGGGGGCCTGACCCCGTGCTAACATGGGCGAGAGGGTCTGTTTGTGTTTTTCCTCAGGATCAACAAAATCCAGTGTGGGTGCCTGAACGCCTTGTGAGGAAGATTCGTCATGAAGACTTTCCTAAGGATCCTGGTGTTAGTAGCAGTGAGTATGTCAGGAATGACCGAGCCGAGATGGGGGATCCTGTCGATATTCCCAAAGCCGATGCCGGTCAGACATGATGCAACTATGTTTCCACGCTTATTTAGCAGTAATAGAAGCTTAGGCTTACCCTACCTTCCCTTTGATGATCAGAGAAGCCCTATAGAGGGTAATAGAAATGTCACCTTGAAGGGTAGTTTGTGCTTTTTAATGAGCTTCAATAGGTCAGATGATACAAAATGCATTAAATTGTCTCAGCAGTCAGCAGATTTTTTACCACAACTGAGGTTTGGGGGTAGGAGTGGTGGTTTGTTTTCAGGCAATGGTTCTTGCCTTGAAGGATGGTGGCCCACACGAGTCTCTGACAGGGACCCCCCCAGACAGCCACGCTGGGCACCTTTTTGTAGAGGATCCACAGGAGAGGAAGAACCTTTTCCCTGGACTGGAGGTCAAGAGCGCAGAGCAGTTTGGGTTCAACAAGATCATTTTTCCTTTAGCCCCATGATTAGTAATGTAGTGAATAAGTCTTGTACAGGAATGCTTGATATATCTACTAGGGATCCTCAGCAGACTGCCACCAATCCTTTTGATTTGTGGCTTTTGTGTGGAGTAAATGGAAGTTGCTTGGACTTGGGACCTGTCATTATGCTTGGGGGAGGAATTTATCAAAGAGGTAATTTTTCCCTAAGGTCCGCTACCAAATTGGATTTCTCTAGCAGTAGTGGCTCTGGTACTTGGAATTCTTTGTTTCATTCTTATCGCAATAAGAGCTTTTCAGCTTCGCCAGTATGTCTCTGGCCTCCTTTTCTGTGGATTGTAAGTAATGGGAGTGCATCCTTAGGTGAAGAAAAGTTAGTATGCACTCCAGGCACATGTTTTTATGCCCTATGCTGGAATGCCACAGCCTTTCCTGTGGCTGTGGTGACTAGAATGCCTCGATATGTACCAGTTCCTATAAAGGCTCCTAATACCATGATGCTATTCAGGTTTAAAAGAGATTTTGGCATCACTACAGCTATTGTTACTGCTATCACTATTGCTGCTGTGGGAGCTACTGCCTCAGCTATTGCATTGTCTAGTTCTATACAGACTGCCAATGCCCTAAATAACATCTCAGCCACTGTGGCACAGGCATTGGATACTCAGAACTCTATGAATTCTCATCACAAAGGAGGTCTTATGATAGTTAATCAACGCATAGATTTAATACAAGAACAGATTGATTCTCTTTGGCAACTAGCACAATTAGGGTGTGAGTGGAAAATGCAAGGTTTGTGTGTTACTTCCGTACAATATCAAAATTATACAAAGGCTGCTAATTTGTCTAGACAATTGTCAAAGTTCCTCTTACAGGATTGGTCGTCTGAATTTGAAAATTTGATGAGAGAGCTGAGAGCAACAATCGTACACATCAACTCCACTCGGGTGGATCTGAGCCTGGCTACTGGCTTGACTTCTTGGATACAGACGGCTATGGATCATCTTAAGGAGTGGGCGGGTGTAGGCTCTTTGGCGATACTAATGATACTAGCCTCTCTGGTTTGCCTATGGTGCATCTACAAAATGAGAGCCACACAAAAGCGTAATGCAGCCATGATTATACAAGCCCTTGTCGCCACTGAGGCGGGCCAGTCCCCTCAGGCATGGCTTGCTGCCGTGAAGTAAATCTTCACTAAGCATAGTCCCTGCCCACTGAGGAATTCGTTTCACGGATATTAGGGTCTGGTAAGTCAGTGACGGATTTGATGGGTAAGTCTCGGCCACCTAAGACAGGGCAGTCCCGAGTGGGGAGGCTGACCCAGAGATGGGTAAGAGTTTGAGCACCGCCCTCCTACAGGCTCAGGCCCACCGTGAGATCCCCAGATAGGGGGATTACGAAACCTTTCCAGGGACTTCTATCATCTTTAGAAAAAATAAAAAAGGAGGAACTGTAGAGAGCTGCGAAGTGCCGCGCCTTAAAGATGGTGCTGGTCTCAGCCTTCCACCAGCCCGACGGTGAGCGCTCTCGGTGGTAAACAAGTCCATATTTGGCAAAGACCGCTGATCTGGCTTGCTTCCGCATACGTGGGCCTCTAAGATAGCACTACGTGGCTTTACTTGATTGGCTGTTCATTTAGTATTTAGCCTGTGGGTTGGGTCTGCCCGGGTATTCAGAAGACTGTTTTCAAGGGACCTGAATAAACTGCTTGAGAAGAGCTTTTGCGAGTTGCGTCGTTCTTGCTGGTCGAGAGGGACGCGACAGACT
>CAJQZJ010000221.1:1801974-1877969 GCA_907164525.1 Lophiomys imhausi
AAGCCTTACAGCACTTAATACATGCATGCATTTAGCTGCTCAAGTTTACCATGTCTGAATATTGTGGAAAAGATATCGGAGGCAATTTAGCATAGAAAAAACTGTCACTGATTAACTCTTTCTTAGATGTGTCACTGAGCAGAAATGTGAAGGGTGGCTGGCAGTTCTGACAGGCTGTTCTCCCTGCCAAGTGGCAGAGACACCACTAGCTGGTGCTAGGATGGTATGTCATCTCCTATCCTGAGGACCAAGACAAAGTCCCACTTCACTCCTAGCATCTTGATTTTGTGAAACCTAAACTCTACCCATTAGAGAAAAAACAAAGACCCATATTTAATCACAAACAAGTGAATGGCTTTGAAATCTAAGCTCTATGAAAATTAACAAAATCATCTCTTTCTTTCTCAGAAGGGAAAGAAAGAGCAGCGGCCTCATAGAAGGAGGCCAGCTGCACTTGTTAGTATGCTCACAATGTGAAAACATCAATGCAAGGGTCAAGTTTAAAGAAAATTATCCATATTTCTGTAGCATCTTGAGTCAGAAAAGTCCCTTCCAAAGTAATGTTAATGTCTACAACAGGAGAAGTCTTCATATATGTGTGTGTGTGTGTGTGTGTGTGTGTGTGTGTGTGTGTGTGTGTATTCCCCTTTATTCTCAGAAAATATCCAACAGAGGAGGAAACTGCTGCAAGAGTCCTCAAATGGGTTGGCAACCAAAGTTCAATCCCTCTCAGTTTCACTTCAGTCCACTTCTGTTCACTTTATTTCATTTTCTTTTTTGAAACTGAAACTCAGAACTATGAACTAAAGCAGTTTCAGGCTCTCTTCTGGACTCACTGTGTGTCCAAAGCTTTAGAGAAGCAGCCAAGTCTCCAAGAGACCTGACTCACTGCCACTCAGAATAAGAGCCTGCAATTCCTATGAACATTTTCTGTACTGTCTACTGAATTTAATTCCAAATTTTCCCCTAATTTCCTTTACCTTTGAATCCAGATTCCTTCCAAGCATTAAGTTATACAAGGGAAATAGTTCACTAGATTGTAAGGAGAAGAGTCAGGATAAAACAGAAAAATACAGAACCAGGTAGTTGGAATATAAAAGTTAGTGCTAGGACTAGGTTGAAGCTAGATCTGAAAAAGCAACAGAGTTGGAAAGTCTGAAATGAAATGCCCAGTTGTGATCTCCCTGACAAAAATGGTCCCTATTGCCACTAGGAAAGAGGATGAAGGGTTTTACTTCCTGTATTCCTTTGAACAAAGCAAAGACTTTCAAATGTCAAAGGAAAGCATGAAATCAATGAACTAAAGGAAGCAAAAGAACAGAAGACATGAAGAGAGTCCAGCCTGCCTGAAGGCTGATCTCTCTTCCTAGCAGCCATTTAGGCTCTCGGAATTCAAAGTTTTGCAAGCATTTATAGCATTGAAAATTATTCTTCTAAGACATGGGTTTTGTCAATAAGAAAAAAGAGAAGCATTTGAGATTTTCTATTCCAGTTCTGACCCAACCTATCCATCCATGTTAGGTTCCATCAACTTCAGAATGTTGCCTTTCTTAAGGAACTCCATTCAAAACGGCATGTTACTGGCATAAAAACAGAGTCTCTGATCAATGGAATATAGCTGAGAACCCATATGTAAACACATACTCCTTTAACCACCTGGCATTTTTCAGTAAGGCATCAACAACATATGTTAGAGAAAAAAAAACAGCATCTTCAAAAAATATTGTGCTAGTCAAACTAGTCAAATTGGATAGTTATATCTAGAGGAATGAAATTAAGTCCTAATCACTCAACATAGAAAACCCAACTCAAAAATCTAAGGACTTCAACATAAAATCCGATACCTTGAGACTGACAAAGGAAAACATGGGGGATATTTTTAACTCATAAACACAGGAAAGGATTTTATGAACAGGACCCCAGAAATCCCCATTTTGTTCCTTGACTGAATCTCTCCCCTCCTGTTTTCACACTGGAAAATGTTTCTTGGCTTCTTTGCCCACCTGTTTTTCTGTCCATTTTTTTACTTTCTATCTAGACATTGATCGCATTATTCTGGAAAAATGTTGCTGAAGCCCAGAGAGCATTATAACCACTCCTTATCAATTTTTCAAAGTTTGTACTTCCCCTTGTAGAATGTACCAGAACCATAACAAATTATTTGTTTGATATCTTTCCTAATAGAGTCAGCTAAGTATATTCCACAAGCCTCCTTTGTGCTTCTTCCTCTGTGTATTTGTATTAATACAGTGTGGTATAAAGTATGCACAAAATAAATACTCATTAGTCATATCATTAAGCTATTCTTGACATAGGTGTTAAAATAAAACCTATATGAAATCATTTAGTGACCTTTTGAGAAATTTGAATAAAATTTAAAGGTAGCCCCACATAATTTTAAATAGCTCAGTTGATGACTATAAGATAAACTCATTGAGCATCCTCATTATGTTATTCATATATCACAGATAGTTTTAGTATAAATAACTTAAAATGCATTACCCTAAAGACCTCATAATTATGAAGTTAATAGACATTCACATCTGTCCACAATAATTACAAAAGAATAGTAAATAACAATTTCAGTAATTGCTCTTTAATATTGTTTTTCACAATAGGTAGGAGATTTAGAATGCATATGTTGATGTTGCTTAATGTTTCCAGACCACCCCCCCCCAAAAAAAAAAAACAAGCTGTGTACAACATTATACAAGGTTGGTTGGTGAATCAGAGCTTCAGTGATTATGGAGAGGTTGGAATATTGCTGGTATAGAGTCCAACAATCTTGAGCTATTTTAGCCCCTTAAATACCATTTATCACTTACTTTATGTATTACATAACATACTTGTGATAATTTGGGCAAAGAATTTATTTGAAATTTATAAACAGACCCCTAGATTCACTTACCCACACACTAAGTATGTCATCAGAAAGTATCTTAGTCCTATATCAGAAGGTTCCCTTTTTACCCCTTTCCAGATGTTTATTCTAATGCAACTAAAAAGTCTGGATTTATGATCTGTTGTCCCGATAATATAAATGAATAATAATGTGAAACAATAATTATGTAAAACTGTTCATGAGGCTATAACTATCTTGTGTACAGTATTAGAGTTCTTGGCCATAGCAACTTATATTTTCTCTAGAATAAATTGTCACTTGTTCTCTTTGAGTTGAGCTTGTGTTTTCACATCAACATTAGCTATGCTTTTATGTATTTATATTTGTTTATTTATTTATTCATTCATTTATTTTTGTTTTTTTGATACAGGGTTTCTCTGTGTAACAGCTCGGGCTGTCCTGGACTCGCTTTGTAGACCAGGCTGGCCGTATTTATATATTTATTTACTTTTAACATGCAACTGTAAATTAGAAATATAATTCATGCACTCAGAAGGGTCAATAGAATAGACAGTAGAAGTGGGTGAAGAGAGGGAGCTGGTTGGAGAGGGAGAGAAGAGGAAAAGGGGATATCAGTTGTGGAGAGAGCAGGGATTAGAGGCAAGATGATGGGGACAAAGATAGGAAACAGAGGGGTTCATCTCTGAGACAACCTGGAGACCAGCAACAGGGTAAGTCCGGAAAGGATATGGAGTCAACTCTATCTGAGACGCCTACCAACAGGGTATGTGGACACTGAAGAGGCCTCCTTCTAGCTAGGTAGAACTTCTAGGTAAGGGAGGGAATCACCAACACACAAAAACTTGTTGGGGTAGTGTTAAGCATTCTAAATGTTAATTAATTGATCCTGCTTGCTGTCTGTTACTTACATTGACTCTGATTGGTTAAATAAAATGCCGAGGCCTGAGATTGGGCAAAGACAGAGAAAGGTGGGATTTCTTGTGATTAGAGCAGGAAGCCTGCACCTTAGATAGAGAATTAATGCATTCCAGCCAGCAGCAAGAAGAAGAAGCATTCCACCCAGCAGCAGGAAGAAGAAGGCATTCCAGCCAGGAGCAGCAGGAAGGAGGCACACACCATGGGTTAGAAAAAGGAACCTCATTCCACATGGCCAGGAACATCGGCATACCATGGACAATGGCAGTCCAAGGGGACATATGTATATATGGGGTCATATTTGGGTAACAGAATTATGAGCTAGCTTAGATGGGCTAGGATTGCACAATTCAGGCCAAGGCTTGTTAAAATCCACGTGGTGTCCTGTGTGCTCGTTTATAATGGATGGTTAAGGATTAGCCACCAAACCAATTAACAATAATATAAATACTGGATAAATAAATTAATTAGAAATATTATTTTTAACAAAAACTTCATCCCAAAAGTTACCCTGTATGCAAGAAGCTCAGGAATATAGATATACCAGAAATTGAGGGAATATCCAACAAATGATGCGCCCAATCTGAGACCTACCTCCAGGGAGAGAGCCAAACTCTCACAAGTAAAGATACTTGGCCATGCTTACAGACAGGAAAATAACACCCTCTGAGAACCTCCATGCTGCAGATGATCCAAACAGAGGCTGAGACTCACTACCAAACATTAGGAGGAGTGGGGGATAGAAGAATGGGAGAAAAGCTAGAAATACCTGGAGGGAACAAGAACTCCACAAAAAGATAAACAGAAAACTAACCTAGACCCATAGGGGCTCACAAAGACTGAAGCACTAATAAAAGAGAATGCATGAACTGGAACTGGGCCAACTACACACATGTAACCAATGGGCAGGCTGGTCATCATGTGAGTCTCCTAGCAAGTGGAGTGTGGGCTGTCTCTGATACGAACTCTGATGCCTGCTTTTTGACTACTTCCCTTAAAGGGTCTGTGGTGCTGGCCTCAGTCCTGATGCAACCAGAAGTGTTGAAGAGGGAGGGTAAGGCGGCTCCTTTTTTTGAGAAAGGGGAGGGAGATAAAGGAAAGGTGGAAGGAGGGCAGGACCCAGAGAAGGGGAGGGAAGGGGCTATGATCAGGGTATAAAATGAATAAATAAACTTAATAAACTTTAAAAACATAAAGAAATGTGATTCAATAAATATATCCATAGACTGATCAGGTACATTATATTATTTTTATTATTAGAGTAAAAATAAATTTATGAATGTATGCAATTATTTTCTAATAGTGAGGGCTTAAGGTTTTCTTAGGGAAAAGTCTGATATCTGGAGAATACATACAGGGCTAAATGCTACCATTTCTTTTTTGCCTGAAGACCTGGAATATTCTGGAATATTCACATGTTCACTTGGCCAAGACAGATGGCTGCCTTGCAGTCTTCCTATGCTCAACAGTTGTCCTCTTAGCACAAAGCACCCAAGGAGTTTGGTCCACTATCTGTGGCTTCTTCCTCACAGTACAAATTTCATACAATGAAAACAACTGAAGGGCTTCATACTGTGGATTCTGGGGTGATTCATTCTGGAATTTATCTGCTGAAGGCCACTGTACAAGTTAGAGAGGGCTGGGTCATGATGCAGTGACAAGTATGATCCTGTACTCAAATATCTTTACAAACACACAAATGCACACATGCACAAACACACACACACACATGCACATACACATACACACATGCACAAACATGCTTGTACCCATGTATGCACACATACATGCACCTACACAGGTTTTATGTCTTATTCACCTTGAATGCCCAGAAGGAACAGCACAGGTTTAAACTGTCTAGAGTCACTGAGGCCCAGGCTGATGAGAACTCAGTACTTCCTACTATAAATCACCAGGCCAGGAAAAATATGTTTATGGTTAAGTACCTAGGATTACTTATACATGCCATTGTTATGCATAAATAACATTAAATATGGTCTCTGAGGATAGGGAGTGAGGTAGAGCAACCCAGTAATGGTCTCAGAGGAGTGTGATACAGTTGGAAGACATTGCTATTAAGGCTGAAGTCCACCATGTCCAGATAACTCTCCAAGTTCTGTAGAAATGAAGGACTCCCTTTCCCAACAGAGCCTCCTCTTTTCTGCCTGACCTTATCCAGAGGATGACCTTCCATAGAGCTTCCTGCAAGTGCTGCATGATTGAGCACTAGTCCCCCTCTTTATTCCCACCCATATGATAATTAGGTTCAATGTTATGACCAGTCAGCCTTTCCCTCCCATAACCCCAAGAATATTTATAAACTTTATCCCTGGAACAATAAAATTAGCTGTCTCTCTAAAGCTGACTTCCAGAAATTCTTTCTGCCATATTCTCAGCTATCTAAACCCTGCTTGCTGCTCTTGCTCTCCTTGTACTTGTTGGCCAGTGGCCAATGACCCAACGAGGAAGGGAAGAATCATATAATACTGAATACCCCTCATGAGAAGAGCAATAAAGACAATGTTTTGTGGTTTAAAAACTATTAGTAGTTACATGTCATTCACACTTTCAAAGCACAGTGGTTTTGTGCTATGGCCTTCAAATTTATTTCTTCTTTATCTATGAAAACTTTCTCTTTTAGATCATTATTCTTATAAATAATGGCACAGGCATGTGGAGTTTTGTTGAGAGCATGAAAAGATCTAGCAAGTCTTTACTAAATAAGGGTTTTATCTTTTTATTTTTTATTTTATGCTATCGCATTATTGTGCAGAGGTCACAGATATTTCATAATGAAACTAGTGATGGGATAAGAAAATCAAAGGAAGTTGCTTATGACATGAGGAAAATAAAAGATTTTCCAGAGAACACATGACGTCTTTGAGATTACAAGAAAGATGAATAGGTGTTCTCCGTGGTCAAGAGAATGATCTGCAATAGCCATACTTTTATGTTTTATTTTTGAATAAGTGAGTTTGTTAAGTATGTAGAGAAATATCATAAAAGAAGAAATAACAAGTATTTATAGATAGATAGATAGATAGATAGATAGATAGATAGATAGATAGATAGATAGAAAAATCAACAAATAGTATCAAGTGAGGCACTCAAAACATCCACCAGAAAGCAACTGTAGAAGCCCCTTTAAGATGTGTAGCTGGAATTCTTCATCATAGATTCCTGGGCAAACCACTGTCTCATCTTGGGTGAATCTTCTGAGTAAAAGAACAATTAGTAACAAATAGACAATGTCATCAAAACCACTGTCAATATCAGGCCTAAATAGACTGATGTTGAAGCATTCAGCTAGAGATCTTGACTAAGATTTCTCTCCATGGATGAGCCTCCCATGACTGAACTTTTGACTTCATTTTCTCCACTTTTTTAAAACAACCATTTAGTTGTTTTAAAAAACTTAATATCTCAGTCTTTTGATGATAACTCAGGAGCCAGATGCTGAAGTAAAAACCTGCTAGCTCAGAGAGGCAGAGAAAGCACCTAGCTGACTATCCTATTCAGCCAAAATCTCTAAAGAAAAAAAAAGTCCAGAGCTAAAAAGTTACGTCTTCTCCACCCTGTCTTAAATACCCTTCAGATCAATGTCCCTCCTTTTGGTTTAATCCCTGTCTGCTGGTTTCTTGCTCTGCCTCTTGACCTACGGTTAACTTTATTTAATTCTGTGTACAGAAAGCTCTTGGATTAAAAGTGTGTGCTATGGCAGATCCAAATTACCAAGTACTTGTTTACAGTAAACAGAAAACACTAGAATTAAATACTGAACCTTGTCATAATAAAACTTTCAACTCACAGTCTCAGTGTTCACAATGTGATCAGATATTCTGCAACATTTCTCTGTTTTTGTATAAATAAAATACTCTTTTTATAACATCAATAAACTATATATTATCTACTAGGAATTGCATTCACAATGTCCAGTTCATTTGTATTTCACAACTAATATCTAGTCCATTTGTATTTACCAACCTAAAAACATCTTTTCAGACCTAAAACAATTTTCTTAAATCCTAAACAGTTTAGGTTTAACTGTGAGACTCTAGCTATCTAGTCTTCAACCTCATCACAGACCTGAGAAGGATAAATATTATCTGAATAAACAGGAAGTGCAGAAGAAACAGCTTCCAAAACTATAGAAATGACAGAGACTACTGGCCATCTAGATAGTCACCCAATATTTCTCTTTAACATTGGAGAACATCTTCAGCTTTCTGGCTCAGAATATCTGACAGACCTTAATTGTGAAAGCAAGAATTATGAAGAACTTACCTACCCTGTCCTTGCAAAGCTCAGCAGTTGACTTTCCTATGTTCAGTTTGCCAAAATCCCAAGAGGAAAAAGCCCAGAACTAAAAAGCTTAAAAACTAAAAGTTAAAAAGCCCAGAGCAAAAAGTTCAAAGCCCAATGATTAAAAAGCTCCTTCTTCTTCTCCACTCTGTCTTAAATACCTTCCAGATCAATGTTCCTGATTTCTGTAGGAACGCTGTCAACTGTTTTCTTGCTCTGCCTCTTGACCAAGGGTTAACTTTATAGAATCCAGTGTACAGCAAGTTCTTTGGACTAAAGGTGTGTGCTAGGGCAGATCCACAACACAAGTACTTGTTTAAAGTAAAACAAAAATCTGTAGGATTAAATGCTGAGCCATACCATAATAGAAACATATTTTTTTTCAATTCACTGTCTCAGGGTTCACAATGTGATCAAGTATTCTGCAACACCACCATAGGAACTTTTATATCACGAGATTAACAATAGTAATGTCTGTTGGAAACTGTTGATCATTTAGTTTTTCTCAAGGGCATGCTGTTTTCCCTTTTGGTCACAAAGTTGGGAGGGGGTCAGCTATCTTTGATAATGGATATTGAAGAATGTGTTACATAAACAATCCAGGGTCTGATATGAAGGGTCATCCACCTCCTTACAGAACGAGTTTCCATGAGTTCAGACAGAACATGGCAATTTAACCAAGATGATGTATTCGACTGTACATCATTAAAACTGTCAACATGTATGTTGCTTTCCCTTTTTTTTCTATGACATTTGCTACAAATATGTGCCTCCAACATACGGTTAATGGAACTCTTTATTTTTTCTTTTTCTGTTATTTATAATCAAGATTCTCAACTGACTTTTTCTTATTAACCTCACTATATTTTAATTATTTCTTCCTCTGGTGGATGCCTTACATCACTGAGCAATGTGCTTGAAGATGACTTATAGCATTTAACATTATATTTACTATTCAATGTCAGAAAGTTCACAGACTATTTCTTACTTTTTAAGTCTTATGCCTGTGTGAGGGCATGTATTTTTGTTTTCTAAGTTTTGTTTAAATGAGCTAGCTTCCTATTGTAGTTGTAAAAATTTTAGTTTTAATTGCTTTTGAAATCCCTTAACAGTTATAAGAAATCATCAATGATGGTATATGGTAGAGAACAGTTTAATAATTACTAGATACTGGGTAGGGTATGTGGGAGGACAGAAAGGCAGAATATTCTTAATAGGCACAACAATATAAATCTATGAGAGGAATGACATCATTGGTTCTAGCACAATATTATAACTGGGTTAACAATAACTCGTTCAATATTTCAAAAGGATATGAGATGGAATTTTGGTGGTGTTTTTCTAACACAAATAGATATGTATGTTGGGATGACAAATATATCAATTACTTGATCTGATAATTACACACAATATAGATCTCTTGAAATGGCACTTCGTGTCACAAATATATGTTTAAATACTTTTAAAATGTGTTAATAAAAATTTCAACATTGAAACATTGGGCTGGTGAGATGGCTCAGTGAGTGAAAATTTGAGCTGCCTGTGTATGACCTGAGTTCTTCTTCAGGATACAACAGCAGAAGAAGTGAAATGTTTCCTAGTCAATGTCCTCTCACCTCTACACAAGAATTGTACCATAAGACATACATAGCACAACCAACAACAACATGCTCACACAAAAAATAAATGTAATTTAGTTTTTTGACATAAAAATAGTTGAAATAGCATTACAATTATAGCTTTATAGGAAATTATTAAGCCTATCCTACTCCATGAGACACTGTATAATATTAGCATTAACTAGAACATGGCACTCCGGTAGGTGTTAGCATCTGTTGAAAGTACATAATTTATAGCACAGTTACATAAAAAAAAAACCAGAAAATCAAACAAAATGTGGCTTTCTGGACTATGAACTTATTGTAGCTAAAACTCCATGAATACATTTGCTTCCATGGAGATATCCAAGGGAAATTGGGCCAAAGTGACATGATCATGAGAGCTGAAGGATGGTGGATGTCAAGGGAGCAGCACCAATGTTTATTCTCAGAGCGTGAATTCTCTAGCTCTCTCAGCTTATGAGTCCTACTGCTAATCTCTGGTTTATCTTCTTGCAGGCACAGCTAGGTCCAAAGCTCTCTAGCTGCTGCCATATATCCTCTCTCAGTTTCTTCAGCAACTGGTCCTCATGAGCATCCAACATTGTGCTTGAGGGTATCAGCTTTTCCCCAAAGCACAGCATGAATGGAAGTGATGAGAAATAGGGTGGTTCCAAATTGCCATTGCTTTCCCCACTTCACATACATCTTTCTCTTCCAGATGCCTTTTCTGCCAAATTCAGACCTAATCCTACAAGCAAAAGCAGCTTTCAACATAATATTCAACAAATACTCACACTGCCTGTGAACAACTACTATAATAAACTCCATATCTCATATTTTTTATTGTGTTTCTGCTTCCATAACACACGAATCTTTACAACAAAACACAGAATGGTTGTGAGTGCCAGGATGCTTAGTTTTCTTGATAGAATTCTTAAATATATGCATTAATTCTTTTAGACTTTGGGTTTGAGAAACAATAATAAATATATGCAAATCCTATTGTCCAAGTAACACCTCAAAGCTTATGGAATATATGAAGTGATTTTAAAGAATATATTTTGTGATTATAAAGTTAATTTTCAATAGTTTTTAGACAATAAATTTGCTAGTATTGATACATTGTTAGAATTTATACTCAATATCTTCTATTAGAGGTCAAACTTTTCTAATTTTTAGATTGTTCATAGTTTTATGAATGAAATTCACACTATGACAATTTAATATCATAGCATTTATAAATATTTAAGTGTTATTCATTTAAGAATATGGGATTTTGACAATCCTACATTTTTATCAACTATATATGAAGGAGTTTGAGTCATCCAAATTTTAGAGTTGAAAATATTACAAACATTAGTGTATGTTTCTAGGGCTCCAATGAAAAGAGAAGTTAGTAGACATTATGCAGTGTTATAAAAGTGGAAAAGAATTATGGTGATAGATGAAAGATATTTCTACACAGCATAAAAAAGACTTAGCACTAAAATATATGTTCATATTGGTTAAATTGTAAATTGTATATCTTTTACTATAATAAACATGGAAATTTTGAAGTAACAATACAGAATATACTTAACAATATAAAATATAATTTTTATTTTACTAATAAAAATATTAAAGGTTTCAGGACACCAAAAATAAAATAAATTAAATAATTATCAGCCTCTTATTTGCTCTTCAGACGTTTGTCATAAGGTCCTTACCATCCAGGAATGTGGCAGTTCATCTCTACACTCTGCTTCTTTCTCTCTGGCCAGGGAATTCTGTGGCCTGATTCTTTCAAGAAACTAAACTCCTTTTGAATTAAAGGCCTGAGTTAAGTAAAAGGAATAGAAAATATTTATATTTGAATATTGATGTTTCCTTGGTAACAACAGTCAATACATCTCTTACAGGCATAGACACATAGAGAGTTGTTTAGTTTTATTTTGTTATGCAGGGACAATGCTCTGTTTCCTTACAGCTAAGAGTTAAATGGGTTTACACATGCATTCCAGTTTGTAGCCTGTTTTGATAACATTGATACATAGTTGAAGCTACTTTGATGTGTGTTTCTAATATAACTATAGTGAGTCTTCTCTTCCAGTTCATGTGAGATTTTCTGTCTTTTATCACTGTAGCTTTCTGCATTCATATGCAGAACTAACATTTGTGTAGTAAAATGTTACAACTTGAGTGCTTGAATAATCCTAGAGTCTATAGATATGTGTCCTCTGTTCTATTTGTACCTCTTCTTAAAAATATAACACACTTAAGTACTTTTGGTAATGTCCCTTCATCTTCCTCTTCTAGACAGCACTTTCTCCTGCTTACCATTTCCACAGCCACAGGGGACACACAGGATTCAACAGGGGACAACAGCAGGCAACAACACCAGACAGCTCACTGACTGCCCTAAATCATGATGATCATACCAATATTGTTTGCCAGTCATTTAGAAGCTACTCAAAGGTGTTCATTCCTGTCATTCATCACTATTTATGAAAAACCAGCTTTTTGACAAAGACCACCATGCTTAGCCATGTAAAATGCCAGTAAATACTCTCTTGTTCATGGAACATCTCACTAAAGGGGAGGATGGAAGCATTATCAAATGAGATGGGATGTTTCTGAATATACATGACAATGTAAATTATAATTTCAATTTTACTAATAAAAATATTACAGGTTTCAGGACACAAAAAAAGAAAATAAATTAAATAATTATCAGCCTCTTAATTAAAGTGATGAGGCTAAAGCTGGATTAAAAGTAGTTTGTCAAGAGAAAGTTTAAAGGCAGTAAGCAAACACAGTTCCAGGAAGTTTCACTTTATTAATGTATGTAGCAAAAGCAAATTTGTTGTAGACAAAGTAGTAAAGACATTTGTGTTTATATTATGTTCTAAGGATGATGTACAGTGAGCTGCAGAGATTGCTCAGAGGTTAAAAGCACTGGCTGCCCTTCCAGAAGTCCTGAGTTCAATTCCTAGAACCCACATGGTGACTCATATCTCTCTATAATTCTAGTCCCATAAATTTCGATGCCATCTTCTGGAATGTAAATGGACATGCAAGCAAAACTCCCAGATGGATAAGTAAATCTTAAAAATAAATAAATAACGATGATATAGCAACAATGGCATGATTGAATAACAGTGAAAATTGTCCAATACCGGAAATCATTTGAGAACAATGCTCTTATATAGGGCTGGTGGGAAATATGGAGGTTAATTTTAGGTGCTATACCAGGCAGTTCATCTTTAACTACTGGAATGTGAGGATGTGATCTCTAAAGCAAGGTGATGAACATAGATGTGCACATCAACTGACAAGGTTACTTATATGAAATAGAGATAAGAGATCTTTGCTCTGCATAAAAATATATTAAGGAGGACACTATCACAGAGAATTACAAGGAAATACTTTAATGCTTACTTAAAGAATATTTATTCAATTGTTGCAAAGTATCATGTAGTTTTCTGGACACAGAACAAAAATGAAAAGGGGTGAGGGCAAAGTCCTTATTTTTGTCAAGTAGAGGACAAAGACAAAAATATATTCCAAAGCCAGCTTTAAAAGAGAAACTAGAAGTTGAGTCCAGAAAGCATAATTTGTGAATTCATGCAGATGATAAGGGGAAAGCAAGACTTGGGATTGAATGAGATTTGTTTGGAGCAATGCAGCCTATTCATCCAACTTGCTAAATCAGGCTTAATAGCTTTGTGGCTCAGCAGAAAGTACAACATCCTCCCTGTAAACTAATTTATCTGTTTAATTTTTTAAAACTTAGTGTAGATACAGAACAAATTCTTTGGGAAGTTTATTGATTATATTCTGTTAGAGGAGAAAGATTTACTGTGTCTTTTTTTAACTCACTCCCTAAAAACCAAAAACGTGATTAGATAATTATATTTCAAGTCTGCTGTGTTTGGTTTTTTTGAAAGTCTGCTACTTTACCAAATTACAAATTTTTTTATAACATGGGGCTTAAAGAAACTTCACATTAGTAGTTTGTTTCACTGAGGGTGGTGTTAAATCTTTCAGAGGAAGGTCAAAAAGCAAATACAAGTCCTTACTGATTATTGCTCTTGAATAGCTAAATTAGCATGCTACAGGCATTGTGACCTAAATCATAATCCAATTGAACTGACTGTAATGAGGCACTGATAAATGACTTGTTTTAATAAGCACTTATTTATGGATTTGTTATCAGCATTTCTTCCATTAAAGTAAAATAATTAGGATGCTGAATCAGATCAAAATGACAGGGCCACAAAGCAGCGTCTTTCCTTTAGAAGAGAACACAAGAACGAGGAGAAGAATGGGAGGCAGTATTCTCCAGTGAACACAAATTCCTTTTCAAATTATCCCTTTGCTCAGTGAAAGACATTTATTTAATACTAAAAAAGACTTAACTATAAACATCAGTCATAGTTTCTATCTGCATATGCAGAGATGCAAGGGACAACAGTCATGTTTCTACTTTCGCATTCAGGATGTTTTGTCTTAGACACTATAAAATGGAACAAGTCATCGTGGAATAAGCACCCAAGTGAAAACTGTGATTTGATTACTATGCATTAATGAGTTTATTAGAATACAGCCAAAGTATAAACAGGGAAACCCATAAATCCACACAGTGTCCTCTGGTCTTTGAGGTCTCTGGGACATCGAACCTCAAAGGTGCCCTACTATTATATTTACCCACACTTCTTTAACACTTCTGAATGTCACAAGATGGATCCTGTAAGGATACACAGTATTTCCAGCCCACTCTGATCCAGCTACATCAATTTTTTTCCTCTGACCCATGACCCAGAACACATATCAGCGTGTCTGCCTTTTCAGTAATGTTTCTGCAATCAGCCTGAAAACGTTCTATCTCACTAGAATTCTACTAGAAAACAATCATTTTCTTCCATTCTAATAAGTGAATTAATACATTACAATAATAATGCAGTTTAGTATGCTACTATATTAAGAGCTTATAGAATCAACTCTTAAAAGGCTAATATTTAAGTCCAATTGATTGGCTGTTAAATTTTATGTCTCTCTTATAGATAGGGTATTAAATTTAGTATAAAATTAGGTATGTGGCTATGATATTGATCTACAAGATAAATTGAGTCATGTATTGATTAAGGAAGAAAGAATTTGTTCTATTTGGACTAGTCAGAATTGCAACACAAAAGCACAAATTATACAATTTGGACATGTACTCTAATGTCTTACAAATTTTGGACATATTTCAAAAGAAAACAATGAATGTAGATTTAATTACATTGGTTGTCTCTCAAGAGTTTAAATTGGCACAAGCAAGGAGGCAAACTCCCCTATAAGAAAGCCTAAGAGTTGCATAGGACAGTTCTTTAAAAGGAAGAGGGAAAGAAGAGAAAGAAAGAAGTTATTGAGAAAGTGGAATAAGAGGTACTATATAGCTGGCCACCATATACCAAGTGAGATTGGTTGAGTCTCCTGACAAGCATGGTTCAAGTGTACAAAACAAATAATATACCAATTTTCATTTTTAATATGTGGTGGGGGAAAAAGACTTCAGCTTTCTCATTGTAGGAACTCTCTTGGACAGAGACATGACTGGAACAAGGTCCCTAATATCCTCACTGCATGGTGTTGAGGATCCCTCAATCTGCTTTTTTTTTTTTGTTTCATTTTAATTTTTTCATAGTTTTATTCAGATATGTTATGGCTATGGAAATATATATTTTCTTTACAAGTCAATATTCTCTCAACATTAATCTTGCATAGACAAATTGTCAGCGTATTTTAAATGTTTTGTATCTAATTGTAACCATGGGAGTCATAAGTGTTGGAATTTTTCCTCTCATGAAAAATGTGTTAATCCTGTACCTTCTACATTAAAATTCTCTTTAATAGACAAGTGAAAAGGAAATTGTAACTCATTAACAAGGTAGATATGAAGTTCATTTAGTCTACTAACTTCAAGTTGAGAATAAAATGCTTTTGTTAACTCAAACTTTCTATCTTACTTGAATCTTGTTACCAAATTCCTTAAGTGATGTCATTAAGCACAGATGAGCCTCCCTGTGACTCATACATCCTCCATTTAAAAATGTAACCATAACTAAAACTAATATGATACCAGGTTTCATAGTAAATGGGTCTCTTTTGTTTTAAATACTTTCCTTGCATCTGTTATAACTAGAAAATGGCAAGATTTCAACAACTTGTTGGAAAGAAACTGAATATGATGGGAAGTGGATAAATTAGGGGCAATCGGTAGAGAAAAAATTGAGGAAGAAGTTACTTCTTCTATATATGTCAATGAGTTAGAATTCCTTAATAAGCAAGTTATGGCTATATGAGCTACAGAGAGAGAGAGAGAGAGAGAGAGAGAGAGAGAGAGAGCATAGGTTCATGTCCAGTTTGCTTAGCACAGTAACTAATAAAAACATTTGTTTATATTCAGTATTTGGAGAAGTAAAGAATAGGGTTTTTCACAAAGAAATATCCAAGACAAAGTAGCAGTCATTTGTCTCCCATTCTTTTTTTTAAAGTATTCATTTATATATTAATATCTCTATCCACCTCCCAACCAAGGTACGGAAGAATGGATATTAATAGAGGCAGAAAATGTAGACCTCTTTAGTCGTAGGTCCTTGGGGAAATTCATCAGGATTCCATCAGACCGGCCAAACAGCATACACCAGAACAGGTTACAGCAGCACCGAGAACACAGCAGTCTCCCATTCTTAATGAGTAAGATCTATGTGTGGTGACAGTAGCAAATGCTGCCAGAGTTTGTTTTCCACATCTTCAGAAGTGAGAGTCTTTGTTGTAACTGAAAACCTAAGCATATTTCTCTTTTATGTTGAGTCTTAGAATAGCAATCTCTTTGGAGACTGGTTGTCTGAAATTCTCTCTTGCATGACCACTCAGGCTTAACCATAATCCAGCTAAAGCTGAGTCATTGATTGACATGAGGCACTGGGGCAGGCAGATGAGTTTCTCTGGTTTAAAGTTTAACAGAACAGATCTTTTGATCTCTGATTCTGTTAGGAATGTGAATTCCTCTTTCTCTCCCAGGTTTCTTTGGTGCTAGCTAGTGTATTATCCCACATAGATCTCATGTTCATCAGTAGGATGCAGTGCATTGAGGTTAGTGTGGCTCACAGAACACAGTGATTTACACTTATATTTCATGGGGTGTTAACTTGACCACCATTTTTTTCTTGGGTGCTTCACCTAAGTGGCATATGTTCTTTTAAGCTCTAAGGCTGGGTAAGATGTCTTTCATGAACATAAACTAGATAATAGTCCTGTAACTCTGCATTTATATTCTTTTTCTGCAAATAGTATGAAATTGATTTAATGTGTATATAAACCCCCCAAATTAACATACATTAATATATAATATTTTAACATATAAGCTTGTGTAAACATCTACCAGTATCTGAAGCAGTGGAGGATAAATATGAAGAAAACTGCATTTTCCAGAGTATAACTTATTTCGTAGTTCCAGGCTATTTTCCACACAACAGCCTTGAGACTGTTAAAATCTAATTTAAGTTCTCTGATTCTACATGTTTACTGAAGTTTCTTCTGTGCTTATCTATAATCATGTAAACACAAATCCATTTGTCCATCCTGAGGGAAGGCAGAGTGGTTTTCTCTTTGCAATCATTCAAAGTCTATTCCAGCTTGGAAGTCCTTATTAGCATTCAAAAATAGAAAGTCTAAAGACAAGAGCTTCCCATTTTTCATTGAACTTCTTCCTGTGTAGAATATTATTATAATATCCATTCTTTCAAGTCTTTGACAGAAAATTGAGGATAAGGAACAGTTGAGCACTTTTACTCAAATTCAATCAAATTCAAATGTGTAAAATTTTAATAGAAATAGCCTAATATTAGCATAAAAATATGAGAAAATATTTCAAAACATCAATCTTTCTGCAAGCACCATTAGTGAGCTTCCTATTCTCAACTCTGTAGTATTCTTTGACCAAAAGTGATCAAGTACATTTTTGTTCTAATAGAGCTTTTGGTGGAATGCAAAGGGTTGATAAGGCCAATGAAGCAAAGCTTTTAACCTTTTTGCATTTAGTTTTCTTAAGCAAATTTAATGATAGCACCTGACACACTCAGAGCATGGCATAGGCATTACTCAGAAAATAAGAATTAGTTCTTAAAGCCCTTTTCATTCTTGTGGCATAGTGTGGCTCATTTCCTGTTTATATATGAAAGAGGATCAGAAACAAAATGGAAAAAAAGTTATTAGGGCTGTGAGTGAAAGCAAAGCCTAGAGAAAAACAAGAACATCAAGGGTTGAAATAGAAGAGTGAGCAGCTGTAATTAGTTCCACTGTTTTATGAGAATTAAAAAAAAGCCACTCAAAAAATATATAAACAGGCAGAATGCCAGCTGAGATAGTGACTAGGGCTGTTGAAAACCATGGTAAATATTGAACAATATGAAAGTAAATACTGCCTGTGGATAAAAGTTTGACATCAATTCCAGAAGCTATAGTTTTCATAAAATTAACATCCATAGTAAAAGTCATTCTGCTATATTGCTTTTGAAGTAAGACAACATTTAACACCAAAGATGATTTTGAATAAAACCAGAGTATCATCACATACCCTCATTAAACAGGCACACAAGGCACTTTTAATTACTATGTGTTTGAGCAAGAAAGAAATTTCCTGTTTATAGATGCTTTCATTTTGAGAAGCAGTGCAAAGATAAGAGTTGCACTGAAGGCATTCTCCCCTAAAATTTAGGACTGAAGGCATTCTCCCTAACAGCTAGCATTGATTTCTTTCCTACATACAGACCACGTTCCTTATTAATTAAAGAGTGACCCTGAAAATGTGTTCTATCAAAATGTATCTAGGTGTTTCATGTACGTACATGCAGAGGGCTATAGTTCTTCCACCCTGAACCACATTCAGTTTATTCATTTCAATAAATTCAAGCAAATGTGCTCAGTATACATCAACAGAATACCCATGCACATCATTAGACTGGACTTTAACATATTTAATGACAACCTTAAAATGACCAGTTTCCAATTTTTTTCTTTCTTTCTTTCTTTTTTTAATAGCAGGTTTTCTTTTGCCCACGCTAGTAGCTATAAATATAAAATATTACAGATCATGATGCTAAACTCCTGAACATCTTATGTAGACCTCACAAGTGCTAGAATTATAGGCCTGCACCAGTGCCCCAGTTCAGTGTTTATTGCTATGGCAAGCATCACAACCAAAAGGAACCTGTGCATGAGAGGGTTAGCATGCTCTGTAAGTCATAGTGTATCACAGAGTAAGTCAAGGGAGGAACTTGGAAGCAAGAACTGAAGCAGAAGCCGTCAATGAAACTGTTTACTGTATTTGTCTCCTAGCTTGCTCAGTTTGCTTTTCTAGACACCCTAGACTATCTGCCTAGGGATCACAATGCCCATCATGGGCTAGGCCCTTCTACCTTAAATAATAATCAAGAAAAGGTATTGCAGGCTTTATTATAGGCCAGTCTGATGAGGTCATTATCTCATGTGAGATACTCTCTCTCAGATCACTCAAATTTTAAGTCAAGTTGATTTTATAAAAAGCACAACCACTGTGTCCATCATTAAAATAATCAATTAAAATAAATGACCTTACAAGCCTGCATAATATAAACACAGAAAGAAAGACTTCAGAATCGTGGGTTCATTTACTTAGTTTTGTATCTCTTTTTAATCACAGAGTTTGAAAAATTATTTAGTTTTCCCAGGACCCACCCTTCCTTTTATGTATATAAAGCATGAGCAGAGCCCCATATGTGCTTAAGAGTCTATTCTGTAGAGCTGGAATACAAGGACCATACCCAAAAATAACAAAGGCAACATACAGCAAGCAGGTAGCCAATATCAAATTAAATAGAGAGAAACTTAAAGAATTTCCCCTAAAATCAGGGACAACGCAAGGATGCCCACTCTCTCCATATCTGTTCAAAGTAGTACTTGAAGTTCTAGCTAGAACAACAAAGGGATCAAGCAGATGCAAATTGGAAAGGAAGAAGTCAAAGTATCTCTATTCACAGTCTATATGATAGTATATGACCCCAAAAATTCCACCAGAGAACTCCTCCGGCAGAAAAACACCTTCAGCAAAGTGACTGGATGCAAAATTAACTCAAGAAAATCAGTAGCCTTCTTTATTTTTTTTAAATTTTTTCTTTATTTTTTATTTCTTCAATTTACACCTCAATTGCAGTCCCCTCCCTATCCCCCCCTCCAGTCCCACCCTCTCACCCTCAACCACCCCATCCTCTTCCTTTTTTTTTAAGTTTAAGGTATATCTTATTTTCCCCTAAAGTTTCCCCTTTCAGTCCAACAAATGGCACTTTCTCTTATGATAATAGATACAATACAAAATAACAGAGGTAAATAGGCTACAGTTATGAGGGTTATATGGCTTAGAGTACATTCCCAATATCCAGTCCATATGTATTTGGCACCTGACTTTAACATTCTACTATCTGACCATCTCCATGAGTTTAAAGTTCTATATCTAACTCAACATTCATACTAACTTGCAACACAATTTTAAAAGCATCTTCTTAAATCTATAACACTCTTTAACTCCTAAACAACTCAAAATTTAATTATGAGACTCTAGCTATCTGTTCTTCAGCCACCTCAGAGACCTAAGAGGGATAAATATATCTGGTTTTAAAGGAAGTACAAGGCCTGCAGCTTCCAAAACTAAGAAATGACATACCAGTAGTAGCTTTCTTTATGCAAAAGAAAATGGGGCTGAGAAAGAAATTAGGGAAATAATACCATTCATAATAGCCACAAATAATATAAAATACCTAGAGGTAACTCTCATTGAGCAAGTGAAAGGCCTGGATAACAAGAACTTCAAGGCATTGAAAGAAGAAATTGAAGAAGATATCAGAGATGGAAAGAGCTCCCATGCTCATGGATAGATAGGATTAACATAAAAAAATGGTCATCCCTACCAAAAGCAATATACAGAATCAATGCAATTCCTATCAAAATGCCAACACAATTCTTTCCAGACCTTGATAGATAGCACTTACCAAAGTTAAATCAAGATCAGATTAACAATATGAATAGTCATATAACCCCTAAGGAAATAGAAGCAGTCATCAAAAGTCTCGAAACCAAAAAAAGGGGGTGTGGGGCGGCAGATGGCTTTCGTGCAGAATTCTACTAGACCTTCAAAGAAGAGCTAATATCAATACTCCTCAAACTATTCCACAAAACATAAAAAGAAGGAACATTACCAAACTCATTCTATGAAGCTAAAGACACTCTGATTAGTAAACCACATGAAGACTCAACCAAGAAAGAGAATTTCAGGCCACTATTCCTATGAACATTGATGCAAATATACTCTATAAATATATTTGCAAACCAAATCCAGGAAAACATACAAAACCCTATCCACCATGATCAAGTAGGCTTCATCCCAGGGATCCAAGGATGGTTCAACATATAAAAATCCATCAATGTAATCCACCATATAAACAAACTGAAAGAAAAAAATCACATGATCATCTCATTATATGCTGAGAAAGCCTTTGACAAAATCCAACACCCCTTCATGATAAAAGTCTTGAAGAGACTGGGGATACAATGACCATACCTAAACATAATAAAGGTGATATACAGCAAGCCAGTAGCCAGCATCCAGCATCAAATTAAATGTAGAGAAACTCAAAGTATTTCCACTAAAATCAGGTAGAAGACAAGGCTGCCCACTTTCTAGTTATCTCTTCAAAACTGTACTTGAAGTTCTAGCTAGAGCAATAGGAAAACTAACGGAGATCAAAGGGATGCAAATTGGAAAGGGGAAAGTCAAAGTATCTCTTTTGGCAGATGATATGATAATATACATAAGTAATCCCTAAAGTTTGGCCAGAGAACTCCTGCAGCTGATAAACGCCTTCAGCAAAGTAGCTGGAAACAAAATTAACTCAAAAATATCAGTAGCCTTCCTTTACACAAATGATAAACAGGTCGAAAAAGAAGCAAGGAAAACAACACCTTTCACAATAGTCACTAATAATATAAAATATCTTGATGTAACTCTAACCAAGCAAGTGAAAGACATGTATGACAAGAACTTCACATCTCTGAAGAAAGAAATTGAAGATGATATAAGAAGATGGAAAGTTCTTCCATGTTTGTGGATTAGTAGGATTAATATAGTAAAAATAAGGTCTAAGAGCTTCCTCTTGCAGAGGAGGCATACATGTCAGTTCCATGAAGGTTGGGTGTCCCACTGACAGGCAACCAAGTACTTTTGGGCCTATTGATAGCAGCATGGTTATCCATATTCCATGTATGTCTTTCTGGGGGAGGGGCTGATACATGGAGACACCCCACACTGGAGGCATGGTAGGGTTATGAGAGGGGTGGAGGGAGGGGCCAGGAGGGGGTGGAGGGAGGGGCCAGGAGGGGGTGGAGGGAGGGCATGGCAATGGAGATGTAACAAAGAAATAAACATTTTTTAAAAAACATATAGTAAAAATAGCCATCTTAAAATGGAAAGAATAGATCTTCAATGGAAAAGAGATAGGATCCTCAACAAATGGTGCTGGTCTAACTGGACGAATGTATATAGAAGAATCCATATAGACCCATATTTATCTTCCTACACAAAATTCAAGTTCAAGTGGGTCAAGGACCTCAACATAAAACCAGATACACGAAATCTAATAGAAGAGAAAATGGGGGAAAGCCTTCAACACACAGGTATAGGAAATAATTTCCTGAACCGAACACCAATAGCTCAGGCTCTTAGATCAACAATTAATAAATGGGGCCTTATAAAACTGAAAAGAACAATCTCTAATTACTGAGAAGCCCTTAAAGAAATGCTCAACATACTTACTCATCAGAGAAATGAAAATCAATACAACTGTGATATTCCATATCACATCAGTCAGAATGGATAAAATAAAAAAACTCAAGTGACAGCAAATGCTGGCAAGGATATGGAGCAAAGGGAATGCTCCTCCATTGCTAGTGGAAATGAAAAGTTTTACAACTACTCTGGAAATCAATTGAGTGGTTTCTCAGAAAAAAAAATGGGACTAGTTCTGCCTCAAGACCAAGCTATACCACCTCTGGACATATATCCTAAAGATATTCCATCACACCAGAAGGACATTTGCTCAACTATGTTTACAGCAGCTTTATTCATAATAGTTATAGCCTGCAAAAAACTAGATGTCCCTCAACTAAATAATGGATAAAGAAAATTATACAATGGAATACTACTCAGCTGTTAAAACAAGGAAATAATAACATCTTTAAAAAAAATGGATGGAACTAGAAAAGATCATCCTGAGTGAGGTAACCCAGGACCAGGAAGACACAGATGGTATGTACTCACTTATAAGTGGATATTAGCCATACAGTACAGAATAACCATCTTACAATCCACAGACCCAAATCTAAGTAACAAGGATCACCCAAGGGAAGATACTTGAATCTCACTTATGAAGCAAAAAATACAGGCATCAGAAAGACATGAAGGGGGGAGGGGATCGAGGGTGGGAATAGGGTGGGGGAGGGCTGGGAGAGAAAAGGAAAGTGATGGGGGCAGGGTCTCTGGAACAACCTGGAGAACTATGATTGGGTAGGCTCCTGCAAGAATATATGGGTAATTCTAGCTGAGAATCCTAGCAGAGGGGGATATGGAAACTGAAGTAGCCATCTCCTAAAGCCAGGAAGGAATGCCAGTGAAGGGAAGGAGACACCAATCTACCCATAAAACACTTGATCCAAAATCTACCCTGTCTATAAGATGTGCAGAAAAAGGATGGAGAAGAGATTGAGGGAATAGCCAACCAATGATGGGCCCAACTTGAGACCCAAACTGAGGGAGAGAGCCAATCTCTGACACTATTAATGATGCTCTGCTATGCTTGCATATATATTATTTGGGCCCCAAACAGGTTTACTACGTCCCAAATCAGCAGGAAGTCATTTTAAGAGAACAACATCCCATCCCCAGAAGGTGGGGAGGGTGTTCTCCCCCTTTGGTTATTTGATAGATAATAGAAAATTTTGTTATTTAGGTTGTTATTTAGGGGAAAAGACTACAAGCTGTTAAATGGTCTTGTTAAATGGGTTTTGGAGGTTAGACCCAGGGACTTCTCTCTTTTGCTTTTTTGTATCCTCCTTTCTCTCCTATATAGGAGTGAACAGACTTGAGAAAAATGGGACATAGACATAGTATAGGAAAGATCAAGAATAAAGGACAGATTATTGAATATAGCCTTATACCTTTGTATACTGATACAAAATTAATATTATATTTGGCTAAATTGGTATTGATCATTATATATTAATGCAAAATTAAGATTGTATAGGGCTACATCGGTATTGATCTTTGTATATTTATACAAAATTAAGATTATATTTGGCCACAATGGTATTGACCCTTGTATATTAATGTAAAATTAAGATTGTATTGGGCTACATCGGTATTGATCTTTGTATAATGATACAAAATTAAGATTATATTTGGCCACATTGGTATTGATCTTTGTATATTGATACAAAATTAAGGGTAACACTTATTAAAGGTATTGTACCTAGTAATACTTAAAAATGAAATATCAAGTTTTGACCTCTCGCTACCAACCGACATAAACTGTTTAGGATAATTAAGAAACGGAAACTAATAGTCATGAAAACGTGTCATTTTGTTAGTTACTATGACAGTCTATCACAGTTATTTTCTAAGCTACTCAGAAATCAAGTTGCTAAGAGACAAGCAATATTTGCTTATCTAAATATAAGAGATAGATAGGGCATCTTCAAAAACCTCAAGAGATCTGCAGAATATGGCATTCAAAGATGTTTTCTTAACTTAAGATTTTTTGATATCGAGACATGTCAGCTCCTGACAGCACCCCCTATTCTACTCCAAGTAGAAGATGAGCATCGAAGAATCTCCAGTGGGAAATGATTGAATTGGTGGTAAGCCGTTCTCTTGGCAAGAAAAATCCCTTGCTTCAACTGTAGACAGACTTCTGTCCAAAAAGGACAAAACTTGGAAGCAGATAAGTCGACAGCCTAGCTCTGCCAAGACAGGGTAGGTAATTCCTTCATAATTCCTGCTCTACAACCAATGTCTGTCAGAAAAATGGGGCCAAATGGCTGAAGATTAATGCTGTAATGTATGGAGAGAAAATGGGAACTGTCCAGGCAGCCACTGGTATGTCATTTTTTAGTTTTGGAAGCTGCAGGCCCTGCACTTCCTATATAATCAGATATATTTATCCCTCTCAGGTCTCTGAGGTGGTTGAAGAATAGATAGCTAGAGTCTCATAGTTAAATTTTGAATTTAGGAATCAAGAGGGTGTTCTCGATCTAAGAAGATATTTTTAAAATTATGAGGCAAGTTAGTATGAAAGCTGAGTTAGATATAGAACTTTAAACTCATGGAGATGGTTAGATAGTAGAATGTTAAAGTCAGGTGCCAAATACATATGGACTGGACATTGGGAATGTATGCTAAGCCATATAACTCTTATAATTTTGGCCTATTTATTTCTGTTGTTTTGTATTGTATGTATATTTATAAGAAAAAGAAACATTTTTTGAACTGAAAGGGAGAGCTGTTGGGGGGGAAAAAGAAATACCTTGAACTAAAAAAAAAAGAAAAAAAGGAAGGGAAGAGGATGGGGGGGTTGAGGGGGAGGAGGGTGGAAGGGTGGACTGGAGGAGAGAGTAGGGAGGGGATTGTGATTGAGATGTAACCTGAAGAAATAAAAAATAAATTATTAAAAAAAAGAAAGAAATATCATATCTAAGATAAAATTGATTTAAAAATGGATATGCTGTGGCACAAAATTAATCATCTAATCACATTTGAGACACTAGGATAAGGATAAATTAGGATAAAAGAAAGTGAAAAGCAGAAATACACCATGAAAAATATCCATGGAGTTTAAAAGCACAAAATAGAAAAATATTGGAAATGTTGGTGTTTTTAAATGACACAGAAATGTAATAAATCCCTATAAAAACAAAAAAAGAATACATAGTTATCAGTAACAGATATAGAAAGCAAGCATGTTTCAGATCTTACTTTTGTTAGGAAAGCAGTAAGAATATACTGCAAATAAACCCATGCTAATCAATTTTGAAATGATATAAAATTAGTTTTTGGAATGAATTTTAATCCAGCATAGGAATTAAAATCAGACTATTATTATGTTTTCATATGTTTCTAGATTAAAATATTGATACATATGTACACATACACCAAAACAGTTTCAAAGAAGAATCCACAATTTAAAAATCAGCTTCAACCAAGGCCAAGCATAGCATGGCCTTTCTAATAATGGAAATTTACAAGCCAAACTTTCCATGAGTATAAAAAAGAAATCATTCAACATTGCAATAAACTAATATCAGATATTATAGGATAAACTTTCCATGAGTATAAAAAAATCATTCAACATTACAATAAACTAATATCAGACAATATAGGACTTAATGATGTTTGTATTGCCTTAGTTACTTTTCTCTTGCTGCAGTAAAACACCATGATCAAGGCAATTTATAAAAGAATCTGTTTAATTTGGAAGTTTACAGTTTCAGAGAGTTAAGGTCCATGGAACAAAAGCATGGTGGCAGGAATAGCTAAGAGATTTCATCTTTATCATCTAGTTAGGGGTTGATAGAAAGGTACTAGTAATGACCAAAGTCTTTTGAAATCTTAACCTCTAAACTAAGTTGCACATATTCCATAATCCTTCCCAAACAATTCTAACACCTATGAGTAAGTATTGTAATTTATGAGCCTTTAGAGATCATGTTCATTCAAACTGCCACAATACTGGAATAATAAATGGAGTTTATTTAGAAAAGGCGTTATTTAATATTTGAAATTCAGTGACACCAATTATGTTAATAAGTAAAATGAAAAAATTCATTTCAATACATGCAAGAAATGTATTATAATATTCACATGGATTCAGGAAAATTGTGTGAGATTTCTAGCAGTATAGGTATACGAAAATTTTCATAATTTACACGAGTATCTCTTCGTATTTACAGCCTCCCAAAACAGAAAATATTTGCTATAGCTATAATAGTTTTTACAATGTTTAAGTATGTAGATGTTGAAGCAAGTTATTAAGATATTTTTTACATCTTGGAAGATGTGGGAATTTTGACTGAGAATGAACTGAATCTTTAAAAATTTTTGGTACCATTCTCATTTTTAATATATTAATTTTATCAAACTTGGAATGGGAAGGTTTTCAATTTTCTAGTATCTTCCTCAATCTCTTTCTTCAGAGGTTAGATTTATTCCTAGATATTTTCTTCCTTGGTTAGATTTATTCCTAGATATTTTATCTTCTTTGAAGCTATTGTGAGTGGGAGTGTATACATGATCTTATTTTGCTATAAATATATGTTTGATATAGGAAGGCTACTGACTTTTTAAAGTTTATTCTATTTCCTACTACTTTGCTTAAATTGTTGATCTTTCAAGAATCTTTCTGGTGGAGTTTAAGATGTGTCATAGAATATACATTCAACAATAACTTTTTGGAAACATTATTTTTAGTACAGTGCATAATGTATGAATGAGGGAAACAAAGATAATTTTTGTCCTTGTAGTTTGGTAAGGAATCATTTGGACGTATACTCAGGAATGGTATGGCTGGATCTTGAGGTAGAGCTATTCCAAGTTTTCTAAGATATCGCCAGATGGATTTCCATAGTGAATGTACAAATTTGCACTCCCACCAGCAATGGAGGAGTGTTCCCCTCTCACACTTCTCCACCTATTCTACTCCTCCAAAGAAGGGTACCCCAAAATATGAGCTCTCCTCAGTTTAGCAGTCAAATTAGGGTTAAGCGCTTCCACTTGCAGTAGGGGTATACAAGGGAGCTCGCCTAGGGCACAGTGTTCTACCAACAGGTAACAAAGTCTATGTTCCTGTTTCATTTGGTCTGTGGGTTGTACAAAAGTTATTCTGTACTATATGGCTAAAATCCAGTTATAAGAGAATAGATGCATTGTGCATCTTTCTGGTTCTGGATTAACTCACTCAGGGTGAGATTTTCTAGTTCCATCCATTTGACTGCAAATTGCATGACTTCCTTGTTTCTGGGAGCTGACTAGTATTCCGTTGTATGAATGTACCACAGTTTCTTTATCCATGCATCTGCTGAGGTTTCGCGTCCCCCTCGACCAGCAAGAACGACGCAATTCGCAAAAGCTCTTCTCAAGCAGTTTATTCAGGTCCCTTGAAAACAGTCTTCTGAATGCCCAGGCAGACCCAACCCACAGGCTAAATACTATATGAACAGCCAATCAAGTAAAGCCACGTGGTGCTATCTTAGAGGCCCACGTATGTGGAAGCAAGCCAGATTAGCGGTCTTAACCAAATATGGACTTGTTTACCACTGAGAGCGCTCACCATCGGGCTGGTGGAAGGCGGAAACCGGCGCCATCTTTAGGGCACAGCACATCGCAGCTCTCTACAGTTCCTCCTTTTTTGTTTTTAAAAATGTAGGTAAAAGTCCCTGGAAAGGCTTCGTAATCCCCATAGCTGGGGATCTCACGGTGAGCCTGAGCCTGTAGGAGGTCGGTGCTCAAACTCTTACCTGTCTCTGGGTCAGCCTCCCCACTCGGGGCTGCCCTGTCTTAGGTGGCCGAGACTTACCCGTCTACTCTGTCATTGACTTACCAGACCCTAATATCCGTGGAACAAATACCTCAGTGGACAGGGACTATGCTCAGTGAAGATTTAAGACTTCATGGCAGCGAGCCATGCCTGAGGGGACTGGCCCGCCTCAATGGCGACAAGGGCCTGTATAATCATGGCTGTATTAGGCTTTTGTGTGACTCTCATCTTGTAGATGCACCATAGGCAATCCAGAGAGGCTAGTATCATCAGTATCGCCAAAGAGCCTACGCCCGTCCACTCCTTAAGATGATCCATAGCCGTCTATACCCAGGAAGTCAAACCAGTAGCCAGGCTCAGATCCACCCGAGTGGAGTTGATGTGGACAATTGTTGCTCTCAGCTCTCTCATCAAATTTTTAAATTTAGCCGACCAATCCTGTAAGAGGAATTTTGACAATTGTCTAGACAGATTAGCAGCCTTTGTAAAATTTCGATACTGTACGGAAGTAACACACAAACCTTGCATTTTCCACTCACACCCCAATTGTGCTAGTTGCCAAAGAGAATCAATCTGTTCTTGTATTAAATCTATGTGTTGATTAACTATCATAAGGCCTCCTTTGAGATGAGAATTCATAGAGATCTGAGTATCCAATGCCTATGCTACAGTGGCTGAGATGTTATTCAGGGCATTGGCAGTCTGTATAGAACTAGACAAGGCAATAGCTGAGGCAGTAGCCCCCACAGCAGCAACAGTGATGGCGGTAACAATAGTTGTAGTGATGCCAAAATCTTTTAAGCCTGAATAGCATCATGGTATTAGGGGCCTCTACAGGAACTGGTACATATCGAGGCATTCTAGTTACCACAGCCACAGGAAAGGCTGTGGCATTCCAGCACAGGGCATAAAAGCATGTGTCCGGAGTGCATACTAACTTTTTCTTTACCCAAGGATGCACTCCCATTACTTACAATCCACAGAAAAGGAGGCCAGAGACACATTGGCGAAGCTGAAAAGTTCTTATTGCGGTAAGAATGAAATGAAGAATTCCAAGTACCAGAGCCACTACCGCTAGAAAAATCCACATTGGTAGCGGACCCTAGGGAAAAACTACCTCTTTGATAAATTCCTCCACCAAGCATAAGTATAGGTCCCAAATCCATACAGCTAACATTTGCTCCACACAAAAGCCATAAATCAAAAGGATTGGTGGCAGTCTGCTGAGGATCCCTAGTAGATATATCAAGCATTCCTGTACAAGACTTATTCACTATATTACTAATCATGGAGCTAAAGGAAAAATAATCTTGTTGAACCCAAACTGCTCTGTGCTCCAGACATCCAGTCCAGGGAAAAGGTCCTTCCTCTCCTGTGGATCCTCTACAAAAAGGTGCCCAGAGTGGCTGTCTGGGGGGGTCCTGTCAGAGACTCGTGTGGGCCACCATCCTTCAAGGTGAGAACCGTTGCCTGAAAACAAACCACCACTCCTACCCCCAAACCTCAGTTGTGGTAAAAAATCTGCTGACTGTTGAGACAATTTAATGCATTCTGTATCATCTGACCTATTGAAGCTCATTAAAAAGCACAGACTACCCTTCAAGCTGACATTTCTATTACCCTCTACAGGGCTTCTCTGATCATCAAAGGGAAGGTAGGGTAAGCCTAAGCTTCTATTACTGCTAAATAAGCATGGAAACACAGTTGCATCATGTCTGACCGGCATCGGCTTTGGGAATATCGACAGGATCCCCCATCTCGGCTCGGTCATTCCTGACATACTCACTGCTACTATCATCAGGATCCCTAGGAAGGTCTTCATGATGAATCTTCCTCACAAGGCGTTAAGGCACCCACACTGGATCTTGTTGATCCTGAGGAAAAACACAAACAGACTCTCTCGCCCATGTTAGCACGGGGTCAGGCCCTCGCCAAGAGCCTGTCAAAATATCCTTCCACTTCACCATGCCTTTAGGTGGACCATGGGAATCCTGATGTCTGTCCGCTGCTGAGCGGCCTTGAGCATCCAAATTTAAAAAATTTAAAGTAAATAAGGCTAAAGACATTCTCTCCTTGGGGGTACGGCCTTGGCCTATTCCCCCTTTCTGTTTTTGCAAACATTTTTTAAGGTGCGATGAGCACGCTCCACAATTCCTTGTCCTTGAGGATTATATGGTAATCCGTGATTAAGCTGTACCTCCATCTGGTTGCAGAAGGAGACAAAGGACTGAGCTGTATAGGCTGGTCCATTGTCAGTTTTTAGCTGTTGTGGTTTTCCCCATGCAGCCCAGGCTTCTAAGCAATGCCCTATGACATTGCGAGCCTTTTCTCCACTCATAGGTGTAGCATGTATGATACCTGAGCAGGTATCCACAGATACATGAATATATTTTAAGGTTCCAAACTCTGAAATGTGGGTAACGTCCATTTGTCAGATTTTGAGTGGCATCAACCCTCTAGGGTTTACTCCCACACTGGGAGGATGATGATGAATCACACACTGAGGACAGTCCAAAACCACTTGTCTAGCATCTGGTCTAGACAAATGGAATTTTTGTTGTAGAGTTTTGGCATTTACATGAAATAATTGGTGAAACTGTCTGGCTTGGTCCAGGAATGAGCTCCAAAAAATGCATTCCATCCTAGTCCATTGATCAACTTTATCATTACCCTCACTTAATGGTCCAGGTAATCTTGAATGTGTTGTGATATGTTGAATATAAAAACATCTTTTTTATGTCAGATTAAAACTTGTAACATTTGTAATAAGGCACATATAGTACTACTATTCTTAATAAGACCTGTCAATTTTAATACTTTCACTGTGTTGACCACATAGACTGAATCTGAGATCAAATTGAATGGAAATTGACATCTTTTAAACACCTCAATTACTATTTTCAACTCTGCTATTTGGGGGGAGCCCGGTTGAAATTGACATAACATGGGCTCTTGTCTTTCTATCAAATAGGCTCCGCAGCCTGTCTTTGAGCCATCAGTAAACACATTTGGTGACCCTTAAAGTGGTACTGCTGAAGTAACCTTAGGGAACATCACTGGGTGCTCCTTAAAAAATGATAGCAATGGATGCTTAGGATAATGGTTATCAATCACTCCTTCAAAACTACATTGCAATATTGCCCAATAATCTAAAGTGTCACACAAAATCTTAATTTGATGACTGGAATAGGGCACTATTATACTGGCAGGAGCAACTCCAAAAGACTGCAAACATTGTTAGATACCATTGAAGGCTAAATCAGCAACTGCAGTGGGATAATGTTGTATGGATTTTTTTTTTGGAGAAATTTTTGAATAAGTCCATAATAATGGTCCGTCTTGTCATAACAATCCTGTAGGTTGACCATAGGTGGCAAATATGTACAATGCAATGGGCTGTCCTTCCTGTCATCTCTTTAGGAAGGCACTCTGTAACCTTTCTTCCACTTTACATAAAGCTTTTCTCGTTTTTTCTGTTAATTGCCTAGGAGAATTAAGTGTTGAATCACCTTTCAAAATATCATATAGGGGTCTTATTTCATAATTTGGTAGCTTCAAGTAGCCTCTTACCCAATTGATATCTCCTAACAACCTTTGAAAATCATTTAGAGTCTTTAAATTATCTTTTTTTTATCTCAATCTTTTGAGGTATTATCTTTTCAGGTCCAACCTTTGCTCCTAAATAATTAACCACATTTTTCTTTTGAACCTTATCAGGAGCAATAAACAACCTTTTTTTTTAATAATTGAACTAATTCTTCATAGGCCCGATCTAACATTTGCTCACTCTTAGCTGCCAGTAAGATATCATCCATATAATGAACATATCTCAAATCTGGAAAATTCTTTCTCAAGGGAGCAATGGCTTCCCCCACATACAGTTGGCACATAGTGGGGCTGTTCGCCATGCGCTGAGGTAATACTACCCATTTAAACCGCTGATCAGGTTCTTTATGGTTACAGGATGGAACAGTAAATACAAATCTCTCACTATCTTTGGCACACAAAGGGATGGAGAAAAAACAATCCCTTATATCTATAACTATAATGGGCCATGAGGCTGGCAAAGATGATAAAAGCGGCAAGCTGCGTTGCACTGGGCCCATGATCTGTATTTGTTGATTTATGGCATGTAGGTCATGCAACAATCTCCATTTTTTAGATTTCTTTTTAATGACAAAGATAGGTGTATTCCAGGGAGATACAGATGGCTTTATATGCTTTAAAGACATCTGTTCATCCATCAACTCTTTGGCTGCATTCAATTTAACAGAGGAAAGTGGCCACTGAGGAACCCCTACTGGGTCCTCCGTCTTCCAAGTTATGGGAATGCCCTCCTCAGTGGCCCCTAGGAAAAACCCAGGCCCTGTCTCTTTTGTCTTTGCTGCATAGATATGGGACTCTTCCGCCCCTGCAAATATTTTCCTATTCCAAAGCCTGGAGCATATCCCATATCTTGTATCATACGTTGGGCTGAATCAGAATAGTCATTACTCAATTTAAATCCCATATCCTTTAAAAGGTCTTTTCCCCAGAGGGAGATAGGGAGCTCAAGTACATATGGCTGCATTTCTCCTGAGTGGCCTTCTTGGTCCTGTCACTTTAATAATCTTGTACTCATATCTGGAGTCTTAGCATAACCCAGGCCTTGAAGTGTTTGAGAAGAGGCTTGTACGGGCCAACCTGAAGGCCAGTCTTTCTTTGCTATGATACTCCTATCAGCCCCAGCATTCAAAAGGCCCAGGATCTTTTTACCATCAACTTTTAACTCCAAGACGGGGCGTTGGTCCAAATCCAAGGAAAGAAAAGTCAGATCTGTGCCTGTGGACCCAAAACCATCTTTTCCTCTCTCTTGATCCCTTATCGCATAGCGATCATGTAAGCTCGGCAACATGATCAACTGAGTAATTTTATCTCCAGGAGAGATAGCTGTTATACCATGGGGGGGGGGCGGGGGGGGGGCTACCATGATCTTAACCACTCCTGTATAGTCTGGATCTATAACCCCAGGATGGACAATAAGTCTTCTCAAGGCTGATGATGACCTCCCTAACAACAAACCAACTGTACCAGATTCAAGGGGTCCTTTAAAATCGGTTTCAATTAACTGGACCCCCATTTGGGGCATTAATACGAGTCTGGTGGTGGAGCAGAGGTCCAATCCTGCTGAGCCTGCAGTGGCTCTCCGCGGTCTCTCGGATGGTGGAGGGTTGGCCATCTCTCTTGATTCTGTTCTTTGTCCTGATTTTCTACTGCCCCATATATTTGTGGGCCCTGGGGTCGTGGGCCCCGCTGTCCGTTTTTTGGACGAGCGCCACAATAACCTTGAGTCAAAGGCTGGCCATGGATGTCTGTCACTGAATGGCATTCATTAGCCCAATGGTTCCCTTTTTTACATTTTGGGCATAACCTCGGCTGCCTGGGGCATTGTGCACTTCCTGTACTCCTTCCCTCGGGGCATTGTCTTTTAAAGTGTCCCATCTTGCCACATTTAAAACAAACTCCTGGACTTCCTCTACCTTTTCTGGTCAACTGTACTACCGCGTCAGCAAGACCAGCATTAGTTAATGGCCCTCCAAGTTCTCTACACACTTTCATCCAGGCTTCTAGCCCTTTGTTCTTGTAAGGGGTGATAGCGACTCTACACTCTTTGGTGCATTGCTCATAGACCAACTGTTTTATTAGTGACATAGCAGCATCCGGGTCAACAAAAATCTTCCCTGCCGCTTCCACCAATCGTGCCACAAAGTCTGAAAAGGGCTCCATGGGGCCCTGTAGAATCTTAGTTAAGTTCCCACTCACCTCCCCTTTGCTAGGAAGTGATTTCCAAGCCTTGATAGCTGTCTGGTTTATTTGTTCATAAACCTGATTGGGATATCCTGTCTGCTGGTTGGCAAATCTCCCCTGCCCAAGCAGCAAATCTCTATCCCAGGCTGGATTTCCATTTCTCTGATTAATGGCTGTTTGTTCAGTGGCATACTCAATCAAGAAAGCTTTCCAGTCTAAATATTGCCCTGGACTTAAGCAGGTACAGGCCAGGCCACTCCAATCACTTGGGGTCATACAATGTCTTCTTAATGCTTTTACTTGAGCCAATGTAAAAGAAGCAGTAATGACATAGGTACGAACTGACTCTGTAAGGGATTTAATTACTTTAAAATCAAGCGGTTCCTCGTACCTGTTCCCTTGTGGGTCTTGATATACCGGATAGGCAAACTGTAATTCTGTTCTTACTTGTGTCCACATCCCCAGGCAGAAAGATCTCCCTACTTTCAGGGACTGAACAGGCTGATCTATCTGAACGGCTTCTGGGTATGGAGGGGGAGTTGAAGGCGCCGTGGCAACGGCTTCACTTACACCTACTGCTGCCAATTTGTCTTTCTCTTTTACCTTTTTCTTTTCCCTTTTTCTAATAGCAGTCCTCTCCAACTGTTCTATTAGAGCGTGTAGCTCCCCTTCAGAATCCGTGCCCTCTGAGTCCTCAAAATCTCTAAAATCTCTAAGATCAGGATAGAGAGGGACCTTCTTTTTGCTTCCCTTTTCACTGTCTGCCTGCTCAGATCTTTCGCCTTTGTTACTTCCCTTTTCACTGTCTGCCTGCTCAGATCTTTCCCCTTGCAGCAGATGCAAGGCTGATTCTCCCTCCTTGATTGCATTACAGCATCTCTGATCTTCTAAACAACTCCTCACCATCTTCCAAATTGGTCTTACTCCATGCTTCAGAGTACCTTGCTCCCAAGCAAAATCCAAGTCCCTGCCTAATTTGTCCCAGCAGGATACCGTAAGATTCCCGGACACCGCAAACCACGGAGCCACGGAGTCGCATTCATTCAAAAACCTCTCTAGGGTTGACTTCTTAAGTTTCAAATTCCTAGCTAAAAGTAGCTCCTGAAGAGCCAGAAAAATTGGATGTGACTGAGACAATCTCATGATTAAAAATTTACTTTTGGTTCGCAGTTTCCTGGCGAAACTTTACCTTTTGTTCGCAATCTCGGTGAAACTTTACCTTTTGTTTGCAATCTCCGTGAAACTTTACCTTTTGTTCGCAATTTCTGCGAAACTTTACCTTTTGTTTGCAATTTCCGCTAAACTTTACCTTTTGTTCGCAATTTCTGCGAAACTTTACCTTTTGTTTGCAATTTCCGCTAAACTTTACCTTTTGTTCGCAATTTCTGCAAAACTTTATTGTCCCAATTTACCCCAGGAACTTACCAGTGCACTGCCCCTGACTGCAGGAGTTCTGAGTCTTTTCTGGTTCCCCGTACGGGTCACCACTTGTCACGTCCCCCTTGACCAGCAAGAACGATGCAACTCGCAAAAGCTCTTCTCAAGCAGTTTATTCAGGTCCCTTGAAAACAGTCTTCCAAATGCCCAGGCAGACCCAACCCACAGGCTAAATACTATATGAACAGCCAATCAAGTAAAGCCACGTGGTGCTATCTTAGAGGCCCACATATGTGGAAGCAAGCCAGATCAGCGGTCTTAACCAAATATGGACTTGTTTACCACTGAGAGCACTCACCATCAGGCTGGTGGAAGGCGGAAACCGGCGCCATCTTTAGGGTGCGGCACTTTGCAGCTCTCTACACTGAGGGACATCTGGGTTGTTTCCAGTTTCGAGCTGTTACAAATAAAGCTGCTATGAACATAGTTGAGGAGAACTCCTTGTGGTTTGGTGAGAGAACATTTGGATGTATACCCAGGAGTGGTATGGCTGGGTCTTCAGGTAGAGCTATTCCAAGTTTTCTAAGATATCACTACACTGATTTCCATAGTGGTTGTACAAGTTTGCACTGCCACCAGCAATGGTGGAGTGTTCCCCTTTCTTCACATCCTTCCCAGCATGTGCTGTCATTTGAGTTTTTGATCATAGCCATTTTGACAGGTGTGAAATGGAATCTCAGAATTGTCTTGAGTTGCATTTCTCTGATGATTAAGGATGTTGAGAGCATTTCTTCACGTGTTTCTCGGCCATTAAAGAATCTTCCTTTGTGAATTCTTGGTTTAGCTCTGTTTCCCATTATTTGAACGGATTATTTGGTTTCTTAGTGTTTAATTTCTTGAGCTCTTTATAAATTATGGATATTAGCCCTCTGTAGGATGTGGGGTTGGTAAAGAATTTTGCCAATCAGTAGGTTGAGGTTTTATTGTAATGACAGTGTCTTTTGGCCTTACAGAAGCTTTTCAGTTTCATGAGGTCCCTTTTATTGGTTGTTGGTCTTAGAGCCTGAGCCATTGGTGTTCTGTTCAGGAAGTTGTTAACTGTCCAATATGTTCCAGGTTTTTCCCCACTTTCTATTCTATTAGATTTACTGTGTCGGGTTTTATGTTCAAGTCTTTGATCCACTTGGACTTAAGTCTTGTGCAAGGTGATAAGTATGGGTCTAATTTCATTCTTTTGCATGTCAACATCCATTTAGACCAACACCATTTGTTGAAGATGCTGCCCTTTTTCCATTGAATGGTTTTGTCTTCTTTGTCAAAAATTAAGTGACCATAGGTTTGTGGGTTTATTTCTGGGTCCTCAATTCAATTTCAATTATCAGTTTGTCTAATTCTACACCAGTACCATGCTATTTTTATTACTATTACTCTTTAGTATAACTTGAAATCTCTGACGTGATGCCTCCATTTTTTTTTTATTGTACAGGATTGATTTAGCTATTCTGGGTTTTTTGTTATTCCATGTGAAGTTGAGAATTGTTTGTTCAAGGTCTGTAAAGAATTGTGTTGATATTTTGATAGAAATTGCATTGAATCTGTATATTGTTTTGGGTCAGATGGCCATTTTTATTACGTTGATCCTACTTATCCATGAACATTTTTCCATCTTATGATGTCCTCTTCAATTCCTTTCTTCATGGTCTTGAAGTTCTTATCATACAGGTCTTTCACTTCCTTGGTTAGAGTCACTCCCAGGTATTTTATATTATTTGTGGTTATTGTGAAGGGTGTTGTTTCCCTAATTTCTTTATCGACCCATCCATCTTTTTTATAAATGAGGGCTACCTATTTTTTAAATTAATTTTGTATCCAGCCACCTTGCTGAGTGTGTTTATCAGTTTGTAGGAGTTCTCTGGTGGAATTTTTGAGGTTACTTATGCATACTATCATTTCATCTGTGAATAGAGATACTTTGATTTCTTCCTTTCCAATTTGTATTCCCTTGATCTCCATTAGTTGTCTTATTGCTCTAGCTAGAACTTCAAGTATGTTCAAGAGTTATGCGGAGAGTGGGCATCCTTGCCTTGTCCCTGAATTTAGAGGAAATACTTAAGTTTCTCTCCATTTAATTTGATGTTGGTTACTGACTTGCTGTATATTGCCTTTATTTTTTCTAGGTATGCTCATATATTATACTCTCTTCAGGACTTTTAGCATGAAGAGGTGTTGGTTTGTCAAATGCTTTTTCAACATCTAGCAAGAAGATCATGTGGGTTTTTTTCTTTCACCTTCTTTATACTGTGGATTATGTTGATGGATTTTCATATGTTGATTCATCCCTTCATTCTTGGGATGAAGCCTACTTGATCATGGTGTATGATTCTTTTGATGTGTTCTTGGATTCGGTTTACAAATATTTTATTGAGGATTTTCACATCTATGTTCATGAGGGAACTTAGTCTGAAGTTCTCTTTCTTTGTTGGGTCTTTGTGTAGTTTAAGTATCAGGATGACTGTGGGCTCATAGAATGAATTTGGCAGGGTTCCTTCAGTTTCTATTTTGTGGAAGAGTTTGATCAATATTGGTATTAGCTCTTCTTTGAAGGTCTGGTAGAAATCTGTGCTAAAACCATCCAATCCTGAATTTTTATTTAGTTGGGAGATTTCAGTGACTGTTTCTATTTCCTTAGGCCTTATAGGAATGTTTAATTTGTTAACCTGATCTTGATTTAACTTTGGTAGGTGGAATTTATCAAGAAAAATGTCCATTTTGTTTATATTTTCAAATTTTATGGAGTACAGGTTTTGGAAATAAGACCTAAAGATTCTCTGGATTTCCTCAATGTCTGCTGTTATTTCTCCCTTTTCATTTCTGATTTTGTTGATTTGGGTGTTTTCCCTGTACCTTTTAGTTAGATTAGCTAAGGGTTTGTCTATTTTGTTGATTTTCTCAACCATCCCTTGGTTTTGTTGATCCTTTTTATTGTTCTTTTTATTTCTAAGTTGTTGATTTCAGGTCTAATTTGATGATTTATTGCCTTCTGTTCCTCTTGGGAGTATTGGCTCCTTTTTTTTTTTTTTTTTTTTTCTTATTCTTCCAGTCCTGCTGTTAAGTTTCTAATATAAGCTGTCACAATTTTCTTTCTTTTTTTTTAAATACTTTATTTTTTTTTCTTCAAGTTACATCTCAGTCACAAACCCTTCCCTATTCCCCCTTCCTATCCTGCCCTTCCACCCTCTTCCCCCCAGCAGTTTCCCCTTTCAGTCCAACAGATGGTTCCTTCTCTTATAACAGTAAATACTATACAAAACAAGATATAAATATGCCACATTTATGAGAGTTAAATGACCCAGTATACCTTCCCAATGTCCAGTTTATACATATTTGGCCCCTGACTTTAACATTCTACTATCTAACCATCTCCATGAGTTTAAAGGTCTATATCTGACTCAACATTCATACAAACTTGCAACACATTTTAAGAGTATCTTCTTAGATCTATAACACCCTCTTGATTCCTAAATAATTCAAAATTTAACTATGAGACTCTAGCTGTCTATTCTTCAACCACCTCAGAGTCCTGAGAGGGATAAATATATCTGCTTATATAGGAAGTGCAGGGCCTGCAGCTTCCAAAACTAAGAAATAACATACCAGTGACTGCCTGGACAGTTCGCATTTTCTCTCCATACATTCCTGCATCAGTCTTCAGCCTTTGGGTCCTGTTTCTCTGACAGACATTTGTTGTATGTAGAACAGGGATTATGAAGGACTTACCTACCCTGTCTTGACAGAGTTAGGCTGTCGACTTCCCTGCTACCAAGTTTTGTCCTTTTTGGACAGCAGTCTGTCTGCAGTTGGAGCAGAGTTTTTTTTTCATGCCAAGAGATAGGCTTGCCACTAATTCAGCCTTCTCACACTGGAGATTCTTCAATGCTTATCTTCTACTTGGAGTAGAATACGGGGTGCTGTCAGGAGCTGATATGTCTCGATATCAAAAAAAAAGGAAAATCTTAATTTAAGATAACATCTTTGAATGCCATATTCTGCAGATCTCTTGGGGTTTTTGAAGATGCCCTATCCATCTCTTGTATTTAGATAAGCAAATGTTGCTTGTCTCTTAACAACTTGATTACTGAGTAGTTTAGAGAATATCTGTGATAGACTGTCATAGTAGCTAACAAAGTGACATGTTTGCATGACTAGGAGTTTGTTTTACTTAACTATCCTAGACAGTTTTAGACGGTTGGTATCAAGAGGCCAGAGCTTCACATTTTATTTTTAAGTATCTCTAGGTATGATACCATTAGGGAGCGTTACCTTTAATTTTGTATCAATATACAAAGATCTATTCAATTGTGGTTAAATATACTCTTAATTATGTATCAATATACAAAGATCAATGCCTATGTAGCCCAATACAATCTTAATATTACGTCCATATACAAGGGTCAATACAATTGTGGCCAACTATAATCTTAATTTTGTAACAATATACAAAGATCAATACCGATGTAATCCAATACAATCTTATTTTTGCACAATAAACAATGGTCAATACCACTTTAGCCAAATATACTACTAATTTTGTATCAATATACAAAGGTATAAGCACAATTTTCTTTTGAAGTCACTTAGTGCTATGAACTTTTCCCATAGCACTGCTTTCATTGTGACACATCAGTTTGGGTCTGTTGTACCACCTTCATTTTCGTTGGATTTTAAGAAGTCTTTGATTTCCTTCTTTATTTGTTCTCTGACCCCTTGGTCATTGAGTAGAGAGTTGTTCAGTTTCTATGAATGTGTAGGCTTTTGTTATTTATGTTGTTACTGAAGTATAGCTTTAATCCATAGTGGTGTGACAAGATGCAAGAGGTTATTTCAATCTTCTTGTATCTGTTGAGGCTTGCTTTATGTCTGACTATATTGTCAATTTTGGGGAAAGTTCCATAAGGTGCTGAAAAGACGGTGTATTCTTTTGTGCTTGGGTGAAACATTCTGTAGATATCTATTAGATCCATTTGAATCATGGCCACTGTTGATCTCATTATTTCTCTGTTTTATTTCTGTCTCAATGACCTGCCCATTGGTGTGAATGGTATGTTGAAGTCCTCCACTATTAATGTGTGGGGATCAATGTGTGGTTTAAGCTTTAGGAGAGTTTTTTGTTTTGTTTTGTTTTGTTTTGTTATGTTTATTTAATTGTGAGTGCCACTGTATTTGTGTCATAGATTTTCAGTATTGAGATGTCTTCTTGAAGAATTTTTCCTTTGAGGGGTATGTAGTGTCCTTTATCTTTTCTGATTAATTTCAGATTAAACTTTATTGTATTTGATACTAGGATGGGTACTCCAGCTTGCTTCCTGAGATCATTTGCTTGGAAAAACTTTCACAGCCCTTTACTCTGAGGATGAATCTATCTTTATTAGTGATATGTGTTTCCTGTATACTGCAAAATTATGGGTCTTGTTTATGGATTCATTCTGTAAGCCTGCATCTTTTTATTGGGGAGGTGACTCCAATGATGTTGAGGGATATGATGTTATTTCCTGTTATTTTGACATACTTGGTGGTTGTGAGGGTTTCGTTTTGTTTTTTGGTTTTTTTTTTTTTGTTGTTGTTGTTGTTTCTTTGTTTTTTGTTTTTTTTTTTTTTGTTTGTTTGTTTTTGTTTTATCTGCAATGGGATTTTTTTGTTTCCTATTCCTATGATTTCTTCAGTGTTGTTAGCTTCTCTAGGTTGGAATTTTTTTCTAGGATCTTTTATAGAGGTGGATTTGTGGACAGATATTATTTAAATTTGGTTTTGTCATGGAATATCTTGTTTTCTCTGTCTTCTCTTTTTTTATTTATTTGTTGCTTCAGGTTACATCTCCATCATATTGTCCTTTTTCCCCACTTCTCAGCCCCTCCATCCCAACCTCTACCCCGTAAAACTTCCATCATACTCTTCTGGAGTGGGGTGTCCATACATAAGAGTCCTCCACTCCAGTTCAGAATTCATATGAAGGTCAGAAACTTCCTCATACTCTGGGGACCTACAAGGCAGTACCACCAGTGAAAAGTGTCTCATTGCCAGTGAGAGAAAACTAAAAAGACACACAAACAAACAAACAAAAGTCTATGTCCATGTTCCCTTGGGTGCGTTGGTTGTAGTATAGATATCCTGTACTATATAGCTAAAATCCGAATATAAGTGAATAAATGCCATGTGCATCCTTCTGAGTCTGGGTTAGCTCATTCAGGATGAGCTTCTCTAGTTCCATCCATTTGGCTGCAAATTGCATAATTTCATTGTTTCTCATAGCTGAGTAATATTCCATTTTGTAGCTGTACAACAGGTTTTAATCCATTCTTCTGTTGAGGGACATCTGGGTTGTTTCCAGTTTCTAGCTATTACAAATAAGGCTGCTATGAACATAGATGAGGAAACTTCCTTGTGATTCGGTGAGGAAGCATTTGGATGTATATCCAGAAGTGGTATGGCTGGGTCCTGAGGCAGAGCTATTCGAAGTTTTCTAAGACATCTACCATAGTGGTAGCAAAACCTGCACTCCCACCAGCAATGGAGGAGGGTTCGCGTTTCTCCACATCCTTGCCAGCATGTGCTGTCATTTGAGCTTTTGATCTTAGCCATTCTGACAGGTGTGAGATGGAATCTGAGAGTCCTCTTGAGTTGCATTTCTCTGATGATTAAGGATGCTGAGCATGTCTTCAAGTATCTCTCAGCCTTTAGGAATTCCTTCTTTGTGAATTCTCTGTTTAGCTTTTTCCCCCATTTTTTGATTGGATTATTTGGTTTCTTGGTATTTAATTTCTTGAATTCTTTGCAGATTTTGGATATTAGCCCTTTGTCAGATGTGGGGTTGGTGAAGATTTTTCCCAATCTGTAAGCTGCCATTTTGTTCAAATGACAGTGTCTTTTGCCTTACAGAAGCTTTTCAGTTTCATGAGGTCCCATTTATTGATTGTTGGTCTTAGGTCCTGAGCTGTTGGTGTTCTGTTCAGGAAGTTGTCACCTGTGCCAATGATTTTGAGGGTTGTTCCCACTTTCTCTTCTAGTAGATTGAGTGTGTGGCCTTATGTTAAGGTCTTTGATCCACTTGCACGTAAGTAGTGTACAAGGTGATAAGTATGGGTCTAATTTCACTCTTTTACAAGTGGATATCCAGTTGGACCAGCACCATTTGTTGAAGTTGCTGTCCTTTTTCCATTTGACAAAGAAGCGGTTTTGGCTTCTTTGTCAAAAATTAGGTGGCCATAGGTGTGTGGTCCATTTCTGGGTGTTCAATTCAACTCCATTTATCTACTGGTCTGTTTCTATACCAGCACCATGCTGTTTTTACTACTATTGCTCTGTAGTAAAGCTTGAAATCTAGGATGGTGATACCTCCAGATGTTTTTGTTTTTTGTTTTTTGTTTTTTTTTAATACAGGATTGATTTAGCTATTCTGGGCTTTTTGATGTTCCATATGAAATTGAGAATAGCTCTTTCCAGGTCTATAAAGAGTTGTGTTGGTATTTTGATAGGAATTGCATTGAATCTATGTATTGCTTTTGGTAGGATGGCCATTATTATTATCTTGATCCTACATAACCATGAACATGGGATATCTTTCCGTCTTCTAAAGGCCTCTTCAATTTCTTTCTTCAAGGGCTTGAAGTTCTTGTTGTACAGGTCTTTTATTTGCTTGGTTAGAGTTACACCCAAGTATTATATATTGTTTGTGGCTATTATGAATGGAGATGTTTCCTTTATTTCTTTCTCAGCCCATTTGTTTGTTGTATAAAGAAAGGCTTCTGATTTTTTTTTTTAATTAATTTTGTATCCAGCCACCTTGCTGAAGGTGTTTGTCAGCTGCAAGACTTCTCTGGGTTTTTCTGGGTATAGTATTCTGACACCTGTGGTCTCTTAGGGCTTGTAGGCTGTCTGTCCAGGCCCTTCTGGATTTTAAATTTTCTGAGGAGAAGTAAGATGTAATTCTGATGGGTCTTCCATTACATGTTACTTGACCTTTTTGTCTTACAGGTTTTAATATTCTTTCTTTGTTCTGTAAATTTGGAAATTGATCTATTATGTGGTGAGAGGAATTTCTTTTCTGGCCTAATCTGGTGTTCTATATGCCGCTTGGAATGTTACAAGCATCTCTTTCTTTGGGTTTTGGAAATTTTCTTCTATGATTTTGTTGAAAACGTTTTGGGACTTTGGAGTCTGGAATCTTCTCTTTCATCTATACCTATAATTCTTAGGTTCCATCTTTTCATTGACTCCTTGATTTCTTGTGAGAACACTTTTAGATTTCTCATTTTCTTTGGTTGTTGTGCTGATTTCTTCATCAAGTCTTCCATGCCAGAGATTCTGTCTACCATTTCTTGTATGTTATTTGTGACACTCATGTCTGTAGTTCCTTCTCTTTCCTTTGTTTTTCAGTTCCAGGAATATTTCTGCTTGTGCTTTCTTTATTGCTTCCATTTCCAATTTTAAGTCCTGAACTGTTTTATAAATTTCCTGCTCCAATTTGAATTTCTTTGCTTGCAAATTTTTCATATCCTTGTCTTTTTCCCATTCTTATTTCATTATGTTAGCTTGGATGTCTCTAAAAATTCCCCATTGCTTTCAATTGATGAAGTATAATATCTTTAAATTTTCTCAGGGATTTCTTTTCTTCTTATAAGGCCCCTATTATTATCATAAGTATAGATTTGTCATGGTTTTCATGTTTTTCAGTTTTGGTGATATTATCAGGGCTTGCTGTATTAGCATCACAGAATTTTGTTGGAGTCATAGCTCCCTGATTTTTGTCAGTTTTCTTCTTTTGCTGAGCTTTAGCCATCTGGTTGCCCTAAGTTGATTGTTCCTAGTGTCTTCCAGACCTGGAGCAAAGAGAGATTTTGGTGTAGATGAAAATTAAAAGGTAGACATACATTCCCATGCCCAGCCCACATATATTTGGCAACTGATATTAATATTCTGTTATCTATATATCTCAATGGAAAAGGGACAGCACCTTCAACAAATGGTGCTGGTCCAACTGGATGTCCACATTTAAAAGAATGAAGTTAGACCCATACTTATCACCTTGTACAAAACTTAAGTCCAAGTGGATGAAAGACTTTAACATAAGACCAGACACACTAAATCTACTAGAAGTGAAAGTGGGAAAAACCCTCAAAATCATTGGCACAGGTGACAACTTCCTGAACAGAACACCAACAGCTCAGGACCTAAGACCAACAATCAATAAATGGGACCTCATGAAACTGAAAAGCTTCTGTAAGGCAAAAGAGAGTGTCATTCAATCAAAACGGCAGCCTACAGACTGGGAAAAATATCTTCACCAACCCCACATCTAAAGAGGGCTAATATCAAAAATCTACAAAGAACTCAAGAAATTAAATGCCAAGAAACCAAATAATCCAACCAAAAAATGGGGGACAGAGCTAAATAGAGAATTCACAAAGGAGTAATCCCTAATGGCTGAGAGACACTTGAAGACATGCTCAACATCCTTAACCATCAGAGAAATGCAACGTAAGACGACTCTGAGATTCCATCTCACACCTGTCAGAATGGCTAAGATCAAAAGCTCAAATGACAGCACATGCTGGCAAGGGTGTGGAGATAGGTGTACCCTCCTCCATTGCTGGTGGGAATGTAGGCTTGTTTAACCACTATGGAGGTCAGTCTGGTGATATCTTAGAAAACGTCGAATAGCATTGCCTCAGGACCCAGCCATACCACTTCTGGATTTACATCCAAATGCCTCCTCACTGAATCACAAGGAAGTTTCCTCATCTATGTTCATATCAGCCTTATTTGTAATAGCTAGAAAGTGGAAAACCCAGATGTCCCTCAACTGAAGAATGTATTTAAAAACTGTGGTACATCTACACAATGCAATACTACTCAGCCATCAGAAACAATGAAATTATTCAATTTGCAGCCAAATGGATGGAACTAGAGAAGCTCATCCTGAGTGAGCTAACCCAGAATCAGAAGGATGCACATGGCATCTATTCATTTATAGTCAGATTTTAACCATATAGTACAGTATATCTATACTACAACCAACGCACCAAATGGAACATGGACACAGAGGTTTTGTTTTGTTTTGTTTTGTTTTGTTTTTCCTGTCAACGAGACAGTTTTCCTTAGTGTGCTGCCTTGTAGGCCCCCAGTGTACAAGGAGGCTCTTGGCCCTCCTATAACTGCTGACCTGGGGCAGGGGACTGTTATGTAGGGACACTCCTTTCAAGAGGAGTGGGATGGAAGAGTTAGCGGGTAGGGGTAGAGGGTGGGAGGGCGAGACTGGGAGGGGTGGAAAGAGGACACTACATCAGAGATGTAACCTAAAGCAATGAATTAATAAATTTAAAAATAAATAAATAAATAAAATAAAGTTCTATACCTAACTCAGTTTTCAGCCTAACTTGCATTACCAACTTAAAAACATCTTTTTAGGCCTAGAACATCCTTTTCATTCCTAAACAACTTAAATTTTATCTGTAAGACTATAACTATCAGTTGTCAACCACATCAGAGACCTAAGAAGAATAAATATATCTGATTTGTGCTTAATTTCAAATATTTGCATATATATCTCTTTCTCTCAAAATCTAGCTTATCAAACTGATATTTAAAATACTTAAATGGATTAATCACAAAATCCTAGAAACTTCTGATTTATAATTACTTTCAGTTTTACTTAACTGAGTTTAAGAGATTTATGTATTAAATGGAATTTAAAATATTTTATTGCAATAATTAAATCACTAAAATTTCATGTTTAATGACCTATGAAATAAATTTTATATTGTCATATAAAAATACATTTTAAAGGGATTTTAATATTTAAATGTGAATTTTGACATCATATACTAATTGTCTCTACATACAAATAAAACACATAACAATTAACATGTGTTATTGGCAGTTCAATTCCTCTAAGATACATCCCTTCGTGTTAACTCAAGGCAAAGAAGAAATAATAGAAACTCTACTGTGAAAAGTTTAGATTCAAATACTATTCAAGCTTCAGAAATGTATCATGAAGTAAAAGAAGACTTAATGTATCATCATGCAATGGCTGTGCTCATTTGATACTTTTGATTACCAAGATATAAGTAATGATACAAAAATTCGATTAGAACAAAGAAATGTTTTGAACAAACATCCTCTAGTCAGGACATTGGTGTATTAATTATTTACATAGCATAATCTGATACAGCACAATTAACCCCTTTATTATTAGTCAAAATTATACGGTTATTCTATTTGGAGTATTTTAAGAAACAACAGAATTACCTTTCTGAATTTCTAAATACTTTAAAATTTAATCACTGGAACATACTATACATAAATTGTGGCACCTGATTCTGCAAAGCCTCTTAGAACATCCTTATTTCATTGGCCTTGGTTCAGATTTATTGAAAGTCACTAATGTTATTTACCCAGTGTATTTTTCCTACTCTCTTGGATTTATCTTCTGTTGAAGGATAAGCTCTGGACTAGGAATGCAGGTCAGTGGTGGGAACATTTGTTTTAAATGCCATGTTCTATCCTCCAGCATCATAAAAGAAGAAAATGAAATTACACACACACACACACACACACACACATACACACAAGCATATACACACATACATTCATACATACATACAAACACACACACATACACACACACAATGTATAAATAAATGCAAATTATATGTCAGATTTGTTCAATTTCATAGCCCTACCAAACAGTCATAGCAAAATACTATCTGGGATATGAAATTTGCTTAATGAGTAATTGTTATAAAAATATTTTTTTTAAATCGTAGAAATTAATTTAGTAAAATGATTCACTAAATTCCTTATGCCTATTTGTTAATCTTTCTAGTCTTTTCTATAAATGTTGTTTTTATTTTCTCATATGAAGGGATGAAATTAGAGCTGTTCCCAAGATATTTTAGCTCTTTTTTATTTCTCACTGGCTGTTTTAACCCAGCTATTCTGGTGCAAATTCCACTTCAAGCTGATTGATTCAAACTGGTTTCTCTTGGCTTCTGACTGAATTGCTCTGCCTGGCCTCAAACTAGTTCTGGCAATATGTTTTAATCTTTTGGCTCCTTCTCATTCTCTGCCTCATTCTGTCTTCACCTGTGTCTACCTTGTTCTCTCTGCAACCTGTCTATGTAAAACTCTCTTAGGAAAAAAAAAAAAAACTCTTCTCTCCCCCTGCACTGCTCTTAAGTGGTCTCTCTCTCCTGTCCTGTTCTCATGAGAATTGAGCATATTCTTTCTCTGACTCATTCTGTCAAATCGTTCTCTGATTTGACTTTCAAACATGACTGCTTCCTTCTATAGACTAACTCTACCTTCATTGTTTGGGATTAAAAGTGTGTATTAAGGGCATCTCATATTCCAGCCAGATCATACTATAATCCAAAATGTGTCTGATTTCCAGTCTGATCACTTAGATCTAACTAAGGTCTGAAGATGTGATCCTTAGACAGAGCAGCCATGTTGCTGGATTAAAATTCTTCTACACTTGTCTATGATGTAAGAGTTCTACTTAATACAGATCATGAGTTCAAGACAATCTAGAATTACATAATGAGACCTAAGTATTAGAATGAGATTGGGCATGTTTAGGAGGTAGAAACAGATCAGTTGATCAATATTCTGTTTCAAATTGAATTGAAGACCCAGAAATGAACCCACAAACCTACAGTCACTTAATTTATGACAAAGAAGACAAAACCATACAGGGAAAAAGGAAAGCATCTTCAACAATGGTCTAACTGGATGTCAACATGTAGAAAAATGAAATAGATCCATATTTATCACCTTGCACAAAACTTAAGTCCAAGTGTATCGAAGATCTTAACATAAAGCCCAACACACTAAATATAATAGAAGAGAAAGTGGGGAAAAACCTGCACCATATTGACAACTTCCTGAACAGAACACCAATAGCTCAGGCTCTAAGACCAACAATCAATAAATGAGACCTCATGAAACTGAAAACTTCTGTAAGGCAAAGAACACCGTCATTAGAACAAAACCACAACCTAGAGATTGGGAAAAGATCTTCTCCAACCCCACATCTGACAGAGGGCTAATATCCAAAATATATAAGAAACTCAAGAAATTATACAGCAAGAAACCAAATAATCTAATAAAAAATGGGGTACAGAGCTAAACCAAGAATTCACAAAAGAGGAATCTCTAATGGCCAAGAAGAAGTTAAAGAAGTGCTCAACATCCTTAATCATCAGAGAAATGCAACTCAAGACGACTCTTAGATTCCACCTCACACCTGTCAGAATGGCTAAGATCAAAAACCCAAATGACAGCACATGCTGGTGAGGTTGTCAAGAAAGGGGAACTCTCCTCCATTGCTGGTGGGAGTGCAAACTTGTACAACCACTTCGGAGGTCAGTCTGGTGATTTCTTAGAAAACTTGGAATACCTCTATCTCAAGATCAAGCCATACCACTTCTGGGTATACATCCAAACAATTCCTCACCAAACCACAAGGACATCTCCTCAACTATGTTCATAGCAGCATTATTTGTAATCACTAGAAACTGGAAACAACCCAGATGTCCCTCAATCGATGAATTGATTAAAAAAAAACAAAAACAAAACAAAAACCTGAGGTACAGTTACACATGAAATACTACTCAGCTCTCAGAAACAAGGAAATCATGTAATTTGCAACAATATGGATAGAACTAAAAAATTTTATCATGAGTGAGCTAACCCAGACCCAGAAAGATGCATATGGCATCTATTCACTTATAACCGATTTTAGCCATATAGTACAGGATAACTATCCTACAATCAACAGACCCAAAGGAACAGAAACATGAACTTTGTTATCTGTTAGTGGGACACTTAACTCTAGTGGAACTGCCATGTATTGCCCCCAGTGGAAGAGGAAGCTCTTAACCCTCATGTGACTGATGAACTGAGGGGGGCTGATATTTGGAGGCACCCCACACTGGAGGTGTAGGAAAGGTGAGAGAGAGGGTAGAGGGTGGAAAAGTGGGACCAGGAGCACTGGAGGGAGGGGGCTGTGGTGGAGATGTAACTTGAATTAAAAAACAAACATTTAAATAATAAAAAAGAAAAGAAAATAAGATCTAACCTTAAAAACAAATAAATAAATAAAATGATTACAAGATACTCATTGCAGTTAACATTCAGATGAAAGTTTAAAAAGTCACAAATATTATTTAATTTATTCCACAGTAATTTACTAGGGAATAAATAAAACCAAATAATAAATATTGTTACAGTTTTTTTATTAATGTGCATTTGCCTTCTTAGAAAATCTGCAAGCACTGAATATTTTCTCATTATCAGATGCTAAAAATAGATAAGATTCTTCCTTTGATTGTGCAGTAATTCAGAAGCCTCAAAAAAAAAATCAGAACTGATTGGAACACCCAAAGATTCTGTGTCTTTCTTTACAAAGGAACAAAGAATAGGGTCAGGTAGGATCTCAGAATGGAACCCTTATCAACCCTCCAACTTCAGAGTGAGGAGAAATTAGAGAGGAAATCAATATTTCACCACAGAGTATTTTTAGAGCTTAAAATTATAGGACACAGAAGGCTCTGACAGAGAGCAAGTGAATGGTGTGCAGTGTGTGTGTCTGAAATGTCTAAAAATGTTTCACTTGACAAAGCTGTGCAAGGGGGTATGTGGAGTCGCTGGCATTGATGACTGCTTCTGACTTGTCTCTTTAGATCTGAGAAGAGAGGAGCATGCTGTGTCAAGAACAACATCTACTAATACTTACAAGCTTGCATTAGGCCCAATTTTCAAAAGCATTTTAATGGCATGCAAAGTCAAGTCACTGTTAACATAATTTTCTGAGCATGAACTGGTTCCCAGAAGAAGTCATCAAATATTTAAATAGCTGGAAGTCACCACAGGTACCACTCACTCCAGGCACATCCGGATGTTGTACAGAGTGGTCAGGAGTCTCAGCTGACTTCACTGATGGTTTAAATAGAGCCTCAGATCAATTTTAATGGCACTCTAGCATTTTATATATATGTGTGCTAAAGTTTGTTTCAGCAATTCCATAGGGCATTAAAAAGCTGTCCAGCATGTGTTTAAAAACACAGTGTGATTAACATACTTTCATAAACTATTAAAATTTATCTTCTTCACTTTAATTTCTGGTAAAAAAAATAAATGCACTAAAATTGCTGATAGTAAAAATCAAAACATCAGCAGAGAAGTCAAAATAATTAATTTTCTCACCTACATATTACCATTTTATTACTAATTGCTCTTTTATTTCTCTATCAGATTATTATGTGTTACTAACCATTTCCTGTTTAATGTTTTAGTGTAGGGGTCCACATATCAAGTGAAAATATCATTTTATTTGTCACAAGTAGTTGCTCCTCTTTGTTTGAGATTTACACAGCCTTATCTTTTTTTTCTTTTTATTTAAATTTATTTATTTGTTGCTTCAGGTTACATTTCCATCATATTGTCCTCTTTCCCCCTTTCCCAGCCCCTCGCTCCCACCCTCTACCCCCTAAACCTTCCATCCCACTACTCTGGAGTGGAGTGTCCCTACATAACAGTCCCCTGCCCCAATTCAGAAGTCATATGAGGGACAAAAGCCTCCTCACACGCTGGGGGCCTACAAGGCATTACCACCAGTGAAAAGGGTCTCATTGCCAGGGAAAGAAAACTAAAAAAACAAACAAACAAAAAGTCTATGTCCATGTTCCCTTTGGTGCATTGGTTGTAATATAGATATCCTGTACTATATAGCTAAAATCTGACTATAAGTGAATAGATGCCATGTGCATCATTCTGAGTCTGGGTTAGCTCACTCAGGATGAGCTTCTCTAGTTCCATCCATTTGGCTGTAAATTGCATAATTTCATTGTTTCTGATAGCTGAGTAATATTCCATTGTGTAGATGTGCCACAGTTTTTTAATCCATTCTTCGGGTGAGGGACATCTGGGTTGTTTACAGTTTCTAGCTATTACCAATAAGGCTGATATAAACATAGTTGAAACTTCTTTGTGATTCGGTGAGGAGGCAATTGGATGTATGCCCAGAAGTGGTATGGCTGGGTCCTGAAAGCAAAGCTATTCCAAGTTTTCTAAGATATCGCCAGACTGACCTCCATAGTGGTTGCACAAGCCTGCACTCCCACCAGCAATGGAGGAGGGTTCCCCTTTCTCCACAACCTCATCAGCATGTGCTGTCATATGAGCTTTTAATATTAGCCATTCTGACAGGGGTGAGATGGAATCTCAGAGTTGTCTTCAGTTGCATTTCTCTGATGATTAAGGATTCTGAGCATTTCTTCAAGTGTCTCTCAGCCTTTAGGAATTCCTCCTTTGTGAATTCTCTGTTTAGCTCTTTCCCCCATTTTTAATTGGATTATTTGGTTTCTTGGCATTTAATTTCTTGAGTTCTTTGTAGATTTTGTTTATTAGCACTTTGTCAGATGTGGGGTTGGTGAAGATTTTTTCCCAATCTGTAGGCTGCCATTTTGTTCGAATGACAGTGTCTTTTGCCTTACAGAAGCTTTTCAGTTTCATGGGGTCCCATTTATTGATTGTTGGTCTTAGGTCCTGAGCTGTTGGTGTTCTGTTCAGGAAGTTCTCACCTACACAGCCCTATTTAATCTCAAGATTTTTTTTCAGGGCCTCTTGCAAGGCGCATGTATGCTTACCATGTAAATATCAAGTGAGGTGTTTCCCTTTTCATGTGAACAGTTACAATATCTTTCATCGACGGACAGAACTTTCCTAAAAAGATCTCCAATGAATGAAGAGGCTCTTGGCCCTCATACGACCTCTCAACTGAGATGAGGGACTGTTATATAAGGACACCCCACCCCAGAGAAATGGGATGTAAGGGTTAGGAGGTAAAGAAAAAAAATGAAATGTGATGTTTTGGCCTTTTACTACTAACTGTCATATACTGTTTAGGATAATTAAGAAATGCAAACTAATGGTTATGGAAGCTGGTCATTCTGTTCGGTACTATGACAGCCTATTATAGTTACTTGCTAAGCTAATCAGAAATAAACCTGCTAAGAGACAAGCAACATCTGCTTACCCTAATATAAGAGATAGATAGGGCCTCTTCAAAAACCTCAAGAGATCTACAGAATATGGCATTCAAAGATGTTTTCGTAACTTTAGATTTTTTTATATCAAGACATATCAACTCCTGACAGCACCCCCTATTCTCCTCCAAGTAGAAGATGAGCATCGAAGACTCTCCAGTGGGAGATGATTGAATTAGTCGCAAGCCTATCTCTTGGTAGGAAAAGCCCTTTGCTCCAACTGTAGACAGAATGCTGTCCAAAAAGGACAAAACCTGGAAGCAGGTAAGTCGACAGCCTAGCTCTGCCAAGACCCTTCATAACCCCTGCTCTACAATCAATGTCTGTCAGAGAAATGGGGCCAAATGACTGAAGATCGATGCTGTAATGTATGGAGAGAAAATGAGAACTGACCAGGCAGCCACAGGTATGTCATTTCTTAGTTTGGGAAGCTGCAGGCCTATAAAATCAGATATATTTATCCCTTTCAGGTCTCTGAGGTGGTTGAAGAACAGAAAGCTAGAGTTTCATAATTAAATTTTGAGTTGTTTAGGAGTCAAGAGAGTGTTATAGATCTAAGAAGATACTTTTAAAATTGTGTTGCAAGTTAGTATGAATGTTGAGTGAGATATAAAACTTTAAACTCATGGAGATGTTTAGATAGTAGAATGTTAAAGTCAGGTACCAAATACATATGGACTGGTCATTAGGAATGTACGTTAAGCCATATAACCCTCATAACTGTGGCCTAATTACCTCTGTTGTACTGTATTGTATTTATTATTATAAGAGAAAGAGCCATTTGTTGGACTGAAAGGGTAAACTGTAGGGGGAAATAAGATATACCTTAAACTTAAAAGAAAAAAAAAGGGAAGAGGATTGGGGTTGAGGGTGGGAGGGTGGGAGTGGAGGGGGAATAGGGAGGGGACTGCGATTGAGATGTAACTTGAAGAAATAAAAAATAAAGGAAAAAAAAAGCTGTGGCATGCTTCTGTTTACTCATTTTTCAATTCTTTCTCTGAAAAGCAAGATACCTCCCAAAGAAAACCTTCTCTGTTTCCTGAACCCTACAGTGAACTGACAGAGGAAACACCTGTACACAATCCATGGGGACATGTGGTTCAAATATGACATGTTGTATTAAGGCACATATTTGGACACTCTCTTTTACTGTAAAAAATAGAATGATTTTTGAAGATCTTTCCTTGGATAAATGTCTTTGTAGTGCACAGCTTGAGAGTTATTAATGAATATCAAAGCTAATACCCAACTGTTTATCATAAAGATGTCTTAGAAAAATTTGCCACTTCAATTCTTATTGGAACTTTATGGTTAATTTCTCATACATGTATTTCTGTATTGTGTAATAATATCATTGTAAACTTTTTCATAATCAGGTTAATGGGATCCTTAGAATGCTTTCTGTACCTAAAAATTATACACTCCCAATATTTTGCTGATTATTTTATGACTGAATATATTTTAATTAAAGCATCGAGAGCTTAGTGAGTTGCTTTATGATAATCTCTTATAACCAAATCATTACTCAAATTCCAGTTATTATAAAATCAACCCATCTCATTGGCATGTTATTCCTAAATAAGTTTTATGAAATACTGCTAATATATAAGTATATATAATTTATGCATATATGTCTAGCTGTATCACCTTGTTCTCCATACCATTATACCATTTCCTGTTCCAAGTCAATTCATAAAACTAAAAAGGACAGAGTTATCGAATTATACTATGGGACAGGCAAGAACACTTCAGACATCTCAGCATCACTACTTTGAGGTGTAAATCCTGGGCAGAAGTATATGCTCAGACATATTGGTGGAGAAGGTAGGTAAGAATAAAGGAAGAATACTGGTGAACCTGTAACCATTTGACTGGTCAGTCATTAGTGATGCCACAATAGACTAAGGCTTCCCACATGCATTCCCACATGGTTTCTGAAGACTCTTTCAAAACTAACATACACAGGGTGTTTGTGAATTTGTATATATGCTTGCTTTGGTATATTTACCAGACCCTCCATCCTCCACTTTCTTCAGGTTTTAAGTTACAAAAGCTTCAACATAAAACCTGTAAGCAAATGTAAGTTCACTAACTTGAAACCAGTAGGTCCTAAAAATATTATCTCTTTACTATGTCAGCAACAAATTTAAAATATAGTGAGTCCTCTCTACTTGCTATAGTGAGCATGAAAGATTTAGTCATCCATATTGGTAAATAAAATAATGACTTCACTTCTTTTTAAGCACCAAGAACCTTAAAAATCTCAAATATAAAACTTGAAAGGAAGGTAATTTTCCTCTTGTTCTTTCACAATAGTTCTTTGAACACAATTCACATTAAGAATAGCAAAAAAGAAGTCTTTCATGTTACAAAGAGAAACATTTAAGAAATGAAAATGTCATAAGAAAAGAGAATGAAAATTAGAATCTAATTCTCTATAAATGTCTCCTCTGTTCAATTCAATGCCATTCATATAATAATGTGAGTGGAGTGGAGTCATCAAAATTGTCAAGAATCTGTAAATATTCTTGTCCTGTGTCATTGGATTAAAATAAAATAACTTAGAAATATGTATTATATACAAGATTATTAGCATTTCTCCAGTGTCCTATTGGATATATGATTATGATAATTGAAATGCATACTTTTAAGTAATGTACTCTTAATGTACAGTCATCAAATAGGAAGAGCCACAATGAGTAATTGAAACTAGAGTGGATAACTGTGATGGAAATGATGCATAGCATCTTCTCCCATCCGCCAATTACTTGAAATTATTTCACTAATAGAAATTGAAATCTGTCCGTGTATCTTTCACAGAATTCACAATGACTAACTATGCATCTTTTTAGCTACCAAGAGATGCACCACTGTTCCAAAAGCACCTGTATCATATAAACAGTTTGCCTTGTTCAATGTTCCACTGCAGCATTCCTGACTGCTTTTAGAAATGAACATGTGCCTCACTGGCCTCATGTATAGGCACTATAGTGTGTGATCATGTTGGTTTCTTGGGAAATCTCTAATCTACACTTTAAGGAAGCACTTATCTGCCACTATCTGGAGGTAAAGTTAAAAAACAAATTCGGTTTATTGTTTTCTTGTTTATCACTATCTGCTAGCTTTACATTGATATGACAGAATACCAGAAAGAAAGGCTGACTTTAAGGAACGAAGATGTATTTTGGCACAAGATTTCAATGGCTTCAGTACATGGTTGTGCAACTCCACCACTGTATGCCAGAAGTAAATCCAAACAGCTTGACCAGGAACATGTTTGGAGCAACTTCTCACCTTGTGGCATCCAGAGAGCAAAGAAACAGAACAAATACAGGGTCAAGAAGTAGATATAGCATCCAAGCTGCCAGCCCAAGTGGCCTAGTTCCTCCAGTTAAGGTCCATCACTTAACTTCCCATCACCTCTCAATGGTCCACTCAACTATGAATCCATCAGTGATTTATAAAGTTGGAGCTTTCATGATTCAGTCACCTCTGAGTACTGTTACATGGGATGTCAACATTCACTGTATGAATCACAGGAGTAGGGGGGTTTCAAATTAAGCCATAGCAACTATACATATCTGACAGAAAAGCCAAGGTTTACAAAACGGTAACTCAAATCACAATGTAACAAAAAGTACAGATCTTAGACATAGGGAAGATGGAGATTCAGGAATCAAAGAGTTGTTTGTGGTTTTAAAAGATGCTAAAGGGAAAAGCTGATTTTCACTCTCTCTCCTTGATGTTTTCTACTTAGACATTTATCCTACATCCTAAATAAATTGGAAGAGAATCAATTGGTTAACTTGCTGTGTGTACTATATACTAAGTCCGGTATGTCTTAGAAATTTATAACATCCTCCATCTTTTTTGCACCAAACACAAAACAATTGTGTACAGCTTAGTGAAAGTCAATTTCCCTTGAAATAGTCAGATTATAGGCTAGGAATAAAGTAAAAAAAGGAGGGAGGCTGAATGACAATATCCACTCCATCTCCAATTTTTTCCAACTGCAATGCACACAGTGGTCAGCAATCTACTGCAGAGGAAGAAAAGCCATAATATAGGCAAATATGGTTTCTTCTCTTTTCAAAGACAAATTGACACTCTTGTTGACCCTGAATCACCTGCCAGCAAATCTCAGACTTTCTTTAGGTGTTGAAGGGGTAAAGATACAAAGCAACAAGAGCTCACCATCTCTCTGAATGGAAATAAAAACAGTCCAATTTTAGGAAATGAGAACAGAAGACTATCACAGGAAGCAGTCCTGGGTCGATTACACAGAACGCACCTGACCGCCTCATAAGGCAGCTGAAGTACAGAGCTCTGCCACTGTGTTTCCTAAAAGGGAGAGATCAGTGTGATTTTTTCACTTTATCCTTTTATCTCTGTCTTCACATTCCAATATAAGACTTGCTCTTTTAACTTGGCATTAGTGAGCTGTATTTTGTTACTCCATCTTACTTGCTGTGTTATTATTCTTCATATTCATAAAAAGAACTTAGTGATATACCTTATCTATTATAAATAAACTTGAGTCATGACTTTATATATTAAGCATAAATATTCAAATAAAATCGGGCAAAGATAATAATTTGCCTGAATTGAGTTGTTTATTCCTCTTTTTCTGATGACCATACAGAGTTTTTCTGCAATAGTAACTATTTCTCATAGACCTTGGGTATAAGAGATGTTCTACAATGCTTTTAAATGGATTCAAATATGAATGCAGTCAAATTGCAACATAATACTGTTTCCAGAGAAGTATATTTCAGATGGTGTTATAATATGGAGCTAATGGTGATATTATTTTTGGTTCAGAAAAAAATGTAATGGATACTAAAGAAAGATATTTTGAAGATATTCAGATTAACTTCAAAGATGCAATTTGGAATAATTCTACTAAAAATCTAGTGGTTAAACTCCACTTGCCAGAAAGTCCTAGCCAATTACAAAGCACATTCTTACTTTTTAATTGAAAGAGATAAAGAATCTTGGAGAAGTGGGTCATAAAGAATAAGACTCCAACTTTAGTGTGTGCATTTCCCAGTGACACCTGAATGATGTAAATGTATGCAAATCCATATCGACCAGAAAAAAAGTAAATTAAATGATCTTAGATTTAAACTACCATTCACGAGACAGTCAGGTTTCCTCAAGTTTACTGTCTCCTAAACAAAAAGCATCATTTTGAACACTGTACTAGAATTCAGTCTCAGGATATTATGATCTCTCTGTGTCTCTCTCTCTCTCTCTCTCTCTCTCTCTCTCTCTCTCTCTTTCCCCATATATGTGGAAATATATATGTACATGATAATTTCTCATAGCATGGAAACAATCAAAAACATAAAAATACCATTTAGGTCCAATAGCAGAATCAGATATTCCTATAAGTACTTCCACAGTGAAACATATTTGTTACTAAAAATTTGATGCTAACAACCTTGTCAGAAGGGCTAGTTGGATAAATGTCATGAAATTCTTTTAACTTTTTAGTCTGCCTCAGCAGGTGCATAAGGACAGAAGCCTGCTGCTGCCACCCAGAGGAGAGTAGCCTTTGACAGTCTGCCACCTTCGTAGGTGCCAAGAGGTCCTGGACTACTGATACCAGGTCAGAATATGGGTCTTCAGAAGTCTCATGATCTGCTTCCACAGCTGCTGAAGGAAGTGCTTATATATAATTTTATTTTTTTAACATTTCACTAACAAAACCTAATCGCATCCAAACCTGAGAACAGGAAATTGGTATTCAGAGGTTTCTAGACCCTGTATTAATGAGAAATATCCAGAAATAATGAGGATAAATTGAGAAGTTAGCAAATGTGTACTTCTAGCTAATTCACATGAAAAATAAACATGACAAGAATTAAAGTACATGTCAGGTGTTCGAGGTTACAAGTTTTTTTTTTTCCTTTTTTCTCCTACTAATATTGTGACCCCTAGAAATATTTACTAAAACAATGATCTTGTTTTATGTGACGAGTTCATGAAATGGTGCTTCTACTTAACAAGACAAAAGTTCTTCTGTAAAACCAATAATAACAAGGAAGGTGAGGAGGGGAAGCCATGACACAGTCTTTCATCCAGATAGGAAATAGATTTGACTCCTATGGAGAGATATGGGATGAAAAGCAGAGCTTGGGAAACTGTGGAACACATTTGTATATCTAAACGATGACCATCCCCTACTTGTGAAAAAATATTTTTTGATCTGCCACTAAAATTTATTCAAACACAGGAGGAAATAAGTGAAAATATACCCACTTGGCAACTCATGAAGTTTATGTTTTAGCTACCTTTTAGGAGAAACTTTGAAAGGAATTCAACCACCAATATTGCAGACTATCTCAAGACAAAAGCCACTGAATGGCGCTTGTCACAAGTTCCTACATAGGCATTAACGAGAATGATGTTAATCTACAGCAAAAGAACGTGAGGTATTGGTGAGATGTATGGGAAAGATTTATGAATAATTTTTGAATTGACAAGACAGAAGCAGAGCCTTATTTTTGTTTTAAGGCAAAAGAAATCTCAGCAGGAAACATTACTTTAGTATGACTATACTTTTTCACATAAACAGAAAACTATGGATGTTTAAGTTAGACACTCACGGAATTGTCTCAGTTTTTTCTATGACTTGGCATTATGAACACATTCTGCATTTCTGGTAACCAGTTCTGGTGGCATGAGCCTTTTTACAGTACAGTATTTTATTCCTCTAAATTCTTTCCGAAAAATTGGGCAGATTCCTCTAACTATGAAGAGGAAAAAAAAAAAAAAAAAAAAAAACCTTTCCAAATAAGCTTGTGAAAGAGCCTAACAAAAGCTGCTATTGACTCAGAATTTCTATTTGAATGTGACAAAGAAATCTACATGAAACTCTGGGGTGCAGGCCAAGGCCACAGCCACCAAAAGCCATCATCTCAGCTTTGTCCCTCTCTCCTGGAAGGACATTATTATTCTGAGATAAAAGCCAGGCCAGTAGGTTGTTTTGACAGGGCATTTGATGTAAGTAATACTTCTCCTCTCATCCAGTTTTACTATCTTTGAGGTACTTACTCATATTATTATCTTCATTTTCAAAGTGAAGAAACAGAAAAAGTGAAGAAAGATTAAATAGTTTATTCAAGTACTCTGTAAATGTCGGCTACATATTACATTTTACTATAAGCAAGGAACAGAATATGTTTCCAGACTCATACTGTAAAACAATACTTAAAGACCACATCATCATTCTAAATGTGTATTTCAGAGGGCTTTAGTAAACATTGCTCGGTGCTATTCTTATTTATGAAGAGGAAATCTTTGAATGTGATATTAACGCAGAATTTCAATTTAAAGTAAAAATTATTCTTCACAATTTGAAACATATATTTTCATTTGCAAACTATTGCATTCTTATAGTTGTTGTTATTTTTCCCTATAGAAAAACCAACCCTTCTAAACTGAACCAATGCTGTAACTGTATTTTTAAATTTCTTCTAAAAAGTCACTTTATGTACAAACATTTGATGCATTTTATATTTAACCTTAAATTATTATATAATCACAAATGAGGCATATTTTCCCAAATTTAAATGATAAAGGCTAAATATTAGTTTTTAATAAGTCTGTGCCCTCTCCCATGTAGCCCATAAATTTAACCACGAGTGTAACATATCTTACTGCTTGACCTTTAAACTCCACAGAAGAACTGCAAAAACAACAGATGGGAGGAGGCTGGAAGAAACTGAAGAATTTATGTTTCTACTGGATAAAAATAATTTAATTAAATTTGTTATTCTGATGAGATTCCAATTAATGTCCTTACTTAAGCATAGTTTTATCATTGTATGAATAATTTAAACAATGGGCCTACAAATCAATAACAACTTCATCATAGCCAATTCCTCCTATATGACAATTAAATTACACATCTTTGTAAATTAAACTCTGTAACCAGGTGTCAAGATGAATCAGTGGGTAAAGCCTTGGTGTGCCACCAAGCCTGACTACTTGAGTTCACTTCAGGGGACCCACACAGTAGAAAAAGAAAACAAAATGTCCTCTAATCTCCACCCACATACTAGGAGCATATAAACACACACACACACACACACACACACACACACACGCACACACACACACAATTATTAATTCAAAATGATACCAAAAATGTTTAATTCTCTTACAGCTTCATATATAGAAGGAAACAGCTCCATCAGCTGGATCTAAGTGAAAGCATGCTCTGTGACTGTAAATAAAGTATGTTCAATGTACACGTTCAGAAAACTGTACTGCATCCATTTTTCCATGGCATGTACCATCAAACTTCTACCTCTTTGGGAAAATCACTTTCAGGTTTCAGACATAACGTGAAGATACACCTCTCAAAATGAGCACAATCAAAATCAAAGTTGTATTGGAGATGAAACAGCTTGTCTGAATTTACAGAATTGGAATAGATTTCAGAGAGAGCAAGTGTAAGTATTTACTTTCTCATTCACCTATTTCCATAGTTGGAGATATCAATGGATGGTTGATTAATGACAATAGATAAATGATGAAAGAAAGAGAGACAGGCAGGAAGGGAAAAGGGAGGAAAGGAGGAAGTGAAGGAAGGAAGGAAGGAAGGAAGGAAGGAAGGAAGGAAGGAAGGAAGGAGGGAAGGGAGAAAGATTTTAAACTGAATTTCTTTTATTCCATGAACTATACAAGAGTTTTGTGAATTAATCTGTACTTGTACAATAATCCCATGAAGTATGCATCATAGATAAGATCTGGAACTGAGTTTCTCATATTAACCCCCACTTCTCTCTGTCCCACTTACTCTCTATGAATACTAGCCACTTCTGTATACTCTTCTTCCTACTTCTAAGAGGTCAAAGGTTTTTGATTTCCATATATTCTTATATGTGAATGTGTAATATTTGTCTTCTATCTTCCTTATTTCATATGATAAAATGTTATCCAATTCTGTTCACATTACCACAAATATCAGACTTCATTCAGCTATTCATAAAACTATGAATATATATTCATTTATACACTTATATAATGCATATACAACGTTCTGTAATTTATTGATGAACATTGATGCTGTTTCTATATTTTGACTAATACGAATAACACTACAACAAACACAGGAATGTAAGTATTTTTGACATGTTAATTTCGTTTTGTCCAGATAAATAGCCAGTAGTAGACTTTCTTGAACAAATGTATAATCCCATCCACTGTGCAAATGCACGTGCATATGGACCACTCGAAAATCAAGAGTTTACATTGGTACCTGAGAAGACCAGTAAGACTAAAACTGTAGTTTTATGAAATGGTGGAAAGGTCGTAGTAAAGTTTCAAGACACTTCAATTTAGAAAGCCATTACATGGTGTGTGCTTTCAAGGAGGGAGGCTCCCCTGGGCTCATGGGTTTGAGCAGTCAATCCCCAGTTGATTGCATTATTTGGAAAGGTTACGAGACCTTTAAGAGATATGGCCTTGCTGGAGAATGTACGTTGTATGTCATTGGGGACAGGATTTGAGGTTTTATATCCAGCCCTACATCCTGCTTTTTTTTTTTTCCTTCCTTTCTGTGTGTGGCTCTCCCTGCCTCTGGTTCCTGTGACCCACGTCTTGCCTACTTGCTGCCATGTCTTCATTGCCATGATCCACTGAATCTTTCTGCAATTTTAAGCCAAAATATGCCTTCTTCAGTAAAATGCTTTTTATCATGGTTCTTTATCACTGCAACAGAACATTTTATAGAAATCTTCATGTAATTTATATTTTAGAAACTGTCAAAAAATAAATATATAAAAGCTCATTTTGATTGATGAGAACAATAAAATTTTATTTGGGGCTCAGAATTGATCATGGATATGGAGTATTTAAAATGTAAAGCAGGATTAAGGAGTGTGATTTATGTGGAGGCCTGCCCTATGTGTTAAACAGCAGTTAGCATCATCAGCTCTGCTCTCTAGCAGCTTACTGTTCTCTTCAGCCCTCTGATTAATGAATATATGTTTCTGGATTGATGCCAAAAGACGTCACCAACATTAAAATCACTGAGTCAGAAGAGAAGTAAAGTTCAGAGTATGGGGTGTGTTTCTGGGGGTGGCAGCCAAAGGAGGTTCAGAATATGATGCTATAATTCATGGTTTTTCACTTTGGAATGTGTGGAAGAGAAGGGGTGGAGGAAGAATCTTATTCTTACCTGAGAAAAATGACATTATCTGTCTTGCCTAGAAGAGCAAAGCCTTTAGTGTCACATCTATCATCACCTAAAGGCAAGGTCTTCACTGATCACTTCCTCAATGACTATAGTCAGTACCTTAAACAGAGAGCTCTTCTTAATGATGGCAAATATCTTCACTACACAGTTACCAGATTTAAAATTTTCCCAGTAATATTCAGTGGAATAAAGGACATAGACAGGAAAAGCATCTTAATGGGAAAGATAAAAAGGATCAATGCATATTTCTGAGAGACGCTTCTGTGGTTACATATACTTGAGAGCTGACAGTAAGCACTGAAAATGCCAACAAAAAAAAAATGAAGGAGGAGGGAACGTTGGCAGGCATGGACACAGTAACATCTGAGCTTCATTTTACTTACACTGGTCATGGCCCATAATGTCTTCATTCTAGTCCAATACATTGCAGCTAAATTTTACCAAGCAAAAGTTTAGTATGAGAAAACTAAGTCAAATTCAAATAAAGACAAATAGGAAAGAGGGACCCAGTTTTCCCCTAAGAGCTTAAAAACTGAGATAAATGCATTATTCACCTTCTAAGGATCAACTTCCTGTCTGACCACAACCATCTTCCCTTTGAGATTATAAAACACACCATCGATTTCCTCTACCTGCCAATATTCCTGTCCCCAAGGGGAAGAAACAAGTATATCAGGGGAGGGAACATAAAACTAGCAAAATACTGCTTGGTCATTGTTGTTTTTAAAAAACAAAATTTCCAACTGTTCAATTTTACCAATGAAGACTCAGGAACCAAATGCTGGGGTGAAAGCTTGCTAGCTTAGAGAAGCAGAGAAAGCACCCATTGACATTCCTACTCCAACAAAGTCCCAGAAGGAAAAAAAAAAAAACTAGCTAGCTCACCCAGCTGACTTTCTTATTCAGCTGACCTCTTAGAAGGAAAAAGACCTTTCTTCTTCTCCACACTATGTAAATACCACTCAGCTCAATGTCCCTCCTTTCTATATACTCCCTATGAGCTGGTTGCTTGTTCCACCTCCTGACCTATAGTTGACCTTATATATTTCTTGGATTAAAGGTGTGTGCTAAGGCTGAGCCACACCACAAGTACTTGTTTACAGCAAACAAAAAGCTCTGAGATCAAAGACTGACGCACCCCACAATTAGAAATGCATTTTTCTGGTATGCAATCTCAAGGTTCACAAAGTGAGAAAATATTCTGAAACAGGACATATTATCCTCCACTCTTTGAAAACACATTTCTTGAAATAATTTCAATAAGAAAAAGGATAGAGACCCATGTTTAAAGGATGAGACTAACTCAGTCTTTCAGCACACACACAACTGTCAGAGTCCAAGAGATTTCACCTGGACACACTCAAAGATACACTGCTTTCCTTTCAGTCACCTTGGTTTTCAAAACAGCACTTGCAGCAAGAGGAACATCCTTGATGGTGAGAACACTCCAGCCTGAGCTCCTGGCAGCAGCAATGAAAAACTGGGAAATGTACCGTATTACCCTCTGTCAAACAGAAAAATGTGTGATTTTTTTTCGCAGGATTTTATATCCTGTACTACTCTTTGACAAGCATGATGTTGAACTGCATTAAATATTAATTTGTATAATGTAGTAGTCACATAAATTCAGACATAAAACACAGCGGGGGAAATTGCATTTTCTTACTGTTAAGGCTATTGTTACAGTCTTCGGGTACCTCACATTATCATCCTACTTAGTAGATTGATGTTTATTTTCCCAGAACACATTGACTGCCATCAATAGCATTACCAGCTTGTCTACTGTTATGTTACCCTCAGAAGTTGTAAATCTTGTTGCCTGCAAAGAGGTCTTATATTCAAGAGACTACTCATAATCTCTTGACATGAAGTTAATCAAAATTCAGAAGTGACACATGAATGCTTGCCTCTAGCAAACAGTATATGTTAAACCTGGGCCGAGCTCTGGATTTGATCTATAACTCATTGCATGATGTAATACCAGGGATAACTTAACTTCAGAGTGGTCTATTCCCCTGTTTTCTCATGTACAGTCTGTGTAAGCAATGTCTCAGCTCTCTCCTAAGTCCTACCAAAGAAAGGTATTAGACAAAAAGGTCATATTACCATTTACCCTAGTAATTCCCTGTTTACTCTTTACTCTGGATCCTGTCCTAGATATTAAAACTATTATTTTAATTCCATTTACCCAGAACATTTACAAGAGTGCTCCTCAAAACTGTTAAGTATTAAAAAAATTGTTCAAAGCCAATGTCTCCCTTTATTTTATCTTTGATCCCTTTCCAGTCAGTCTTGTTCTCTGTTCTCAGTATCAGTTCATGTGCACAAAGTGAATTCTGGCCGTCCATGACCAACTCAATGCCATCAATCCAAACTCTTGTCATGGGCTTTCTCCTCTGGAAGCTCTTTTTTTTCAGACTTGGAACTGATGAAGAGGAAGAAGATGTCACTTAGAATAGTTGCAAAAACTAACCAACCATGGTATACAGTAATATTTTAGTACCTTACACATTCAACTTTGTCAGGTGCAGCCTTCCTTTATCTTTATGTTTATTTTAAAAGAAATTTGATATTCTCACAGTCTGACATTCAAAACCAGGGTGTGTAACTCAATGGTAGTGGCTTAACTAGTAGATATTAAGCCCTGGGTTCCATCCCAAGCTCAGCCCCCTATTTCTCTAGAAAATTCTTAGCTTAATCTTATCCAAGATGAAGAATAATGAATGGGCAAATTTGAGACATTCAGAGAAAGTAGTTCACATTGATTACTTGGTTTAAAAACATGAATGCAATGCTGCATAGGAAGGAAGGATAGCTCTGGAAAGAAACAACTGGAATTAAGAAAATTTGAAGTATCAACTGAGTTAGAAACAACATAATCTACTTCTTCCTGGTTCTTTTTTTTTTAGATTTTTTTGATACAGGGTTTCTCTATATAACAGCCCTGGTTGTCCTGAACTCACTTTGTAGATCAGGCTAGCCTCGAACGCACAGCAATCCCCCTCCTCTGCCTCCCAAGTGAGTGATGGAATTAAAAGCATATGCCACCATGCCTGGCTTTTCTTCCTGGTCCTTAAAAGATAGGAGAGAAGTGCTCTCTACCCTCTCCCCACTCCCCTCTCCTCTCTTCTCCCCTCTTCTCCCCCCTCCCCTCTTCCCTCTCCCCTCTCTCCATTCCCCTGACACTCTCTCAAAGATAACCCTATGGTTTTCAAACACCTCTATTTTCCTAGAGAGAAAAATTATTTTATTACTTCTTTTATAACACTCCCACTTAGATTACTACATTGATTAAAAGTAACGTATTTGGATTACCCTTTTCATTTTTAAAAGTGCTTCATTTGTCTCACAAACATATCCTGAGGCAAACTGAATTTCAACTATTGTGATTCCAGAACAAGAAGATATTTTAAAACTGAGGATTGGAGAGATGGCTCAGTGGTTAAGAGCACTGGCTGTTCTTCTAGACAGCCTGATTTCAATTCCCAGTACCTACAGGGGTGGTCCAAAACAACCTATGAGATCTGATGCCCTCTTCTGGCAGATTCTATATACAGACAGAGCACACACACACAAACATACACACATATACATATATATGTATATGTGTATATATATGTATGATAAATAAAAGTACAAAATAAAAGTTGCATGGGACTGACCTATCTGCACATATATAAAACAGTTGTGGAGCTTGGTCCCCGTGTGGGACTCTGCCAGGGAACAGCCCTAATCATTGACAGGGTAGCCTGAGAGGAGGTAAGGAGTCAGTGAGGGGGAGAGCATCAGGCACAGTGGTCAGGCGAACTTACAGCTCTGACTGACTAGCAATCAGGTACTTCTTTACTTCTACAGGTTTCACAGAACAAAGACAGACTCATGATTATCCAAGAAGTACAGATCACATCTTTTTATCTCTGGACATGTCTTTGATTTTTCATTACATATCCAGGGTTGCAAGTTCAGTCACAAATAGAAAGTACAAATAGAACAGATTGTATTTTTTTATTTTCAGTTCTATAACTCCAATTCAAAAATCTAAAGAATGTCTCTACCAAAGCAAACACATCTATTATATATCAGCCAGCTTTTAGGGTGGCAGTATTTTCAGTTTTAAAGCACTCCAGACAAACAGAAAATATCTGAACTAGTCATTTTTTGAATATCAAATACTAATACCTGAATTTTCTTACTATATCGTTTCATCATCTATGCCATAAAGTAGGAAAAGTTATTTTTGTCAATCTATCTTACTTACTGAGTTCTATTTCTCCAGGAGTACACACTGTATGATCCCCTATCTCTATACTACATTTTCAGAGAGCTCTCAGTCTATTGTAAAAAGAAGCCTTGAATCTGTAACCTATTCTCCTGGCCAGTTGAGGTTTGTGAATTATCTCTAAGTTTGCCCTGTTCCAGTCACACTGGGTTTGCTTAGGGGTTGATACCCAAAAAAGATTCCTGAAGTCATGGCCTCATTTAGAAATTCCTAGCTTAGTTCTTAGTTCTGTGTTTATCGCGAGCTCCAGGGCATAATGAAGACTTCCAAATAGGGCCAGATAAAACTATTTCCCTAAATGAGGAAGAGATTTTAAGTTTAGGACTTTTCCTAACAAACTCAGACATAATTTTCTTGGGGAAAAAACAGAATATGAATCATAATCATGAGACAAAACCTAAATGCAAAAGACAAAAGGACAGCAATTACAGCATTCAGCTCAACTTTGATGGAACTGTGTCAAATAGCTGTGCTGGCTTCATGACTTTAATCATTTCCAGTGGATATGACTTTGCCAGGATTTCTAACAGTGGGAACAGGGGCTATCTCTGACTCTGGTGCCTGCCTTTGGGATCATTTCCACCTACTAGGCTGACTTGTCTAGCCTTATAGGAGAATATGTGCCTAGCTGCACATCAAATTGATATGCTGAGGCTGAATGATATCCTTGAGAGGTCTCCCAATTTCTGAAGTGAAAGAGAGGAGGAATGGATTGGGAGGTGGGCAGAGAGGAGTTGATGGGGAAGGAAGTAGAGGAGAGGAGGGAGGGGAAACTCAATCAGGATATAAAGTTAATCAATTAATTATAAAACTGGGATAGCTACCAATATGCTGCATCAAAATTCAGATATTTCTAATGAACACTATTAAAAAGTGGATCCTGTCACATCCTCTCTTCTGAAGGTTCAGGGACCACTGTAGAGGAAGGGCTAGATAGAGTTTAAGAATCAGAGGTAGAGGAGGATCAGAGAGAAGCAGCATCTGTGGATATAACAGGGCTACTGGACTCATGAACTAAAAACAGCTAGGGTTATGTGCACAGCACCAAGCCTGTCCAGTCAATACTCAAGCATAAAGGGAGAGAGGCACAGTAGCCTCCACATATAATTGAGGAAATATGGACAGTTGACGGCTTTGGGGGAAGAGAGACAGTTTTATTTTTTAAGGATGTGTCCAATGGTGGATTGAACATACTCCAGTGGATGGCACCACAACCAAAAGTATATTGACAACTCAGACTTGACTCAGTGGCCGATTTAAGTTTTTGGGTGGTTTTTTGTTGTTGTTGCTTTTTGTTGTTTTGTTTTGTTTTGTTTTTTTAAGGACAAGAAATAGAGAAGGCAAGAGACCAGAGGTGGAACCTAGGAGAGTTAGGTGAACAGTACAGAGTTAAATATGATCGAGACATTGTACATATCTATGGACTTATCAAAGAGTTACAAAAAATATATATTATGTTTGAAATAATAAATTATCATATATGAATATTAAAGAGAAGCAAGGGAAAAGTTTCTTTCAAGCCTTTTTTAAATACATATAAGCTTTTCTTCATTATTAAGACTTTTCACCTTATAAATGAGGCTGTAAGTAATGTTGAGGAATCCCTTTTCCTAGGCCTTCTGTTCATGATAACATATCCCTCTCCAGAAACCTGAGCCTGGCAGCACCTGAATGTGGGATTCTACAGTGCTTAAACTGTGAGGTTATAAATTTATATTATTTATAATTTTGCACTCTCAAGTGTTTTGTTATGGCTGTGTAAAACCAGATAAGAAATTCAGATTTATGAACATCTATTGCAGATATTGATCGTCATTTAAATCTCTACTTGAAATCTTGATATGGATGGTTCTGCAATCTTTCCAGCTAGTCAGATAAAGAGCCATGGGATACTATCTGAAAAGCCCATCAAAACTTAATGGAGAAGTTTGCCCCATTCTCCAGAGACTTTGATGTTCTTAAAATGCACGAGGAGGCCAACCAGATGTTCCTTAAAACATGAATCCACTTAGGTGGCACGCTAGAAAAAGTTCAGAATTTGTTTCTGCTGGCAGCACACACCCGTTAGCACTGAAAGCCTGCTGATATCAACATCATCTCCTCCAGGAATTCTGGCCCAGGCTGTGCTGAGGTCTGCTGCAGCACTGAACTACTCTCTTCTTGGACTTTAATTATCAGATCTGGGCAACTTTCCAGAAGTCATGTCTTGTACAGTGATTGATTCCAGTCCTGTCCAACAGTTTCTCACAGAGATGTCTTGTGTAATCCTACCGATTGCTGGTCTGCATCACATTTTGCCACATTAATAGTGCCACATGCCACAAAAGGAAGCATACCATCTCGGTGGCCTAACATATGTGAAGCTAGCCTGGCAAGTTCTGCACATGTGCAGTACTGTCTTCCATGAAACATCCATTGGAGATGATCCCTGGTTCCTGTGTTTACAGGTGTCCTACAATCAAGAGGAGCACTGCTGAAAACACTGTAACCAAGGAGCACTATCAAGGTGAATGGACTGTGTCAGATCCTGAGGTCACAGCTGTTCAGCCTGGGATTGCACAGCTGTCTGAAAGCCAGCTGATGCCTGTTCCAACTCTCTAGCTCTTCTCTACCAAAAACTAGAACCTGGTCCCCAGATACTGAGGATAGTCTGCAGCCCCCACTGCACAGATCACTGGATAGATAGTGACAATCACTGACTTGTTTTAAGTTATTCTGTAGCAAGTAAGCAAGATAGAAAGAGGGCTGCTAGAAAGTGACCATATTTCTAAAATTAATAATTTTTTTCTGTTCAAGCTCAAAGACATGAACCCAGATAAATATTTCTGTCTTTTGTTTTTTAATGTTTAATGTTTCAAACATTATTTTATTATTGTTGAAATTATACACATTACATATGTGTACATATCCTTCCACCAAACCCTATCATCACTACAACCCTCTTGTATTCCCCCATTCCCTCTCAACTTCATGACTACATGTTCTTTAGTTATTGTTGCTACATAATTCACACTCTTTGTGCATCTGAAAGTTCCAGAAATGTCATACTACTATTATTTATTTTAAATTTTTTCTAGTATTAAGGTCAACCTACCAACATAAGTTATTTCATTTTTTAAAATGAAATCCCTTCAATATACAAAAATGGAGTAATAAAGCCAAAACCCATATTTGAAGTTTCAATAACTTAAATAGAAGAAAGCAGGATTCCCTAAAAAATTACTCCACAATAACCTACGAGATATGCTGACCACACACTGCTGGCTCAATATGTAATAAGTAACAACTGAGACATTAGTAATCTGTTGCCATAAGCAACTCTCAATTTTAAATAAAACTTTGAAAAACACAGCCTAATATGTCCTACCGTAAATAATATTTATGAATGACAGTTCTTGTCAGTCCTTTTGTCCAAGTGATTTACGTCTGACAGACAATATTAATTTCTGTTATAGCCATATTTACATTTCTGAAGTTTAATCCAGAAACAATCAAGCACCATAAAATATACTTGAGTGTTGTCAACCCAAAGGCTACATAAAACTGTAAATAGCAAGAATACATTATATACACTGTTAAAGATTAAGAAGTAGAAAAAATCAAGAAATAAACTTTGGTAAAACAATTTTAATTCAAGAACGGTGTTGGAAATGTACATATTGCAGACAATTGTACCTTGCCTTGGGAGGGTGACCACAGGATTGGAGTAATCAATACACGTGTCCCTGGTCTCTGCTTAAAGGATTAAATACAAAAAATTCAATCTCACTACAATATAAGAAGTAGCATTTAAATTTTAAACTTATTGAAACAATTGGGCAGTTTCTAAGATGACTTTACTGAATTTTCTACTTGAAAAGACCTTAAGGAGAAATTTAGAGATGATGAGAGTAGCACAGTCAACCGCATTGCTGCAGACCCAGTTTCCCACTCTGAAGCTGAAATTCCTAAACTAATTTCTTTAGCAAAGCACTTCATCCACAGGGCTCCCCTAAAGTTTCTGTCTTTGCATTTGTATGTTACTATGAGATACCTAAGAGAGCAAACAAATATTTTTTTATCAGATGTGCTTTGGGAAAATTCTACAGCTCAGTTCTATACCTGTCACACAGATTGCATCAGAAAATAATCACCAGTTATTATACCAAAGAGGAAAAGGAAATTGATATTAAACAGCAGACAATAATAGAACCTCTATGTCGTTCTACCCTATGATGATGTCCTAATTGAATGGCATTGTTGGTAATCTCTAGCATTTTGGATAATAATGCATTTTCAAAGGAATGTTTTTCTCTTCACAGCCAGATGAAACCCAACTCCTAGACAAGGCCTATCCTTTCATGTCTGACATTACAATGTAGACAAGCAAAAAATTACTTCCCCTCATTCAGAGTGACAACACAACAAGCAGTAATTTCTACTTTATATATAGAAAAGAATTATGGAGCATCTAGCATAATTGTGGCAAAGTGTTTCGGGGGTAAAGTGTGAGTACCTGAAGAATTTAACTGTAGCCATTAGTAACAACTAATGGCTATTGAGGGATACAGTCCCCAGTAGCTGGCCCATGCTCTCTAGTAGATGGCCCTATCCCTATGCACATACTCTATGGCAAAAATAAACAGACTCAGCGGGTTTTGAAAAAATAAAAGCCCATCCAGTTAGGAGGGAACAGTAGTGGAGGAGGACACAGGGAAGATGGAGAGAGAATGGAGGAATATTTTATTAAAACATATTATATATATGCATAGAATCCACAAATCATAATAACACTTAAAAATCAGCAGTCCAATCTAGGAAAAGTTGAAATCACTGACAGGAAAATCTATATCTCCAGCACAGAAAGAAGCATGGTCACATAGATTACATAGAAAGAGCTTGACATTTTACTGCTTTTAATATTAGCCATAGCCTTCCCTAGAGTTAATACAAGAATCAAAAGAGGAACTTCACAATTTTCATGACCCATGTTATCATTCAGGTTAAATTATTCTCTTAATCATTTTATAATCTATGGTTTGTGTATTTTCTCTGGTACACACTTCCTCTTTGATTTGCTTTTGTTTTGGGTGCATACATTTTGGTGAATCATAATGATGCTTTAATGCATGGATACACTATGCAATGATAAAATTAGGACAGTGTACATATTTAGCACTTAGATGTTTATTTTTGCACATTATAGACTTTCTTCCAAACATATAATTCTTATAGACATGAAAAAATCAACAGGACAAATATAAATTGAAAGTTCCTTGAAATATGCTTGTAACTAAATTTTTAAACTAAGGAATTACAAAAATGCATTGTAGAATTCTAAGAGTTTTCTAGTTCAAAAAGAAACCTTGGCAAGTATGTAAATGTTCCCTGGTAGGTTAGCTGTGCATTAAAATGTATTTGATTAACATCTCCGAATTAGGAAAAGAGCTACTACCTTCATGCTTTTGAAGCACTTAATGCTCTGGAGAAATATCCTTGAGCCTCAGAGGCCACTTGCCTTCCTTGGTAACATGCACATATGTCAATGCTTAAAAAGTTGAAATTTTCAAAGATAAATCATTTAGAGCCAACATCAAAATGATTAAGTTCATCTGTTTGCTAATATATTTTTTAAATCTTTCAAATTATAATTATTTGGATCATAAATATACAATTTCAACAGGAAGTCCAGATTTAAGAAAAAATTAAATATATTGTAAAAAAAGGTAATGGTTCTTATAGCAGAATAACAATTTTCTAAATGGAATAATCATGGAATATTGAATTACTAATATTTGAAATTAAATAGTGTCATTGGGCCTAATTAACAATATTTTAACCAGTTATGATATCAAGCAAATTTTAATGCATAAGGAGGTTGATATAGATTACAATACATTTTAGTGCATTTTTGTTTCCTTTAAATGTAAGTAGCTAAGATGAACAAAAAAAAAGTTCCTACCTAGCTTTAATGTGGTCATCATCATTATTACAATGATGTGACCATCATCAATACTTAACCTAGTAAGTATGTTCATGTTCTTGAGTGTTCTGATGTAGCTCCACTAAAGGTACCATAAGTGAATAGTGAATAGTCCCCCCCCTCACCGGGAATCAGCAAAAAAAAAAAAAAAAAAAAAAGAAGATGGATCAAAGATGAAACTCAAGAATCCTCTACACTTAACTCTTTTAAATACTGTTAGTAAGAGGCAATACTTGTATCCATGGAAGCAGAGGGAAGAGGGAATAGCCACCAAAGTGAATGTTGTGGATGTGTGGTCATCCATAACAGCACCAAATATATGGGAGCTGAATCCTGAAGAATCTAAGAGCCACTATTGGAGAGAGATTTAGGTGACTACTGACAGTGGCATCCAAATACTCTGACGTCCCACATCAGCTACAATTATGCAAATTAAAAAAACTTATAAAAATTAATAGCTTTAGTTTTTCAAAAGTTAACATTAAGGACAAGGCCAAAACACATATTTAAAAAGATATGTATAAAAGATACGTGTCATGAACAATCGCTATCTAAACACATAAAGAATTTATATAAGTCAGTAGTCAGACAATAACACAATTTAAGAAAAATTCAAAAGGTCTGGGTAGACATTTCACCAAAGAAGTGACATGCAAGAAAAGATGTATGTGATGATATTAGAAAAACAAAAATATGTATATGAAATAATGCATTGTAGTGCAAAAATATACACAATTATTATGTTGATTAAAAATAAAAAGATAATTCAGAACATTGAAAAAAAACCACCCACTAACTGGTACAATAGAAAGACTGATAACATCCGTGTTAGCAAAGACATGTAACAATTAACCTTCATCAACTGCTATTGAGAAGACAAACTAGTATCCAGTTTGAGAAAACTAGTAAACTAGCAACCATACCCATGAACACCTGATAGTCTGAAAAAAAATAAAAATAAATGTTTATTCAAAGGTTTATACATGGACATATAAAGCATCTGTATTCATAATAGTTAAGAAATAGAGGCAATAAAAATATTCTTCCAACTACTCTAGGAAAGGCAAACAGAAGTACAATTGCAATACTGCTCAGAGTTCAAAAGGAATAAATGCCCAACACATGCAAGCAAATGGATAAGTTTCAAAAGCCAAATAAAAGAATTGAGATACAAAACTATTGTTATAATTTGCTGGGAAAAATATGTTTTCACACTTGGTCCCCTGTAAATAAAAAATTTTATTGGACTACATTTATTAATTTCTAATAAACACCTATAACCTACAACACCTAATACCTAACAACACTTTAACAATCCAAACCAGCACTTTTGAAAGGATACCAAGATTCTCTAATGCAGGTTTGTGAGGGCAACTTGGTTTGTAATCAGTCTGCAGGCACGCCTCAAATAGTAATTAGCAGTCTGGCTCTCGTATAGTTATGGCAGTCTTATTTCAGCTTAGGTGTGAGACTTTTTCCTCAGTTTCAGGGTGCCTCTGCTGCCAGTAAGCTCATGTGGTCAGTCAACCTCAGCAGTTCAAGGCCACTGTTTGAACTAGTGGAGCCCCTCAGAGTAGGTGCTCAGGCGGGCAGCCTAGTCTCTGGCGTCAAGGCCTTGCTGGGGGTTGGCACACTCCTGCCTGGCTCTGAGACCTCTAGCTGGTCCCTGGATTCCTCATCAGGGCTCTGTCTCTGCAATCTCTTGGGGTCTCAGCCTCTGTGTCCCACAGTCCAGTTGCCGCAGATTCAGAGCATGTACACACCCAGGGCCAGCACTGTCCTTGTCCGCTGGCCTCCATCAGTTGCGCTGCTCCTGTTGCTGTGGTGTCAGCCAGTCCTGGCTTTCCTCAGGACCCTGCTGCTGTCATTTCCTCTGTCCTCAACCCGTGGTCATCTCGTGCTCACTGGCTAACTAGCATACCTCTGTTCCCACTGCCTTCTGTCCTTGTGACTTTTCTCAGCCTTCTTGGGCTGACTTATGGCAAGAGTCCTGCTTCCTCAGAAGTTCTCAGTTTACTTGCGGAGGCTTCTGACCATGTATTGCCTCAGGGCCGGTGTGGTCCAAGGGCTGGCAGATGGCATAAGGTGACTTCACACCTTGTCATCTCTTGTGCGTGTTCCTGAGAAGGAAATGATTCTTTCCTTCTGAGGCTTAAATAGGGTATGGTTCTTGCGGTTTCTCACAGTAACTTAGCAGCTCATGGGCTCTCTCGCAGTCCTTTCGAGGTCCTTGGTCATGCCCTTCCATAGGGCATTCTCTCTTGTGGTCTCTGTGGCTTTGCAGCCACACCCTCCTTCAGCAAGGCACTGTCTGCAGGCTTCATTTTGCTTCAGGACAATCTCAGCTCTGCCCACCTAGACCACAGTCTTCAGCTAGAGTCTTTCAAAGTGTGGCCACATTGACAATGCCACACCCTTTTCAGTTTCCTGAGTTTTTCTTCTTATGGTCAGGACCATACACTGCCATGTGCCAGGCTAATCTTCATTCCCCTTAAGAGTCTGCATTTCAGAAGCCCTTACTAATTCCTTAAAGGACTAATTCCCTTTGCAGTCCCCAGCGGTGGCACGATTTCCACCTGTTGCTGGAGCTTTAGCACCTGAGGCCTTGTTGCCTAGCATGGGCCTCACAAGCCTATAACTCTGTTTGGTTCCACCCCAAGCTCTCCACTTCATGTTGGCTCCCAAAATATAACAACCTCACACCACAAGCTTCCACTGTGGTGCCCTTGGAGCCTTGATGGACTGAAATCCTTGAAAACTGAGCCATAATAAATCTTTCCTTCCTTAAATTGCTTCAGGTATTTTTCATAGACTCTAAACAAATAATATAAGCATGTATTATAACCTTCATCTATATGTAACTTCTTTACAGAGAAAACAACAGCTCAGAAAAAAAAAATGGTTATGGGGATGGGGCAGGGGGTACAGTCTGGAGAATGCTGGGCAGGTACTTTGG
>CAJQZJ010000221.1:1877979-1909934 GCA_907164525.1 Lophiomys imhausi
GATGGGGCAGGGGGTACAGTCTGGAGAATGCTGGGCAGGTACTTTGGAGGAAAGACCCTGCAGATGAACCAGATGCACACTGCTATGATGGTTTTACATCTGTTTAAATTTGGAGAAGCTCATCGCATTTTATATTTAAGGGAGAAAAAAACTGGGGCTATAAATTATCACTTAATAAGGCTGTTTTGATGCTAAATACTAAAAACAAAGAAATATTTATGTTGGTGTTATAGATTAATAAACATAGAAATTCACCAAGTGTAACTTTAGAAAATGAAGAAATTTGGCTGAAAATGAGCACAGCATTAAACTGCAAGAAGTCAATAGCTGGACATATCCTAATTATATGCTCTAAATTCCCTTTATTCTAAAAAAAATATAAGGGATAAAACCCTCCATTGAATAGACTTTTTGTTAAGTAATCCTAAATAGAAAACCAAGAATGAAACAGACTCTGGTGACATCTGGAAGCATATTTTTAGATGAGATGTCAAATAGTAACAAAATAGTCACCCAAAGGAAATATATTTTAAGACATTTATTGCAATTGCATTTTAAACTATGGCATCAATCAAGTATAATGTTTGCAGAGATCATTTTAATTTGAAAGGACTTGAGGCAGCCATGATTATACTGTATGGCATAGATAATAGAGCACAAGGGCGACATGAAAAAATAATCAGTTCTGTTTTTCAGAAAAAAAAATTGTAACTTGCAGCAAAGTTTCCTTAAATGGAGTTTGAAATTTTCTTTTCCTTACTGGTAATATGAGTATGTATTATATGAAAGCAATTTGCTAAATTAATTGGTATATACATGAATGACAAAGTTAAAGAAAAAATAAACTAGTGTAAAGTCTTGGTGATTCCACCCTCTTCTTTAGTTCCTCTTAAATTAACTAATGAAGTTGAACACATTAGGGGATTGACATTTTTTTAAACTTAATTCAGACCCAATTGTGTTTCACAGATACAGATTTGTGAACACAACAAATATGCATTTAGAAACTCATGACAACCAGTTGCTTTAGTTTTCTAGTCCAGAAGCAGAAATGCCCACATTTATTTTATGAAATTGTGTTAAAATTAGTCAATTTATTGGACAAATGACCTAGTAAATTCAAAGCCAACAATGTTCTATATTAGTATTACATCTTCAAATAAAGTGTTGTATAGAAAAATTAATATTTCAGGGCCAAAGAGATGACTCAGCAGTTAAGAGAACTGGCTACTCTTTCAGAGACCTGGTTCAATTCCCAGTACCCACATGGCAGCTCACCGCTAACTATAACTGTAGTTTCAGGGGTCCTGATAATCCTCACACACACATACATGCAAGCAAAACACTAATGCATGTTAAAACTAAAAAGTCATTTTAAAAAGAAAAATTAATATTGTTATATTAGTTAAAATAAGGCATTAAAAATAAAATGCTAGAAATGTGAATTTATCTTTGCTTTAAATATCCAATATCTCATTATTTTTGTTCTACTAGGTTAAAATTTCATTTCATAGTTTGGCAATCAAACATTTTCCAAAGGATAAAGACTAAATATTCAGTCTAACATGTAAGAAAACAATAATGTTCATAAAACTAGTATTTTTCATACCCACAGCATAAATTTTGAAGTATGTAAAAGAAAAGGCTTCAGAAATTACACAATAGTGCTTCCACAAGTAGTCTTTTACCAATTTAAGTAAGCATCATTTTAGTAAGCACATTTTTGGCGTAGTCTTAAGAACGAGTGTTGATCGATGCACAACCTACTCATTTGAAGATTGCTGGTTTGGAGACTTTACTATGACATTAGCAAAGCAGTCATTAGCAAATCCAGTTTCTGGGTCAAATCAATTCCATTGATAAAACGCCTTCAAAAGAACATGAACAATTTTTTTGCAATTTTGAAAGTGCCACTTTTCCTAAGATAAGATAATGTGCCCTTAACCTTATTGGAGGAAACAGTAAGTGCATCATCATCCCTATAACAGCGGGGATGGAAATTATGAAATTGGACTCCTAGAAGAGCAAACCTGCTTTTATTACTGACACCTCAATATCAACACAATTACTTTCCTATGAAAGGAATTAAAGGTGACTTTAGAATGTCAGAACCTGAGCATCATTTATGTTTTTCAAGAGGGTTTTCTTTCAAGACTTAAATTTAAGGACTCATTTTGAAGCATTTTAAGGGGACAGGAAATTTTATGCATACACACACACACATAGATATGGATTGATTTAAACCTTTGATGTAGTTAAAACACAGATAATCAGCAAAATTGAATAATGTTAAGCTTCACATTAGGTGCTCTATGTGTAATAAATATATACTTGAGTTCTCCAAATAAATGTGTAGATACTTTCAGATGAAACAAGAAAACAATTAGCACTCTGCAATTTTCAATTACATGGAAATACAAATATTACATTTAGTATTTCTTGTTATATCTAAGTGATTTGGTCTATTACTATACATTCTATACTATATAGTATGCATTGCTGTTGGTTCTTATTTGTGAATTTACATTACAAGTTAGTAATATAAAAGTGAATATATAAACTAGGAAAATAGTTTTAAATTTATGTTATTATACTGAATGCTGCATTTATGATATAAAATATGTCCAATGAAATTTCAACCTAGACCATTAGATCTTTTTAAATGGAAATATATGGATAGTTATGCAAATATAGTTAATTTTTAAGTTGAATAGATAAAATCAACTGGGAAAAGGATTCTAGAAAAGCATTAGTCTGAATTTTATCAGTGAAAATTCAAAAGAAAATATCCTAAAAGCTCATACATAATGTTAATCTTTTTCCTCATGTTATGTTTTATATTGAGTATAATTGGACTAAGTGCAGCAACATATGATTTGATTCCTTTGTAGTTTAGAAATCTTATTAGATTTTTTTCCTTCACTCCATTTGCCCAAATTTATAAAAACAAAAAAGAAAAATGCAGCTGACTTTAATATGAGGTGACATAAAAGCAATTAATAAGTCGGCTATAAAAGCAAAGTTTGCCACAGTCTCAAAGCATTTAATTTCATGATTAATATTTATTTAAATAATATTTATTTAAATAATATAATTGTCTGCTTGACTAGGAACTTTCCTGCTAGTCCTATCAACAACAACAACAAGAAACTAATAGGTTTATTTTCTCCAATAACACACTTCGTTTAAAGGGGAATAGGGTATAAGGCTATATATTTGATATGAAGCTCAGACATCAAAAGAAGTAGGCTGATCTGAACTCTAGCTCTGCTACTCATTCCTGTCATCTGGAATCTACTAAACTTCTCTGAGATCTTGGGGGCAGAATAAACCATATAAAATCAATCCTGCCTCTAGGTCCTTCTGCCCTTAGCAGGTTGTCAAACTGTGAGAAACAGGCATCACTCCTGTTAAAGGGGAGATAAATTCCTAAGCTGCTGAGACAAGATGGGATAAGATAATCAGATATATTTATCCTTCTCAGCTCTCTGAGGTGGTTGAAGAATAGACAGCTTGAGTCTCATAGCTAAATTTTGAGTTGTTTAGGAATCAAGAGGGCATTCTAGATCTAAGAAGGTGGTTATAATAGTGATGCAAGTTAGTATGAAGGCTAAGTCAGTTATAGAACTTTAAACTCATGGAGATGGTTAGAAGGTAGCAGGTTAAAGTCAGGGGCCAAATATGTATGAACTGGACATTGGGAAGGTATACTGGGCCATTTAACTCTCATAAATGTGGCATATTTAATTCTGCTGTTTTGTATAGAATTTACTGTTATAAGAAAGAACCATTTGTTGGATTGAAAAGGGAAGCTGTTGGGGGGGAAGAGGGTGGAAGGGTGGGACAGGAAGGGGGAATAGGGAAGGGTTTGTGACTGAGATGTAACTTGAAGAAAAAAAAAACAAAGTACTTATATAAAATAAAATAAAAAAAAAGATTGACTTTCTACAAGCCTGTTGGGTTCTTTGGTGCATCCCAGTGACTGTCAGTCTATGAGTGTGCCCACAACTACAACAGGCACATGAACACACCTTGTATATGCAAGTGCTGACCCAAGGCCTGGGCAGATATAGATAAATGGTCTTGCCTAGTGATATTCTGTCTTCTACTTTCATGACAAAGTCACTATAGAGGGAACTTAAATTGGCACAATTAAGGAAGAAACTAGCACATTCAGAGAAGAAATTTTGAAGTGTTTCAGGATTATGAAGAAAAAAATGACCCGTAAGAAATTTTACATCATCAAAAGCCTTTTGAAAATAGAGATGGCTAAAAAGCCTTTTGAAAATAGAGATGGTAAACTGGAAGTTCACTCTCTCCTAAAACCAAGGGACACCCATTGTGTAAACATACTCTGTTCATTCATACCTGTGTTTTCTTCATCCTTTCTCAGCCTACATCCAGCTAAAATCACATCTGTGGGGATTGAGAATATGAAATGAAGACCCAGCATCCTTGCAATATGCTGGGAATGGCCACCTGTAACATCAGCATTGGGAGTCAGGCCAGTGGATCCCTGCTGTGTTGGCCAGGGAGTCTACCCAGAACAGCAAGCTGTTGACTCAGTTAGAGACCTTGTGTTAAGGTAATAAGTCAGAGAGAAACACAGGAAGAATATACCACAAATAAACATGACTTGTGCAAATAATTTTGTGGAGTAGAAGGAAAAGTGGGGTTACATTCACTACCCAGGCCCCTGCAGACTGTGAGAAGTATCAGGCCAGCAGAGAGAGAAGATGCAGTAGAGACAGTGTGAACAGGATCTCTAGCATAGTGATATCCCTATACAAAGGGTGACTACAGGCTTAAGCCAATACTTTCTGTCCTTTTATTTCCTTTCTTGTTTCTGAGTCAGCCTTACACCTAATATGACAAGGTAATCCCTTTAGCATATGATTAAATGGCAGACAGAAAGTAATGAAAAAGGAATTAATTTATTGAGGTTGATAAGGATGGAGAGAATTTTATAATCTGACCCAGTTTATTACTGTGAAGATCTTCAATTTCAGATTGCTCTCTTCTGACTCTCTAAATTTCAGTTTCCACTAAAAGCATGAAAAATATTATTGGGGTGCCCAACAATCAGAAGAGGGCACATTTTAAGCCTCAGAAGAATTGTATGAGTTGGTGATGAAGTGGCAAATCTCAGAAAAGTTATTGCTTACAAACATTTTGAATGTTCCAATCTATATTTAAAACACCTTCCATTTCCATCTATCCTCCTGCCTCCACTGATACAATCCATTTGTTTTTTAGACCTGCCTGCAGTAGTACATTGTTTTCTTCTCAAACTATTTGAGAACATACATATCTGGTTATGGCCATCCGTTTTCTTTCTCTTACCACACTTATTGTACTTATATACTTGCTCCCATATCACAAATTCATAACTATCTTTCACTCATCATTGCTCATGGATTTGGGACTTTTTAATAGAGTCAAAGATTATCCATGTTCACCTCGCTGGTCACCTATAATATGGTAGATATTATTTTTGATACAAGAACTCTTCTTAAATTCCAAATTTCTATGCATTCCATTCTGCAACCCATTATGAAAATATATTTCTAATTGCAAAGATTTGTTCCATCTCTGTCTCTTAAACAAATCCCTGCAGTCACAAACATTTCCTTGCTCAGGATATATCCAGTTTAAGCCTTTTAGACAAGAGAAAACAAACTACTTAATTCAATCCAAAACATTTCTAGGATTGGATGATAAATTATAAACTCATCTTACTTACACACCCTACAATATTTTACTCTTTCCTTTCAGCAATGTATAATCAATTTTCACACTGCATTGCATACTATACATCCACTATTTCATAATATGTAATATTTATAAAGTGAGGAAAATTGTCATAAGAAATAATGGAATGTAATCAGATTTCTCTGGGCATAGAAAAATAATTTCCTGACCAACAATATAAATGTCTAAGGATTAAGTCTGAAAACAGAATGGGTGGGGAGAGCAATTGCATTTGGCACAGCTTCAAAAACATCATTTCAGGAAGAAAAATCCAATTCAATTTTCAGAATGTCTGGTTAAACCAACCCATGACAGGTCTATATAATTGATATCTACAGCCACTTACCTTGGCAGCAATCCTGGAGTCGTTGTTTTCCAAAACTGTCCGTTTCTCAACCACTTTCCATTGTGTTTTATGTAAATTATTTTGGCTGGTCTATTGTTTTCTTTTTATGTTTTGGCTTTTACTACTATAAAGAATTTGGCCAAGGCATTACATTATATGTGAAGGAGCAGACATTTCTTAAGCCCTAGCCACATTTCAAATCTTTGCGAAGTCAGTTTCAACATCATTCTATGCTATCATAGACAGCTCTGAATATTTCCTGATTTTCCAAGTCTTTTCAGTGATTCGAAACAAGCATGTGTATCTCTGTAATTCACCCACTTTTCCAAATTGGCATGCAGTCTTATAACATATAGGAGCAGGTTTAGATATCCTTTGAAGGGATGAGTATTTTTCTGCTTTGTGGCCCACTCAGGAACATTCTATTATCATAGAACTATTGCTGACAAATCTCTGCATGGTCTGGCTGTGCCCTCTTCCTGCCCCTCTAGACTACTTTCTTCCACTCTTCCTGCAATTCACCATGTCCCATTCACAATGGCGTCTCTCTCTTCTTCAAGCAGTAAGCCAGTCTTCACCTCACTGCCTGCAAGACCATGATCTCGGCCGTTTATGCATCAGGCTTGTATATCTATCGTTCTCATTCACCAGATCTCTCCTTGGGTATCACCTGCAAGAAGAGGCATCCTCTGAGTATACTACCTAAAAGCTTCTTCATGTGGCTTCCTCCACTGTCATCTCCTCCCCTTGATAGCTTTCATCACAGTTCTTTCATGCTTCATGTTTCCTTACATAGTTGTCTACCACCTAAAAGTGTGTCTCCATTTTAACACAGCATTCCAACTGCTGTTCACAAAAGAGTGATGAGACAATGTTTATATATGAGGGTGGAGTAACCAGGAAGGGTAGAGGGACAGAAAACGTAATCAGAATATTATTATAAGAGAAAAAATCCAGTTTCAATAACAGAAAAAAAAATAAAAGGGAACTTTGCAGATATTAAAGGTCATGAGATGAGTCTTTCCTGGATAACCAAGGTAGGATATAAATAGATAAATAAATAAATAAATAAATGCATATATGTGTGTGTACATACATATGTATATATGCATGTATGTGTATATATCTATATGTTCTTACAAGAGAAAGAATCAACAAATACTGAAAAGATGGAAGTTTTGCAGCCCTTTCAATATCTGGAATTTTTACATAAGTTATTCAGAACTGTGAGACAATAAGTCTCCATTTTTTTTGTAAGACAAAAGTCTCTTTGTACCCAAGTTCTACACCAACCCAAATAAATCATAAAGCCCTGCACTGAATCCAAAGCCTCTCAGTGAAGTCTGGGAACACATCACCGTGGTTCACTTTTCTATTCCAAACATATTCTTATTTTCATGAGAGAGTCTTCATTCATAAAGATCAAAAGTATCACTGACCTTCCAGAATAAAAATGCCAATTCCATATTTTATTTAAGAAAAGAGTTCACCTTGTAATGTAAAGGTAGTGATAATATATGTTGGAAATTTCTGGATCCTTTAAATTTGCTGTCATTTCTATCATGGTTGGAAAGACTTTTCAACCAAAAAAAAAAAAAAAAAAAAAAAACAAAACAAAACAAACAAACCAAAAATAGAGAAGTAGATTGAAGGCTCAAAAGAATAATAAGCATCTCTATATCATTATTTTGCACTGAAAACAATAATTCTAAATTAGTCTGTATAGTAACATGAAAAATCTGGATGTTTTCTTTCTTTTTATGTTAATCATCCATAGTTTTCTTTTCTGCTCTCATCTTAATCAATAGTGAATAAATCGAGCTATGCCAAGTTAAATAAAGTAGTCATAACTTTATGAGGAAATAGAAACACATCTAACCTCAATCTTTCCTTTTTAACATGCCATTAGAGGAAATGCCAAAGGTTACCTCTTTATCTATATTTCTTAAGGAAGGAATTAGTCATATATATTATTAAGTTGGCTCCATCCCCAAAGAATAAATGAGAGATGAAATACACTGAACAAAGGCACATCATTACATTTAGAAAGCCATTTACTTGCAGCAGGAAATCAATGTAAAGCAGTCTTACAACATTGCATGACATTAAATGTTTATAATCACTCTATTCTGCTTAAGTTGTATAGACGTGCTTAGCCAATATTCTTCTTCTAATCACTCCCTAGGAAAAGTCATCTCCTTGCACTTAGAAACTAATAGCTCTCAAATCCCTACCTCTATCCCTGGCATCCCTCTGAGCTCTAGAAACCATATGGCTCAGTGGCTAAGTATGAACAGAGAGGCTGGAGAGTCAGGATATATGTGTGTGACTCGCAGTCACCACTCAGAGGCCAAATTATTAGAGGATTGGGATGGAAGGGATGTGGGTAGAGGGTGGGAGGGCAGGACTGGGAGTGGTGGAAAGAGGGCACTGTGATAGAGATGTAACCTGAAGTAATAAATAAATGTAAAAAAGATTTACAACATGATAAATTAAGGCAAAACAGCTCCTTATTTATTTATTCCTTCAAAATAAAAATAAAGTCACTATACACTACCATAAAAATCTTGAAAAAATTCAGTAATAATTATATACTTTAACTGTGTAATATGTATGCCTTAAGAGATCACTGTAAATAATATTTTATACTCGAGATGACAAGAACTGCAAAAGCTTGGAATCATATGCCTTTCATCCCCAAGAAGTCCTAACTATTACTTTTATGCACTTGGCCTAAATAAACATTGTTTGAACATGTAAAAAAAAAAAAAAAAAACCTCATTTTCATCATCACTAAGTGGAAGAAAGTGCACATTGACCTGGGCCTGGCAACAAGTACTGGATAAATAGTATAGGCACTTCATTGCAATTAGTAATCTTGACAAGCAAATGTCACAAGAATGCCTTGAAGGTAAACTGTCCAAAGCTGAATTCATTATTCATCCCAAATACTTAATTTCTGTGACACTATCATACTCAATGCCATATTCAACATATCATTCCATAACATTCCATAAATATGTGATTCTTTGGGTGTCATGTCCATTCTTCCTTTTCCCTAAATTCTTATCTGTTCAGTTTTAGAATTCTCAAGCATAATTTAGAAAGAAAATTGTGCATATTTAACTGTACAATACGATAATATATACATTAAATAACTGTGTCAATTTAGTTAGTTTATAAACCTATCATAATACATAGCTAGTTACCTGTCTACTTTTTACTATGTTTGATACATAGCTAGTTACCTGTCTATTTTTCACTATGTTTGTTTTTAATTTATTGTGGAGAAAGTCTAATATATACTGTCTTAGAAAATGTTAGGCATATAACATAGTGCTATTAACTATTGTCGGCTTGTCATGTTAGACCATCAGAACTTATTAAATTTAAAAATGAAAGTTACTATTGCTTACCCCAAATCTTCCCATCCTCAACACCAACTTCCTAGAAATAATCACTGTGTTTGTTGATTGAAGAGGTTCAACTTTTTCTTTTCCCTTTGTTTTAGCTTTCACTGATATGATGCACAAGCACAATAAAATATCATTCCAACATGAAGATAAATGCTTCCATTTGCAACAATTGGATAAACCCAGAGAATATTACACTACAAGAAATAAGCCAAAGACAAATGCTCTTGATATCATTCACATCCTATTCCTTTGTCTTTGTAATGACTCATCAATATGTCTCCATCCTTCACTACTTCCATGACTTGAATTCAGGTCACTATGTCTATACTGCTGCAACCACCTTATAATTGGTCTCCTTTGACCTCTCATTGCTGTCTAATTTCTTCCAAACAGTGAATATTAAAATGATGCTCCAACATACTCAAGTATTTTACATAATAATTCACTCAACCATTTTCATAAAATATTGAATATAATTTTTTTCCAAAATTAAAATATGATGCAAAAATTTCCCCCTTCCCTTTCCTCCAATTCTTCTCATGTTTCTCTTTCTAAACTTCATGGTCTTTATTTATTTAATTGTTGCAATACACACACACACACACACACACACACACACACACACACATGCATATATATTTATACATAAATGTATAAATACAACCTACTCAATCTAAATGTCAGAGAAACTACACCCATAAACTCTTATCAACATGGCTGCCTAAACAAGAACTGAAGAACACCAACAGACATTCTTTCATGGAAGGAGGAACTCTTATGAGGGAAGGAGTTCAACTCTAGACAATGAACTATAGGCAACTAAAAATGCTGAGAACAGGATCATAATTTTCCCATGAATCGAGATCCACAATTGGCTATCAGATACCAAGTGGTCAGTTCTGAAATCAAAGATTTAAAAAGAAGCTCGAGTATATACAGCTCAGCAGTTAAGGACACATTCCACTCTTCTAAAATCAATCTCCAAACAGCTTTCCTAAGTAGGCCTTCTCAATAATCTCCCAGGAGGCTATTACACTAATTCAACTTGTGAAAAATGTTATTAATAGGAGTCTTTTGATCCTGTAGGCTTTCTTGAAGATAAATATAATAATGTGCACACAGCCTACAAATCTACCTAGAAGTAAATAAGACAGAATACTAGTAAAAGCAATATTAATATATGTAAATATGTTTAATCTTGATGCTATTCTCATTTGTGTTTTTTTAGGCTAAACATTCATTAATTCTAATACTTTAATTAGTTTTTAAGACATTGTCTCATTTGTATCTTTTTATGCAAGTTAAACTTTGTGCAAACTCGTTTTATAAATAGCTAATACTGATCAACAATTTAAAATTCAAACTAAACCTACATGGCCTGGTGGAGAAATTGAAGATACAGAGAAACAGAAGGATGTGGGCACAACGAAGAAAGACAGAACTGGAGACTTGAGGGTAGTGAGGAACTACCTGATGTGAGTAGCTGGTAATGTGAGTAACTGGAACTGGAGAGGTCCTGGCCTCTGCTCCCAACAGGGACCATATCTGGGTCCATGGCCCTGCAGCAGCAGGGATCTGTTACACCAACATCCAGGTGGACATTCCTGGTCTGAGCTACCATGTTTATGTCTGACGGTTGTGCAAAATTGGTCCACCCTCCACCTGGGCATCATGGGAGGCCCTAGAGACATGACAGCAGGTGAGCTGACCTGCCACTAGCTGCAGTACTCAAGAGAGAAGGCCCTGAACACTTCAAGAGTTGTGAGTGAGCTGGCCCTAAAGATGCAAGCTTGGGAGAGCTGGCCCTGTGGTGGCATTTACAAATGAGATACACCATACTCTCCCTCACCCCTCGTCACCTGTAGCAGATAGGAGACCTGGCCCTGGGGTCATGAGAGCAGGATCACTATTTCTGTCCTTCACCAGCCACAGCATTCAGGAGAGCAGGCCTTGAACCTCATCTGGGCACCACAGTATAGCTGGCACTGGATGTGGGCTTATGGGTGAGCTAGCCACAAGGGTGTGAGTGTGGGAGAGCTATCCTTGCCTTTTGTATGATTTGTGGTGGTATTGGTGAGGGAGAGATCCCCTCCCCTACTTTGTACTCACCACCAGTGGCAGACAGAAGATCTGGAACCAATGGGGTCACAAGAGCAAGAGAGCTGTCCCTGTCCTTCACATGCTGCAGCACTTGGGAGAGCAAGTCCTTCACCTTGCGTGGGTAGCACAGTAGAACTAACGGCCCTGGATGTGGGGGTTTCAGTCACAGAACCAGGGCTTTGAATAGGCCACTCCAATATCTACCCCATGGATGAACTACTGGAGTGCATGAAGAGGCCAGTTCCACAGACCCAAAACTACAGGATTTCTGTGACACAGGGCAACAATGGGATATCTGAAAGGAGTCCCAGTGAGGTTCCAGTATTGACAAAGTAGCAGAAGCCAGAGGCCTTTTACCAGACCAAGGAGTCATTATAATGAACATTTACAAGCAAAAAAAAAAAAAAAAAGGTGGGCAAAAGGAATCATTGTGGGACACACTGAGAGACACTACAGTTTCCACAATGAAATTTTTTTTTCCCTGTTGGGAGAGCTTGCAAGGGTAGAGAACAGGTCTAAGGGGCGATGAGAGATGAGTGGGATCAGGGTGTATGATGTGAAATTCACACAAAAAAATAAAAGCAAAAGTATAATAAATAAATAAAAATCATTGCAGAAAAAAATAAAGTTTTCATTGTGGAGACAAGGAAGAAGAATTATAATTTCTATCAGAAACAAAAATGTCAGAAAGTGAAAACTGAAATATGTCCTGTGTTTTGCATGCTTAGTCAAGACAGATACCCAGATCAGAGATACACTCTTCAGAAAGCAGCATCATTTTGCTTATTAACTTTAAGACAGGCTACAAATTTTACAGTTCAATAGAAACTTATGTATGACTATAATCTCTTTATAGTACCAGTTGCCATATAATACCTGGCTTTGAGCAGAAATCTTTGACATGCCTGTGTATATACATGTATGGGATGAAAACTGAGTGAGATCTTCATGTGCCAGTGTTCTTCCAGGGGCTGGTGATACAGGTTAGAGGAAAACTAAGAATTCTCTTCTCAATGAAATTACATTCCTGTTAGGAGAAACAATCTCTGCCCAGTATAAACAATCTCTGCCCAGTATTGGCACATAAAATATGAATTAACCATAAAACATGAAGAGAAAATAAGAAAAAGAGAGTATACAGATATTTAAAGATTAAGTTATAAGAAAAAATAAAATAAAGGAATCGAGAGGTGGGAAATGAAGCTATCTTTTGATGCCTATGATCATGGTCACTGTTCTGTTGCTGTGAAAAGACACAATAATTATGGTAACTCTTATAAAAAGAAAGCATTTAATGGGGGCTCACTTACAGTTTCAAAGACTTAATTCATTATCATCATAGAAGGGAGCATGGCAGCAGGAAGGCATGGTGCTGGAGAAGTAGCTGAGAGCTATATCCTGATTCACAAATAAAGGCAAGAGTGGTGGGGGAGGGGAGAGACCGAGCCTGTCTTGGGCTTTTGAAACCTCAAAGTCCACCCTCAGAGACACACTTTCTCTATCAAGGCCACACATCCTAATCCTTCTAATCCTTTCAAATAGTGTCACTTTCTGGTGACTAAGAATTTTAATATATGAGCCTATGGGGGCATTCTTATTTAAACAACCATGATATCTAAAAGAAAAGAGGAGTGAGTTATAGTTATCTAGAGAAGAGCTAGGTCCAAATAAAGGGTGAATTACATACAAGAAACCCTGGGATAATTTCACTGTGCCTAAAGGGCTGAGATTTCTCTTACAGAACTTTATATCACTGACAGTATGCATGTGACTACCATAAATTTTTCCATGGAAAAGCCTGCTTGATAGCTCTTCATAGAATCCATAGGTATGAGAGCTTTTATTATTCACATTTCACAACTGAGAAAGTGATTCTTTGGAAATTATTAATTCCTATGCAACTATTTCCTGAAATCATCAAACCCTTTCAGATGGGTTCTGGGGATGATTGATATTTGTAACCAACTTGTGTAGTATATGTTTAACTACCAAGGAACATGAAGTGTGACTTACCTACATTAAATATTTAGAGAATAAACAATTTCAATAACCTAGCAATGATGATTAATTGAATGAATCATCCCAGAAATCCACATTCAACTAAATATTCATTCACCTGTTCTCATGAGGTAAACTTCTAGCTCATACAGTGCCACAGTTTGGATGTTATTTGAATGTCAGCCAAGGCTTTATGAGTTGAAATATAATCTGTACAAGAGACATTGAGAGCTTGAAAACTCCAGGCAATTTAGAGACAGGGTCTTTGGGGGGTGCATGAAGTTAAAATAGGTCACTAGGGTTCTGCTTCTATAATTGAAGCCCTATTGCTTTATACATTCAAAGAGAGATACACAGAGAGGAAAAACAAAGACAGAGAAATAGAAGAGACATACACTCTTGAATTTCCTGTCCCTTGACATGCTCTGAGTTGTCTCAAGACTGCCAGCAAAAGACGAGCACCAGAGGTGTCTCAGGAAACTTGTACCTCCTAAACTGTAAAAACTCTTTTTTATGATTGACCCAGTCTGTTATGTTATTAACAAAAGAAAAGGATTTCAGAAAAAAAGATTTTTCCATTGCTTTTAGCACTTAAATGTTTCTAAAATTAAAAGGTAAGAGCATAATAAAATAGTCCTGTCAACTACCTATTCTAGAACATAAATTAACCTCCCTGTTTGAAAATACTAACTAGTTCCACAGGCATGCAAAAGATATGCATATGATGGAGGCAAAAACCCACATACATAAAAATAAATAAATAAATGAAAATATTAGTCATCTATATAGTAGAATTGTTAATAACAGATCCCAGAACTACATTCTCTCAGTATGAATCCACATCACCATTACTGGCTGCAGTGTCAACAAGTCACATTACATTCTTGGATCCCCAGAATTTTTTCACTGAGAAATATGTGTAATAATAGTATACCTGCTTCCTGGGAGTTATGTGGATTAACTGAATTTCAGTAGTTACATTAGGGACAGGAGGGAATTTGTGGTAGGGTTTCTGTTATGATAGTAGTAGTATAGCATATTGCATCAGCATGAGACTGTAGGGGCAGACTGTGTAAATGGAAATACTGTATAGTCTACTTTCTAGTTTTTTGACCTACTTTCAGTTTTGTTGCTGTAATAAACTACAGTGAGCACTTCAGGGAGAAATGGACTCATATGGAAGAAATGAGAGAAAGGCTCATTTGAGAAAGAGCTCACAGTTCTGGATGTCAGTCCATCATTGTATGGAAAGCAAGATGTTTACTACAAACAAAAAAAAATCACATATATCCATAGCCAAAAATAGAGAAAAATGTATGTTTACATGCTTACTTGAATGTAGGTGGCTTAATTTCTCCACTCTTCCATGGTTCAGGACCTCCTGCCTAGGGAATAGTGCCACCCACATTGGGATAAATCTTCCTGTATCAATTATTTAATTAAGAATATTTTCCACATGCATGCCCACAGGTAAACCCAATATAGATAATGGCTTATTAAGAAATTTCTTCCCAGTAACTCTAACCAAGCAAGTGAGAGACCTATATGACAAGAACTTCAAGTTCTTGAAGAAAGAAATTGAAGAGGCCACAGAAGATAGATCTTCCATGCTCATGGATAGGTAGGATCAACATAATAAAACCGTCCATCCTACCAAAAGCAATATACAGATTCAATGCAATTCCTATAAAAATACCAACACAATTCCTGGAAAAAGCAATGCTCAACTTCATATGGAATAAAAAAAAAAAACAGAATAGCTCAATCAATCCTGTACAATAAAAATAATAATAATAAAAAAAATCTGGAGGTATCACCATCCCAGATTTCAAACTGTACTACATAGCAATAGTAATAAAAACAGCATGGTACTGGTATAGAAACTGACCAGTGGATCAATGGAATAGAATTGAAGAAATGAAACCACACATTTATGGTCACTTAATTTTTGACAAAGAAACCAAAACTGTGCAATGGAAAAAGGACAGCATCTTCAACCAATGGTGCTATTCTAACTGGATGTTGACATTTAAAAGAATGAAATTAGAGCCATATTTATCACGTTCTACAAAACTTAATTCCAAGTGGATCAAAGACCTTAACATAAACCCCTACACACTAAATCTAATAGAAGAGGAACTGGGGAAAAGCTTCGAATTCATTGGCACAGGTGACAACTTCCTGAACTGAACACCAATAGCTCAGGCTCTAAGACCAACAATCAACAAATGGGACCTCATGAAACCGAAAAGTTTCTGTATTGAAAAGGATACTGTCATTAGAACAAAACAGCAACCTACAGATTGGGAAAAGATCTTTTCCAACCCCATTTCCAACAGAGGGCTAATATCCATAATTTATAAAGAACTCAAGAAATTAAAAACCAAGAAACCAAATAATCCAATGAAAAAATGGGAAACAGAGCTAAACTGAGAATTCACAAAGGAGAAATCTCTAATGGTAATGAAACATCTGAAGAAATGCTCAACATCCTTAATCATCAGAGAAATGCAACTCAAGACGACTCTGAGATTCCATCTTACACCTGTCAGAATGGCTAAGATCAAAAACTCAAATGACAGCACATACTGGCGAGGTTGTAAAAAAAAAGGGGGGGGGAGAACACTCCTCCATTGCTGGTGGGAGTGCAAACTTGTATAACCACTATGGAAATTAGTCTGGTGATGTCTTAGAAAACTTAAAATATCCTTACGTCAAGACCTAGCCATACCACTTCTGGGTATCCACCCAAACGATTTCTCACCAATCCACAAGGACATACACTCATAAATGTTCATAGCAGCCTTTTTTGTAATAGCTAGAAACTGGAAACAACCCAGATGTCCCTCAACTAGTGAATGGATAAAAAAATATTGTGGTACATCTACACAATGGAATATTATTCAGCTATCAGAAACAAGGAAATCATGCAATTTGCAGCCAAATGAATGGAACTAGAAAAGCTCATCCTGAATGAGCTAACCCAGATTCAGAAAAATGCACATGGCATCTATTCACTTATATTTGGATTTTAGCCTTAGAGTACAGAGTAACTATCCTACAACCAACACACCAAAAGGATCAGGAACATAGACTTTGTTATGCTACCATGTAGCCCCCCAGAGCAAGAGGAAGTTCTTAGTCCTCATATGACTGTTGAACTGAGAGGGGCTGATATGTAGGGACACTGCACATCAGAGGAGTGGGATGGGTGGGAGAGGGAGGAGAGGGTGGGAGGGTGGAACCAGGAGGGGTGGAAAGAGGGCACTATGATGGAGATGTACCTTGAAGTAATAAATAAACATCTTTTAAAAAGAAAAGAAAAGACATAAATGAAAAAAAAATATTTAAAGATTCTGGGAATATAGTAATGCAAGCTTCTAAGCTCACCACTTGGGAGGTGGTGAGAAGGATCAGGGATCCCAGAAGGATCAGGGCTTTAAGATAATCCTCAGTTTCATAGCCTAGGGTACCTGCAAACTTGTCTCAAAAAATTTTAATTTAAAACAAATAAATTAATGTTATAGAAATGCTCAAAATTTAAAAAAAATTTCTTCCCAGGTAATACAAGGTTGTGTCAACTTGACAAAGCTAATCATCACATTGTATAATTGGGAATAGTGGTTTAATCCTTCAGAGCATCCCCTTTTTCATCTATAATATGAAAATAATAGAATTTCTAACTTCATACTGTTCTTAATAATGTAAAATAAATGAACACATATAAACTGATTAGGTCATCATCTTGTAAACAATGAATGCTGTGTTTTTTGGACTGATTTGTAGTTATTTCATTTATTTTATTTTTTTTTTATTAAGAAAACAGGAACTCTGATGGCTTCTTAGGCATTCTTTGGCTGTTACCAAAAATAAAAGTATTTAGAGAATACGTCTCTTTGTGTCTCATTGGCTTCCATCAAATTAAAAGCATACTCTTAGGAGAGAGGAAGGGAGGGGCCAAGAGGGTGGGAGGGAGGAAACTATGTTCTAGAAATAAATAATACTTTCTTAAGAAAAGAGTTAATAAGCTTAAAAATACAATAAAAATACAATATAAAATTTTCAAACTATGATTTACCTTACTGGAATGAAAGGAAAATGGCCTTAATTTCAGATTAGAATGTTAGACTGCAGGTGGCTACAGAGATTACACAAACTTGATAGCAGCTTAAAAGTTTTTTTTTGTTTTTTTGTTTTTTGTTTTGTTTTGTTTTTTGGTTTTTGGTTTTTGTTTTTTTTTTTTTTTGTAAAGGTATAGGCTATTTCCATGGTTTGGCATTAAAAAGCAGGTAACAGGTTTAAAACTGTAAATAAATTAAAGGTGACAGCTGTTCAACCTGGTTTTACAAACCTCCAAGAGTTGAAAAAACTTAGAGCTAAGGTAAAATAATGCATGGTGTTAGCCCATGCCGTTACCTCCAGTAGAGACAGGAGGATCACTATAGAGTTAGTTGTCTTATAAATTCTAGAGTTACAAGAAACAGGGTGGTGATGGTGCACACCCTTAGTCACATCATTGGGGAAGAATACACCCTTAATCCCAACACACTAGAGACAGAAACAGGCAGATCTCAGAGCTCAGGGCCACCTGATACAAAACAAGCTCTAAACAGAGAAAAACTTTGATCCAGGGGTGGAGGAGCACATCTTTAATCCCATCAGTTGGGAACCACATGTCTTCGATCCCAAAACTTAGAATGCAGAGACAGGCACATAGGATTTGGAAAGATTTAAGTTTAAAAGCTACTTACAAAAGGCAGGCTGCAATTCAAACAAATTGTCCTTTGAGATCTCAAATATATACACTAAAGGTTTGTTTAGCTCCAAAATATCAAAATAATTTCTTCTTTAATCCGGATTGAAAGGTAATACTTTGTATATTATCAAAAAAAAACAAATTTGCTCCAGGAAAAATATTACCTGACCCCCCCCCCAAAAAAAAAAGGTAATTGTCCCAGAGTTAGGATTAGGGCAGGACTCTGTTCTTATCTTTCCAGGAGATTTAAAGCATCCATTCAAGGAATCCAGGGACAACTGGACAACGGAAACCTCAGCAGAAAACAGATCAGACACCAAAGAAGACGAGTGGCCCAGGTGATCCAGCCTTGCAGACTTCTTCAATAGCAGTTTCCTCAAAAGTCTACAACCACAAAAACTCAAAATCGCTAAGATCGTTCAGCTCCACAGACTACTCCAGCCAGATCTTCAGTAAAGCTCTGAAGATCAGCTTCTGTCTATGAACTTCTTAGGACATCTAAATAGCTGAGCACAAAAGACTGAACATCAAATGATTCTATTAACATTTTTAACCATTTTTCCATTCTTATTTGGGCCCCAAACAGGTTTACTACGTCCCAAATCAGCAGGAAGTCATTTTAAGAGAACAACGTCCCATCCCCAGAAGGTGGGGAGGGTGTTCTCCCCCTTTGGTTATTTGATAGATAATAGAAAATTTTGTTATTTAGGGGAAAAGACTACAAGCTGTTAAATGGTCTTGTTAAATGGGTTTTGGAGGTTAGACCCAGGGACTTCTCTCTTTTGCTTTTCTGTATCCTCCTTTCTCTCCTATATAGGAGTGAACAGACTTGAGAAAAATGGGACATAGACATAGTATAGGAAAGATCAAGAAAAAAGAACAGATTATTGAATATAGCCTTATACCTTTGTATACTGATACAAAATATTATATTTGGCTAAATTGGTATTGATCATTGTATATTAATGCAAAATTAAGATTGTATAGGGCTACATCGGTATTGATCTTTGTATATTGATACAAAATTAAGATTATATTTGGTCACATTGGTATTGATCTTTGTATATTGATAAAAAATTAAGGGTAACGCTTCTTAAAGGTATTGTTCGTAGTAATACTTAAAAATGAAATGTCAAGTTTTGACCTCTCACTACCAACTGACATAAACTGTTTAGGATAATTAAGAAACGGAAACTAATAGTCATGAAAACGTGTCATTTTGTTAGTTACTATGACAGTCTATCACAGTTATTTTCTAAGCTACTCAGAAATCAAGTTGCTAAGAGACAAGCAATATTTGCTTATCTAAATATAAGAGATAGATAGGGCATCTTCAAAAACCTCAAGAGATCTTCAGAATATGGCATTCAAAGATGTTTTCTTAACTTAAGATTTTTTGATATTGAGACATGTCAGCTCCTGACAGCACCCCCTATTCTACTCCAAGTAGAAGATGAGCATCGAAGAATCTCCAGTGGGAGATGATTGAATTGTTGGTAAGCCGTTCTCTTGGCAAGAAAAACCCCTTGCTTCAACTGTAGACAGACTTCTGTCCAAAAAGGACAAAACTTGGAAGCAGATAAGTCGACAGCCTAGCTCTGCCAAGACAGGGTAGGTAAGTCCTTCATAATTCCTGCTCTACAACCAATGTCTGTCAGAAAAATGGGGCCAAATGGCTGAAGATTGATGCTGTAATGTATGGAGAGAAAATGGGAACTCTCCAGGCAGCCACTGGTATGTCATTTTTTAGTTTTGGAAGCTACAGGCCCTGAACTTCCTATATAATCAGATATATTTATCCCTCTCAGGTCTCTGAGGTGGTTGAAAAATAGATAGCTAGAGTCTCATAGTTAAATTTTGAGTTGTTTAGGAATCAAGAGGGTGTTCTGGATCTAAGAAGATATTTTTAAAATTATGAGGCAAGTTAGTATGAAAGCTGAGTTAGATATAGAACTTTAAACTCATGGAGATGGTTAGATAGTAGAATGTTAAAGTCAGGTGCCAATTACATATGGACTGGACATTGGGAATGTATGCTAAGCCATATAACTCTTATAATTGTGGCCTATTTATTTCTGTTGTTTTGTATTGTATTTATATTTATAAGAAAAAGAACCATTTTTTGAACTGAAAGGGAGAGCTGTTGGGGGGAAAAAGAAATACCTTAAACTAAAAAAAAAAAAAAAAAGGAAGGGAAGAGGATGGGGGGGTTGAGGGGGATGAGGGTGGAAGGGTAGGACTGGAGGGGGGAGTAGGGAGGGGATTGTGATTGAGAAGTAACTTGAAGAAATAAAAAATAAATTATTAAAAAAAACCTTCAAAAAAAAAAAAAAGAAGTTTATCATTGTGTTAAATTACTTAGTTTCTTTCCTGAGAACCATCTTCATGCAAAATTTCCTCCCTCTACTCATCACTGACACAGAAATTCAAGTGGATTTAATTGTACTTCCCCCTTCTGCAATTACCACAGTCTTATTGCATGGGTGTTTTTAGTATTCACTCTTGTTTGACAGTAAAACCCTGGTAATGTATAAACATCTATGACACACATTTTTCCTTGTTGTAGTATACTTTGGGGCTTTTGTTTCATTGAATAAAAGGGAAGAAATTGAACTCACAGCTGTAGTTAGTCATGCTGAATACAGTGAGTATTTGTAGTGAACATCTTTTCTGTATCATTTTGCCAACTCCACATCCAAAGAACTATCACACATAAGAAATCATAGACAAGGTAGTTTAAGTGGTTGTTTTGTTTTGTTTTGTTTACAAAGAACATTATCTTTCCTCTAACTCAAATGACAGAGTTTCGAGGAACCTTAATTGTTGTGTCATAAGCTTGATTGACATACTTAGCAGAGTTGGCAACAAATGTATCCATTCCTATCCTGCTTAGCAACAGAGAGATTGCTGGCTTAATGCTGTATTTACTATGAGCTGAGAAGGGGAAAGGTCCCTGCACAATATGTTTAATACCTGGAAATTGCCTTGAATTGTCCATGTAAGAGTATGATATTAATGTGTTTTGATATTTCAAGAGTTTTAATCACCACAATGATCTTGTTAAAAAGTAATATTATAACTAGGTGAACTCAAAAATGATGGCATCATTTTAACTCATGGTGAAAATACCAGTAAGTATTACCATTGCCTACTTATACAGATAAAATATCTCTAATTAAAATTCATGTATTAAGTTAAAAACATGAGTCAGGGATCACCAATTAAAATTATTGTTGAAAAGAAAAATCACTTCAAAGCCTTATTGTATTATTTAATTTTCTGTTTCTGTGATAAAACACATGACCAAGGAAACTTATAGAATAGATAGCTTAATTTGGTTAGCTTCCAGAGAGATGAGAGTCCATCTTGGAAGGGAGACATGTCAACAAGTACCAAGCATGGTAGAAGGAGCAGAAAGCTGAGAACTCACATCTCAACAGGTATGAAGCTAAGAAAAACAAACTGGAAATGGGGAAAGCTTTTTACTCTCAAGGCCCATTCCAAGTGACATACTTCCTACAGTGAGGCTGAAGCCCTAACCCCACCAAACACTGCCATGAACTAGAACCAAGTGCTCAAATACTTGAACCTATGGAGGATCTTTCTTATTCTAACGTCACATACATGAGAAGAGGGATCAAAGTAAAAGTGTGTTTTGTTATGTAACCGAGGATTATTTTGTTATAGTCAAGAGACTATAAATTTAATTTCTTATCATACCTTGTTTCTATTCACTATTTTAAGTGTTCTCAATGCATATGCCCCTCAAGAGATCATCTTAAATTTTCTGCAGAACCTAGTCAAAGAAATGTTATTCAAATTTCTTTCATTTCTTCAAAAATTGAAAAATATTAAAGCTATGAATCTAACTTGTGAAAAAATGCATATGGAAGGATTACACTTATGATCTCTATGACTGATTTCCAATATCAGGAAAAAATAATCCTCAACTCAAGGAAATGAGGTTTCCCTTCTGTGTCCAGTATTTTATAAATACTACTGTACCTGCCATTTTGTCAAAATTTGGCTCTGTTTTAGTAAACTTCCTGGAATTACAACAAAACATCACAGATATGTTCATTTAAAAACTACAAATACTTGTCTTCCCCTAGAGAGGCATTGCAGATGTGCCACAGTAGGTGGCAGAGAGGAGAGAGGCGATATGTACATTCAGTGTTCTGACCTATGAACATCTGAATGCATAGCAGCCGAGAATTCCTGGGTGGGGGGGAGGAAGCTGGATACCAACACCACTTTGGCGCCATGGTATAGCCTGTGATGACTACCAAACCAATACCAGGAAGCACTGGATGGGCTCCCAGGACAGGAAACAAACCAGAAACTAGAAGAACTTTGTCTGGCCCTGGATATGGGGGTTGTAGGTGATCCAGTCCTGAGAGAGTGAGTGTGGGAGACCTAGCCCTGCCTTCTGTCTGCTATGTGGTGGTGTTGGCTAGGGAGAAATGCCCGCCCCTCCCTTTTGCCCTCACAAACAACGGCTGACAGGAGATCTGGCCCAGATGGAGTCACAAGAGCAGGAGAGCTGTCCTTGCCCATCACATGCTGCAGCACTCAGGAGAGCAAGCCCTGCACCATTCCATAGCAGAACTGGCCATAAAAGTGGGGATTGCAAGTCCAGAACCAGGGCTTTGAGTTGTCCCACCCTAATATCTACCCAATGGATGAACTGTTGGAGTGTAAGAAGAGGCCAGTTCCACAACCCAGGACCGCAGGATCTTCATGACACAGGACAGTTACAACATATTTGAGAGGAGTTCCAGTGAAGTTCCAGTACTGATGGAGTAGTGAAAACCAGGGGCCTCATACCAGACCAAGGAATCATTATAATGAACATTTTCAAGCAGAATGTGTAGACAAAGGGAATATTGTGGGGCATACAGAGATACACTGCAGCTTCCACAATGAGCTGTTATATTTTTATGCTGGGATAGATTGCAAAGGTGGAGGGTGGGTCTGAGGGAGGTGTGAGATGGGAGGGAACAGGGTACATAATGTGAAATTCACAAAATAAATTTTTTTCAATTAAAAAAAAAAGAATCTTGGTGTCACTGGGTGTGGTGGTGCATGTCTTGAATCCCAGCACTTGGAAGGCAGAGGCAGGTGGATCTCTCTGAGTTGAGGCCAGCCTGGTGGCCTACAAAGCAGAGTCCAGGACAGCCAGGGCTCTGTTCCACAGAGAAACCCTGTCTGAAAAACAAAACAAAAAACTACAAATATGTAATTTAACACTTTCAGATATTTTACCCTATGACCATTAGCTGCCTTCATGAGGCATCACATCCTGGAAATAGCCAGTGGCAGTCAATGGTATCTGCATAACTACTTATGGTCAGAAATTGGAGAAACTGCAATAGGCCACATTGTCCTACAGTCAACTATGAGGACATATTTCCTCCCACTAGGTCCCAATTCTTAGAGATGCCACACATTCTAATAATGTCCAGGTGAAGTTCAAGCTTTTAATTTGTGGGCATTTGGAAGATGGCCCCACTACTAATTACACTAATTCCTAAATTTCTGTGTCCCTGAACAGAATATGCAATGGCAGTGTGCCAGCCTGCCATTGCAGAGATTCATTGTAGCAGTGTTTTCATGGTCAAGGTGAAAACCGCTAAAAACATTCCAGAAGTGCGGTCTAGAGCCAGTGCTTTCATCTCTAACTGGTGATACTAAGAAACTTAGAGCCTTCTACCCAAAATGGGGACCACCATTCACCGTTTCTAAAAGCATGAGAAAACCGATCAGAGTAAACCCATGACATGTTTTTTACTTTCCCCACTATTTTTCATAGGAAGAGATGTGTTTACATTCGGAAGTTTAAGAAACAAATAAGTCAACTTCCACGGTAAGCATATATAAAAAAATTAGAATTGAAAAAAATAGAAGGTTCACAATGTCTACAATGCCTTAGGATTTAGAAAAATACTTTTAAGCACAGGGATCTTCCAAGTTATCAAGGAACTGATAGCAACTTCTTCCCTTGAGACACGGTTTCAGAAAAATCCAGGGCCAGAGTCCCTTCCGAAATATAGACTTTTTTAAATTGTTCTCTTTTCTCCATTCTCCATTCTAAGCCTATTTTGAGCATTACTTCATTTTTGTGTGAAAAACTGTCTTTGTGTTTTTTCTTGAATATATCCCAACCTCTGATTCCTCTATGTTATATTCTGCATATTTGTAACACAAACTTGGGAACTCAGAGGCTTTTTCTCTCAATAAGCAGAGCCTTGTGAATGGAAGTCTGCCAAACTTCATTCTGTACCTCTAAAGTACAGTGGTTTTCACAGTCATAACTGAATGAAGCATCCATCCTTCTTTATTGTATTACAGCTGATAGCACCTAAATGAATAAAGCTCTCTGCACAATGTTAATTGTATCACAAGAAAGATACATCTGTGCTGTGAACCGAGAGTTTGTTCCAAACCCACACTTTGAAGACTTCAGCAGCAAAGAAACCACATATGTATATAAAGCTTTTAGAAGCAGGTAAGGTTAAGAAAATCATAAGGGTAGAGACAATCTAACAGAGTTTGATCTCCTTATAAGGAGAGGGGACCAGACATCACTCCTTTATACTAAAACATAGAGAAAAAGCCAAAGGCAGATACAGCAAGAAGGGTGACATCTGTGAGTCAGGAAGAGACCTTCATCAACATATGAAATTGAGGATACTTGGGCCCTATGGTCATTGACTAGACTTAGAATCATCTAGAAAACACATCTGTCTGCACATCTGTTTCCAGAGAGGTTTAACTAAGAAAGGAAGACTTAACCTGAAAGTGGGTCCAAAATTCCATGGACTGGATTTTAGCTTAAATATAAAGAAAGAAAAGAGGAAGCCAGCTAAGCACCAGCATTTACTTCTCTGCACTTCATGTCTGTCGACACAGTGTAACCGGCTATCTCGTGTCCCTACCATATCTTCCCTACCATGAATGACTATAATCTTAACTGTAAGTGAATTAAGCCTTCCTCTCCCTTCCTTCTCTAATTTTCTTTTTTTCAAGGGTATTTTGTCAAAGTAATGAGAAAAGAAACCAATACAGACACAGATTTACTGGAACTGTGAAGAAACATTATCTTTTACTAAACTCCAAGTCTGTGCTGTTTTATTCTAGCAACCAAACTGTCTGATATAATTTGATACAATCCCAAAAATCACTAACACAATCTAGTGAACATCTAAATTTTTGTAGCCTAAAGACTGACTTTCTTTTTATCCTGTTCTGATCAAACAATATTATCAAATTAGAAAGACAGCAGATGATCCAGTTATTTTAACGCAGACATTTCTGTAAGTTGGCTGACAGAAGAAACACAATATTAAAAATATTGATTCCTTTGCCTTTGTTCACTACACAATAAACTGCCTGTACCAACTCAAACTCTGGTTATTTAACATGTGTACTAATGCACAAACAAGAAAACAGATGTAGGTCTTCCAACAAACGTGTTTAAAGCTTTGGAAAAGAAAAGACTCAATCATAACTGCAAACTCAAGTCAAAGGAGCCCTGGTAATGCGCACCATCTTCCATGCCTCCTGCACCAGGGGCTGGGAGTCTGATGATGACTGCTCATCCCACAAAACACACAGACATATATAATCTTGTCATACATTTTCTTCATAAAAGCACTGAGATTATGTTTGCTTTTTGGAGGGGGGCAGAGAATTAGTATCTTATAAAAAAATCTAAGAGTAGTGACAAAAAGACCAACAGAAGTAAATGATGGTTTGTGGAGAAAACTGAAAATAGTAAATATCTACAGCTTGACAGAACAAAATCAGAAAGGCAAATGTAACAGCAGAAGTACACTCAGAGAGACATATATCTGTCAGCACTAGAGGCTAAGAGAAATAGACTGCCACAAGAATGAGGGAACCCTAGATTTCATAGTGAAACCGTGACCCAACATAAAATAAAACTCAGAAGTCTAATTAATGAATGAGAAATGATCCTTTAAAGCACAAAGATTTTCATCGGCTCCAAAGCTGACAGAGGGTTAATATATAAATTATACAAAGAACTCAAGAAACTAGGCATCAACAAACTAAATAATCCATTTAGAAATCGGGGTAAAGATCTAAGCAGAAAATTCTCAACAGAGGAATCTCAAATGGCTGAGAAACAATTAAAGAAATGTTCAACATTCTTAATCATCAGGGAAATTCAAATCAAAATGACTCTGAGATTCCATCTTACACCTGTCAGAATGGTTAAGGTAAAAAACACAAGTGACAGCCCCTGTTGGTACGGATATGAAATAAGAGGAGCACGCCTCCACTGCTGGTGGGAGTGTGTGGTGGAAGTCTGCATTTCTTTGGAAGCACGGTTGTGTTAATTGAGTGTGTTTTTAATTTTGGTCTCAGTATGTGATGTGGGGATGCTCTTTGTACACCAATGAAAAACAGACTCATGAAAGAGTTTATAAAAAATCTTGATGAAAGAGCATGTAATGTTTTGTCAGCTTGCAAGCTGTCACATGTGGGGAACATATTCACATCCTGTGATGGACAAACTTCCTTGGAGAGCTCCTGATCTTTGTTAACAGGAAGTACCTCGCCCAGAGGGTGTGAAGTTGGCCAATTGGAAGGCATCCTTGTGCTTGTATAAAGAGGAGGTCATGGAAAAGTGGAGCGACTTTTTCCTTGGCTTCGCTTCTTGTAGCTTCTCATCACTGCTTTGAAGGATTCCAGACCACACTTTCACAAAGTTTCTTGGTGCTGAGACTTGCTGAAGATGGAGGCCTGTTTGGTTCATATATGTGGCAGGCCTGCTCTTTTCTGAGGAGAGGCAGAAGGAGAGCTGATCTGGAAGAGAAGGTAAGTGGAGGAGAGAGACCTCGGCAAAACAATTAGGTTCTTGTGAAAAGGTTAAAAAAACAGGTTGTAAAAAGATTTAAAAAAAAACAAAGTAATAAGCAAATATAATGTTTTAGTAAATAGGTATAAGTTAGTAATTGTACAAGATGAACTTATTCTACAAGATTCTTATATAAGAAATTTACAATGGTCTATGAACTGAAAATTGAGAGAGAAAAAAATCAAAAGGGGGGAATCATAAAGAAGTTTCCTCATCTATGTTCATAGCAGCCTTATTTGTAATAGCTAGAAGAAACTGGAAACAACCCAGATGTCCCTCAACCAAAGAATGGGTTAAAAAACTGTGGTACATCTACACAATGGAATATTATTCAGCTATCAGGAACAATGAAATTATGCAATTTGCAGCCAAATGGATGGAACTAGAAAAGCTCATCCTAAGTGAGCTAACCCAGACTCAGAAGGACATATATGGTATCTATTCACTTATAGTAGGATTTTAGCTATATAGTAGAAGGTATCAATACTACAACTAACACACCAAAGGGAACTTGGACATAGACTTTTTTTTTATATATTTTATTCTTTTTTTTTTTTTTTTGGTTTTTTGAGACAGGGTTTCTCTGAATATCTCTGGCTGTCCTGGACTCGCTTTGTAGACCAGGCTGGCCTCGAAATCACAAAGATCCGCCTGCCTCTGCCTCCCAAGTGCTGGGATTAAAGGCGTGTGCCACCACCGCCCGGCTCTATTTTATTCTTTTTTATCTGTTTGTCTGCTTATTTGTTTTTTTAGTTCTCTCTCCCGGGCAATGAGACACTTTTCACTGGTGGTAATGCCTCGTAGACCCCCAATGAATGAGGAGGCTCTTGGCCCTCATACAACCACTGAACTGAGGTGAGGGACTTTTATATAGGGACACTCCACTCCAGAGAAATGGGATGGAAGGGTTAGGGGGTAAAGAAAAAAAAATGAAATGTGAAGTGTCAGCCTTTTGCTACTAATTGTCATAAACTGTTTAGGATAATTAAGAAATGCAAACTAATAGTCATGCAAGCCTGTCATTGTGTTAGGTACTATGACAGCCTATTATAGTTATTTTCTAAGCTAATCAGAAATAAAGTGGCTAAGAGACAAGCAACATCTGCTTATCCTAATATAAGGGATAGATAGGGCCTCTTCAAAAACCTCAAGAGATCTGCAGAATATGGCATTCAAAGATGTTTTCTTAACTTTAGATTTTTTTTTTATACAGAGACATATCAACTCCTGACAGTACCCCCTATTCTACTCCAAGTAGAAGATGAGCATCGAAGAATTTCCAGTGGGAGATGATTGAATTAGTCGCAAGCCTATCTCTTGGCAGGAAAAACCCCTTACTTCAACTGTAGACAGAATGCTGTCCTAAAAGGACAAAACTTGGAAGCAAGGTAAGTCGACAGCCTAGCTCTGCCAAAACAGGGTAGGTAAGTCCTTCATAACCCCTGTTCTACAATCAATGTCTGTCAGAGAAATGGGGCCAAATGGCTGAAGATTGATGCTGTAATGTATGGAGAGAAAATGGGAACTGTCCAGGCAGCCATTGGTATGTCATTTCTTAGTTTTGGAAGCTGCAGGCCCTGCACTTCCTATATAATCAGATATATGTATCCCTCTCAGGTCTCTGAGGTGGTTGAAGAATAGATAGCTAGAGTCTCTTAGTTAAATTTTGAGTTGTTTAGGAATCAAGAAGGTGTTCTGGATCTAAGAAGATGTTTTTAAAATTGTGATGCAAGTTAGTATGAAAGCTGAGTTAGATATAGAACTTTAAACTCATGGAGATGGTTAGATAGTAGAATGTTAAAGTCAGGTGAAAAATACATATGGACTGGACATTGGGAATGTATGCTAAGCCATATAACCCTCATAACTGTGGCCTAATTACCTCTGTTGTTTTGTATTGTATTTATTATTATAAGAGAAAGAGCCATTTGTTGGACTGAAAGGGGGAGCTGTTCAGGGAAATAAGATATACCTTAAACTTAAAAAGGGGGGGAAGGATGGGGGGTTGAGGGGGAAGAGGATGGGAGGGTGGGACTGGAGGGGGGGAGTAGGGAGGGGATTGCGATTGAGATGTAACTTGAAGAAATAAAAAGTAAACTAAAAAAAAAAGAGATCAAAAGACAGTTTATGTGATAAGTAACAAGATTGCAACCACAGGTTACCTGTACATTCACAATTCCTTCATGCAAGGCACATGTGTTGGATTTTATACAGTTCAGAAAAGATTTTTATGGTGAAAATTTGCAGAGTACATCGTCCTGAGAGTTCTCATGGCCATGACCTGCCTAGTGCCGTCTGAACTTGTCATCTCATGTTAGCAACTGCAAGACTAACAAAGAAATGAACTTTCAGCTGTAAAGCATCTCAGATATTTCAAATGGTAGGACTATCAATGTCTTAATGATTCCCTTCAGAGACCCACAAAGAAATCTCATTGCAATTTGATCTAGGGAAAGTTAAAGAGTGATGGTGTCCACCCAGTTCCAAAAGCAATCTCACCAAAAAGTCCCAACCCACTTACCACCTCTAACGATGAAGTGGGCATGTCTTAAATATTGCAATGAATTAGAATTTTCTCATTTTAAATATTATTGCACAAATTCAAATTGAGTCTATTGGAAAATTGAGTCATTTATAAAATCAAAAATATCCTAAATATTATATTTGGAAGAAAAGTACTAAAAACATTTGAAATTTTAAAATAGTTTCTAACAAATGATTTCAATACCACTGAACCACTATAAGAAAGTAGTGAGACATTTATTTGTTCCTACATTGAGCTCATTTCCAAAGATGCTTCAAAGAGAAAAGAAAATGAAAGTAACCAGAAAGCACATCCTGTGTTAGTCCCAAGCTAACTTAGTGCTTAATGCTTAAACTATTCTATGCCAAACAGCAGAGACAAATTAGTTTATTTTGATACTATATTTATAAATCTAAGCATATAAATTAACCCATTTAAGCACATAGTTTAATGTTAATGTCATTTGTATCTCCTGACCTGCAAATACAAGAAAACTATCATAATACCCCATTCTTAAACAGTTTTCCATCTCTGAGTCTCCATGGGATTTGCACTGGTCTCCATAGGACAATTTTTCAATCTTAAAATTCTCCCATCATACCAGGTCTGTTTCCTCCTGGATGACTACCCAAAAGAATGCTTTGATCTAAAAGTAATACTGTCACTTTAAAAATTGAAGACTGAGAAAAAGAAGCGATAAATATGCAACTTTTGATGCCTGTGCGTGCTTTGGGATACCCCAAAACGGAAATGAGAGGCCATGTTTTCAGTAAAAAAGACTCTATGCAAAAATTTGGATGTAGGGTCTTCCCAAAGTCTAGTCTCTTGATGCTAATTTTCCTGCTGTGAACCTGGAAACTAAGAATTACTTTGGAGTAGTAAATATATATAAATTTTTGAAATAGAAAAGATTATGCAGAGCATAATATTTCATCTATTGTTAATCATGTGTTAACTTTGAATTAAAAATATTCATTCCATTAAAGAATTACTAAGAATAATTAGGCCTCAAAAAAAATCTGTATATTTAGCAGTTAAGTAGGTCCAGTGGTTAAGTACACGTGTCACCAAGTATGGAAAGCTGAGTGTCATCTCTAGAATCCGCAAGATGGGAAGAGAGAACAAAATTCCACAATGTTATCCAATGAGTTCAACATGTGTGGCACACAATCACCACCAACACCCCCATGTGCACTTGCGAGTACATATGTGTGTACATGCACACACATACATACAAACACACACACTGTGGAAACAAATACATGTTAATAATACAATTTTAATTCTTAAAGAATTTTTAAAAATTATAGGAATCTATAAATATCCAGAAACAAGAGGAAATAGGCAAAGATTTTTGTCTTATTTTTTCTAAGTGATTTTAGGAATGTATAGATTGATTTTTTTATTTTGAATTTTTAGTAGAAGTGATGGTTAAAAGTTTCCAGTAAAGCAAGGTGAGCACACACTTTGGTTGGAGGACATGGAGAAATCAATCTCAAACCAATCAGAACATTTCTGCCCCAATGGCTGGGTTCATAGTGCTGGAGGTTTGTTATGCAGACTGGATGGTGAGAAAAGATGCAGTGGGGTTACCTGGCACTAGATATGGCATACTATAATATCAACCTTCTAGGAATAATATACAATACTAACACAATACTGGTATGACATATGTAGCACTTTCTGATTGGATTTGAGACCTACTCTACAGGAGGGAGTTTCATACCTCCTACCTTAATCCTGGTGGAAAGATCATAGCTTTAGAACCTGTGGGGTTTTTTTTTCTAAATGATGATGCAGTTAAATTTCCTTCTAAATATTTTTGTTTATACCCATAGACCTAAGTGGCTCTCAAGGAGAAACTTCTTTTAGCAGTGAGTAGCAAGCAGTCAATGGAGGGATGCATAATGGGTCAAAGTACTGAGAATTACCACATGACATCACAGCTGCTGTGACTGGGTACCTGTACAAGATGAAGCCAGCCAGAATCTTGGTGTAGTAGCATAGATGATTCCTAAATCTTACCCCTTCCTGAGACACTATTGACCGTGAACAACTATCTGGGAAAGAGAATCATTCTTTTTTGAAGATATGTCCACTAGTATCTCTCCCCCACACAAATGGATGACTTGCATAGGACTTAATGAAGTATCTCTCCCCCACACAAACGGATGACTTGA
>CAJQZJ010000221.1:1909944-1922812 GCA_907164525.1 Lophiomys imhausi
GCTCTCCCCCACACAAACGGATGACTTGAATAGGACTTAATGAAGTATCAAAAAGAAGTAAAGCAAAACACGAAGTTCACAGGGGCACATGGGTTTGGAGGTGGTGGTAATATGCAAGTGGGACAGATGTTATCATACTTAATTGTATGCATGTATGAAATGCTCAAAAATAAAGAAATTTAAAGACAAATGTGGTGGCTCATGACCATAATGTTCTCACTCAGTAAGTAAAAAGAAAAGTAGATAAAGCCTGGAGTTCAAGATCAAAAGTACGCTGGCTTTTGATGAGTTCAGAACCAATCTGACTAAATAAAAATATATATACATATTCATATATATATATATGATGTATGTGTGTACATATATATATACCCTGATATGCCAATAAAGCAGCTTACAACCAATTGCCGAGGAGCAGGTGAGAGAATAGGAGTGAAATTCCTGCCCTCGAGGGGATTCACCCAGAGGAGAGGCCCAGGAAAGATAAGGAAGGAGCAGCTGGAGCAGAGAAAATCCTAAACTACAATTATCTCAGGGATTTTGGCAAAAAGGGAGTCAGACTAGCATAAGGATTAAGAATAGGTTAAAATTGCTCAGGATTGTTCTGTAAAGTTTATTAAACAATCAATATAATCCAGTCTCAAATTATTTGGTTCCTAGCTGGGTTAATAGAGAAACTGTGAAAAAAATACATTTTATAAAAGTAACACTAGCATATGAAATATATTCATATATATGTGAAATATATATATATACATCTATATATATTGTTGATGTATATAAAATATATCTTCATCCAAATATCTACTATGTTCAGGTCTACATAGAATCTGTGTTCTAGTCCACAGATGTAGGATTCAATTAGAAGTTGAAATCTACAAGTTGTTTTTAAACGAAGTTCTCATTCCATACTATTGTGCACTCACTCTCTCTCTCTCCCTCCAAAATCAGATATGGATGGGAAAATGTACTTTGAATTTTTTATTTTACTATTTATTATCTTTTGAGGTAAATTGGTTAATCTTTCTAATAATCAATCATACTTGAAAATACAGCATGTGGTATTCTATTCTGCAGATATAGGATTCAATTAGAAGTTTTCTCTATAAGTTGTTTTTTAATCAAAGTTCCCATGCTATACTAATGTACTCCCTCTCTCTATCTATTTATCTATCTCTCTCTTTCAAAAATTAGATTAGGGTGGGAAATGTGCTTTCAAGTTTACTATATTGTCTTTTGAGGTAAATTGGTTAATCTTTCTCATTATCATACTTGGAAATACAGCATGTGGCAGTCCATGTCTCAAAGTTGATAGCAGTATTCAGTGTTATACTGCCGGAAGACAGTGCAGCAGTACTTCAGAACGCGGGTCCTGTGGCAATGGATTGCATATATATGCAGTCCCTGGACTATAGGGACTATCACATTTGCTTGATAACCTATTAGAAAGCATCAAACCAAACCCCAACTCAGGGTATCCCTGGCCCTCAACTACAGCTCAGAAGTATTGCTTTAGACACAGGCTTCTTCAGTTTGAATCTCAGTCTTGCTTTTAGTAGTTTTGTACCCATGAGAAAGTTACTAAATTTTCATAATCTATACAAAGGTTTTCAGAGAAAATGATAAATGTTAACTGCTATTTAGGTCCTTAGGACAGTATTACTTCTTATTAATCATCTCAGTAAATGTGAGTTACTAGTATCATAATTTTTATTTATTATTATAATGTCATTATAAATTGGAATCCAGTAATAACATTTGAAAATTATATTCAAAGTGAGGAAAAAAGGATTCAAAGCCTGGAACTACAAATAGAAATTTGTGTAGTTTATAAAGTAAGCCCCACCTACCTCTGGCCAATCACAGGCCTCACAATTTTATTAAAGCCAATTAGAGACAATGGTTAGCAAGGAAGTTAACAGCATCACTTGGTGTAAGCAGGGCTCTGGGAGCATATTAATTAACCAAGTCAAACAGGTGGAGCTCTGGGAGCCCTGTGTAACAGAGGGAGGAAGAATACAGAGACCTGGAGGGGTAAAGATCAACACATTGAGGATCAACAGAATCAACTAACCTAGGCCTCTAGACAAAGTAACTGAAACACAAACAAAATAAGAAGAAAAAAAAGCTTAGACTTAACCTAGTCCCTCGTATACAGGTATAGATAGGTAACATGCTCCTCATTTAGATCCTTTAGCAAATAGGGTGGGCGGTCTCAGTCATAGACTTTGTTACCTGTTAGTGGGACACTACCCTAGTGGAGCTGTCAAGTCAGGCGGCAGAGCAAGAGGACGCTCCTATCCCTCATGTGACTGGTGAACCGAAAGGGCCTGATATGTGGGGATCCCCCCATACCGGAGGAGTAGGATAGGTGGGAGAGGGTGTAGAGGATAGGAGGGAAGGACCGGACCAGGAGGGGAGGAGTAGGAGCCTGTGACTGAGATGTAACTTGAATTAATTAAATTAAACTTGAATTTAAAAAATTAGAATATGTAACAAATCATCCCATCAAGCCCTCTAGTTGGTTATCCAGTACAAAGTGGTCAGTCCTGAAATCATATACATACAACAAAAATGAACATCTATTTGAGAGTGAGACATAGGAAAGCGTGGGAGTTGTTGGAAGGAGGAGACAAATGAGTTTTGGGGAAGAAAGGGGAGAGGGAAATAATATAATTATATTTTAATGTAAAATATGTTAAATAATTTTTAAAATGTAAATAAATAAAAATCTTTTTATTTATTTTTTAATTATAATGTTTATTTATTACATCAAGTTACATCTCCATCATAGTTCCCTCTTTCCACCCCTCCGGGTTCCACCCTCCCACCCTCTCCTCCCTCTCCCACCCATCCCACTCCTCTGATGTGGAGTGTCCCTACATATCAGCTTTATTTGAGGAACTTATATAGCCCTTTGCCATGCTACCATACTTGATAGAGGCAGGCACAGTAAATATAAAATTGACTCATTATGGTCCTTCATGTAGTTTTTGACATTCAAAAATTAGAAAAGCCCACCAACCTTCTTTATTTCAATCTCTTTTAAATTCTCACATATTTTAAACCTGAGGACCAAACACAGCATTCCAGAGTGTGTATTCATCTTTTGTAACTCAAAAGCTTCAAGGGGCAATGTGCCAAAATACATGAGGCCTGACATTTAGTTCTTTAATGCTGTGATTTTTAAAAAGTGACTGAGTAGGTGGGAAAATTGTAAAAGCCAGAGGAACTTGGACTTTGCTGTGAGATTGTGTCTCCTAGTAACATCAGAAGCTAAAGTCTAACTAACAGGGCTGACCAAATATGAGCTCTTCAAAGGATACCAACTAGCATAACAAACTGCAGGGGGAAAGTCCATGAGGCTACAACTATACACAAAGAACTGAAGGGCACTGAGTAAAGCTGGTGTTGGGAGAGGTGGTCCTCCCCACGAACAGCACACCAACTGATTGTCCAGAAGCAAACTGTCAGCCCTGAAAAATGTACATATGGTAGCATTATATGAATCAAACCATATATATATATACATATGTATATATACATATATATGCTTATGTATATGTATATAAATATATTATATACGTATTTAAAGAAGCCATGAACTTGAGAGAGAGCAAGGAGGGGTCCACGAGAGAGGATTTCAGGGTAGGAGGAAGTGTGAAAAGATGTAAGCATAACTTAAAATTTTAAAAAATAAAAATTATATATATATATAAAAAGTGACTGAAGAGAAAGTGCAGAAAATGGAGGTGACTGTGGCTGTGTGGAGCAGTTGTGAATTCCATAGGAAGCAAGTACTCTTTGCAGCCCAAAGTCCTGAATCTTCACAGCAATCACTTACAACATGTGGAAGCAGGCAAAGGCTACCTAGTAACAGCATTTGGTGTTTATTGCGCTGATTACATTTTAGCATTGTTATCATTTTCCCACAATAACAGTAAATTCAAGTCCATACTGTCTGCCATTCTCTTTGTGGGAAGATTTTGGACTCTCGAGGCAGGCTCCCTTTCTTTGATTGGCTAAGCTACACCTTCCAGAAGGCTTCTCTCACTTTGTATAGATTTGTCAAAAAGTTGCTCTTACATCTTTCAGAAAACATTCACCTAATCCTTTAAATTCTGTAACATTTGAACCTGCCCTCCTCCTGATATCCTGGCACCAGTTTCTCTTTCTTGCCTTGTTTCAGTTTCATACCTTGCCAAATGTTGTTGAAAATTTGTTCAGTCTGTAATCTTTCCTATTTTCACATTTTATGTGACTCACTGAATTTTATTAGGATTGCTAGCATAAATGTGTGTCGGGCAACATACCAGTGATTACACCACTGAGGAATATGACCCATCTTTTCTCACAGTCATCAGAGGCCAAAGCTCCTGAGGGAGGGGTGGGGCCTTTTGGGCCATTCCTCAGTCTACGATGGGCTGACTGTTGATGGGTCTATTCTTGTTTATGCTCTCATAAACTCATAGGTGCAGCTGCTGTGCCATGCCAAGAAGACTGCATTTCCCAGCATTCCTTCCCATCCTCTGGTTCTTATGTCATTTCTACCCCTATTCCATCATGTTCCCTGAGCCTCATAATAAAGGAGAGAGCAATATAAGGCAGCTCGTTTTTTAAGAAGATGACAGTTTATGTAGATATTAAATCTGAACACAAATCATTCTTGTCAGCATATGGCTTAGATTTTATTACTTGAAAACAAAACATATAATTAACATTATTTCTACCACCTATTAACCTACATCTATGCAAAGCTACAGGCATTTTACTGTTAAGAGTGTGGCTTACATTACTTTGTACCTTCTAGAAGCCTTGAATGATTGAGTCAATTAAACAAAATAGACATTTAAGTGTGATTGAAGTCCAAAACTCAAGCACAAAAAGCATCTAGATCATATTGTAAACTTTGTAGGAAAATACATGTGTTCTTCATTCTGGTGTTGCAAATACATTTTGTTTCAGAAATATAGAAATCAAATCAAAGGTGAATTCTAGTCAGAATATTTGAAAATACCATGTGATAAGTCAAATCTTCATCTTTGTACTTAAAATACCACATTTATGAATTACTGTCTTCAAGTATTAGTTTCTCTCAGAGAAGTGCTTTAAAAGTCTTTTTAAAAGATTTCCTGTAACTTATTTTTAAAGCATGCAGAACGCTTCAAAAAGTCTAGATCTAGAAAATTCAAAGAACAACAGATTATCTAAACATAAACTCTACTGAAAGCAAATACAGGGCCAATTTCAAAACACACTATAGCATAAGTGAAGCAGTAATTATCTGATTTCAAGATTAACAATTGGAGGTATTCATTTTTCCAGAATATCACATAATTTTTACCTAAGGAAATAATCCTTTTACATTTCCAACAACACTTTTGATGGATAGGAACAAGAAGCATTCGCACTATAATTTTTCAGTGCTTCATAATAAAGTGAATGTTTTTCTAAATGTCATAGTTTAAGTTTCATGGGGTGTGAAATCTCCTTTAAAATGAAGTTTAAAGCCTTTTTTCAAATAAGGAGACTAATCTTACAGTCAAAAACACTTTATATTCCAAGACATTATTAACCTTGGAGTACTGCTTGCAAAAAATGATAATACTTTCTGACACATTAAGATTAAATTTGTCTTTATGTAATTATGTTAAAGAATATATTTAAAATGATGAGATTGCAGAAGTGTGAGCAATAGTAAAATTCCCATTTACTGACAATAAATGTAGCCACTCATCATTTGTATGGTAATGTTAATACATTTGCTAGCCTCTCCCAAAGAAAACTATTTGTAGATTGATCATTGGGCTCACTGTCAAAATGGTAATATTGAACAATATCATAAAAAGAAGTGAAACTGAATCCATTCTACTTTCAAATTTCAAAAAATCACATAATTGTAATTATATTTATTAATAAAGTGCAAAATCCTATTCACATAATCAGTGTTTTCTTTTTTTTTTTTTTTGGTCCATCTCAAAATGTTTTTAAAGATGTAATATTCACACTCTGAATAGCTGATTTTATTACCCTGTTTTTCATTACAAATAAATATCTATGATGTGTTTCCATGAAGATTACATGGTGATTGTCTGTTTTTCTAAATGCAAAAATCACTTCTAAAATGAAATGCAACAACAGAATAATAGTTCTGTCTGACTTATTTGAAATCAACATGACAATACAAAGTACTATGAATCTTTTCCATTTTTAGTGCTCCACAATGGGACTAAAAGCAATTTTCATTCTCATAATCCTACTGTTTTAGAATATGAACAGAGATAAGTAAGACATTTAGAAAACCATGAAATCTGGCTCATCAACTTTACACTCTCCCACAACTCAGAAGACTCAGATTCTTGTAGGTTAGTAAGCTCTTCACACTACAAACATCTATCTTGACTTTCTCAACTCTAAATGTTCTTCCCAATAACCTGGTAATTATCAGCTCTTCTCAGCTTTGGCCACACTTGGTGGTTGGTTATGAGAATGGTTGACCAACTGCTTTTATGTTGCCAGACATCTGCATGAGAATGTGGTCTCCAGTCAAACAAGAGAAGTTATATATATATATATATATATATATATATATATATATATATCAAATAGATAGTAAATAGATATATATGCATGCCATAATTTAGTTTAAAGAAAATAACCCCTTGTTTTACCCAGAAACACAATACCTTGAAATATCATTTGTTTCCTTGTTCTCTATGCTGCCATCTTGCTCAAAACAATCTCTTTCTAGATCTCTAAAACTCTCCAGCTTTCATTTGAGAACAAAAATGGTCACATTGACAAAGCTGAAAACCTTTATATCAGTGTTACTAGCAAGATTGATCATGAAAAAAACACATAGAATGTACTTTAAGCTACCTAAGGAAAATCCTCTGCCCTCCCAGTTATATTTTAACTTTATAACATTTTAGTAATTTGTGTGTATGTTTCTATATATGTGCACACATATATACATGCTACTGAATGTATATGGGTGTTAAAGAACAACTTGAAGAAATCAGTTCTCTCCTTCCAGTGGATCCAGGGGAACAAATACAGCTTGTCAGACTTAGTGATAAGCTCCTTTACCCATGAAATTGTGCCATGATCCCACCCTCCAGCCTTCAGAAAAGTTCCTAGCTGCCTCTTCACACATTATTAACAAGTATTTAGGAGTACACTCTGAGACTCAAAGGTGTTTTTTTTTTTTTTGCTTTATTTCTCAGCAATTAAAATTCCAAGTCCATTTTTTTAAGTTTACGGTATATCTTTTCCCCCCAACAGCTCCCCCTTTCAGTCCAACAAATGGTTCTTTCTCTTATAACAATAAATACAATACAAAACAACAGAAATAAATAGGCCACAATTATGAGAGTTATATGGCTTAGCATACATTCCCAATGTCCAGTCCATATGTATTTGGCACCTGACTTTAACATTCTACTATCTAACCATCTCCATGAGTTTAAAGTTCTATATCTAACTCAGCTTTCATACTAACTTGCCTCACAATTTTAAAAACATCTTCTTAGATCCAGAACACCTTCTTGATTCCTAAACAACTCAAAATTTAACTATGAGACACTAGCTATCTATTCTTCAACCACCTCAGAGACCTGAGAGGGATACATATATCTGATTATATAGGAAAGGAAGAGGATAGGGGGTTGAGGGGTAGGAGGGTGGGAGGGTGGGACTGGAGGTGGGAGTTGGGAGGGGATTGTGATTGAGATGTAACTTGAAGAAATAAAAAATAAATTATTTTTAAAAATTCCAGGTCCATTAAAATGAATTTAATGTGTGTATGTAAACTATATATGTACGTAAACTACTCATTTTCTTAATAGTCAGTGCATAACTTCTATTATGAAATGGTCTCCAAATTTCAGTGAACCCACTTAAATACCCTGTGTTTAATTTAAATGCTTCTTTACTAGATTTTGGTCTTTATACTTGGCTTAGTTAGTCTCTTAGAACATTTTGTTTATTGTTCTGAGTAAGCATAACAAAATACCTATGCTAAGGTATTTTTCCCAACACTTTTAATGTATCAATGTGTGTTGAAAATATGAGTTATTCACAAAGAACTTAGTGATAAGACACCTTTGTCCATCCAGATTCGACCCAGGACTCAGAGTTATTTGTGCACTTTAATGTAAGTGCACGCAATAGGCAACTTCATTGGCAGCTGCTAGCTTTTTAATTATTGAAAATGTAAACAACATTTACACCTAAATCTGTGTATAGATTTGCGAAACGGATTGAGATTGTTCATCTAAATTTAAGTGAGTATCTTTAGTCTTGTGTTTTTAAAAAGGGTCATAGACATTAAGAATGGAACTCAGAAGTTGCATGTGATTGCACAAATAACAAGAGAATATAGCAGGAAAATACTCCTACTAAAATTTTCAGAATGGAGGATAATATTTTACAAGCAATAGACATAGACTCTGTGTTGCACGTTTTCCTATAAAAGGATTGCTGAACTACCCAGGGTAGTTAAGATGCTCATGGTTTGGGAATTTTTCACCACTCTGCAATGCTTAAGGTGATTTCATCTACATTATTTCATTAAATTTATTTCTAAATTTAGACCTTCTAAAGGACTTGAAACCATCCATACACCTTTTCAAAATTGTATCATCTGTCTCCATACATAAATATAATAAAATGGATTTTTAAATTTAAATGTGACTATGAATTTACACTGTGTTAAGAGTTACTTTCACTTTCTGGACTGAAGTGAATTCCACTCGTATATATTATCATAGAGTACTGGCTGTAGAAAATATATTACATAAAATGAAAAGTTGTGGACACAAAAGAGCAAGTATATCATAACTATTGTTCTTTTAAGATTATAAACATACACATTATTGATATATCCTAGAGCCTTACTATGTGTGAGGTGGAGTAACAAAATAAAGCCAATTTTGCAGGAAAAGTCATCACTATCAAACCATATCTTCAAGATTGCTATTTTAATTCTTCATTTCTCCTTTAATGACACTGTTAACAGATCGAAGATACTAATGTAGCAGTGAGAGCTGTGAGTCATTGGGTTCTCTTTAGAAACACTGAAATACAGAGCACACCATTTATATTTGAAAGGCATTTGAGAGGATATTGCAGAAACACTGACAACCAAGCTCTACAGTCTCTCGATTACTTCAGAAAGTGTACAGACAGGTCACTTTGATGACCTACTGAAGGACACTATTGAGACGTGCCCTACAGTGAAGTGCTTCTAATCACATACTTGGTACGTGCACTTTATACTTAGCAAATTTTAAAAAGAAACATGTCCTTGGGGTATAAGGACTGTGAGCCAGACCTCACAATGATGAGGTGCTGCAGGTAGATTGGCTTTCTGTTCTACACCATAGTTCCTGAAAAGCCAAAAGTATATTCTTTGTTTAGCACTGCCTATCGAGTACCTATTAAGTCTACTACTAAACACTCCTATCCTCATAAACCTGGGTTTAATTTTGGACCATCACTTAGAGAGGGAATTGAGATCACCAATGCCAGTTAACTATATCTTCAGTCTCACCGGTTGATCATCAGTACAGTAAAAGTACCTATATTCGATCTTTATTACATTTTTTTTCATTTGTAGTAAAACAGAATATAGAAACTGTTAATAGGGCATTCTTATGAAAAGTCTGCAACATGATTTTTATCTGTTCAGAAGAGAAAGCTGTTCAAGTAATGCTTAAGTTTCTCAACCTTGTGAATAATATAAAAACCAAACAGGTAGTCAAGGATGCAGTTCAAATTCTTCTGCTTAATATTACATCTATTTTAGGATCCTGAAATATGCATACTAATTAATAGAATCAACTAACAGACCTGCAAGAGACTTAAAAGCTATGACAGCCAAATGCGATTGGGACCTCATTAAGACCAAGATTATGCATTGGTGAGCATGTGAAATGCTCTCCTTCGCAATGGTATGCAATTACATTTCTACAGGAAGTTACCTGCACTGCTAAGGAATTGCTAAGGTAACATCTCTTTCCACAAAGCAATTACATGCTATGTTTTGACGTGAATGACACTTGTTAATGGCAAAGTTTTAAAGTGTTACAAATGCATAAATCACTGTCAAACACTCTCATTTACGTAATGTGGGGTAATTTTATACCAGCATCACTATCATCTAAGAAGCACCTAACAAGTTACATGGCTGAAAATATTACATAAATGCTTTCTAGTCGGGAGGGGGGTCTCCACGTTGAAAATAATAGCACAGTTGTCAATCTACAAAGGACTAGGGACTGAATAAAATAAGCCACTAACTGAGGATGCTATTAAAGAGTAAGCAGTACATAAGTCCATTTTTAAACTAAATAGGTATGTGTTCATTGATAAGCTAAAATTATGATAGAAAAACTGTTTAGTCTTTCACATATCAAACTACGGGGTCTAAAATGGATACATCAGGTTATGTCCATATATTGGCTTAGAATGTCAATGTGTGTGACCAGAAAATTGCATATGTGGTGTTAGTAGAAAATATTTTAAATGTACTATCATTATGAAAAGAATAAGATTTATTTCCTCATACATTTTAATATTATTTGTCATTTTCAAAACACATACTGCTTATTGCAAAGGAAGATGATGTAGAAATATGCTACTAGAATCCAGACATAAAACACACAACAGCATCTCGCCTGTCTTCTCACTTGCACACACATGACTGAAGAGTTAGAGTCCGAGATCCACCCACCCACCCCCTTTTTCCACAGAAGGCTCATCGAACAGATTGTGCACACCGTTCCTTTCTAAAACTACTTGCTATGAACTTTGTCAAAGGTGCTATGTTGGTGGGATTTATAAGAACAAGAAGTTAATCTTGGGATCTCACAGTTTACATATAATGAATTTTCTCCCATTCAGAGTTAAGGTGTTGTTGGGATTGAAACATTGGTATGTGTGATCAGATCCTGGGTTTACACACTCGATGGTCCTGGTATGATCTGAGGAGTTGTGATCACAGTTCAAAGAGATGCTGAGGTTCTTAGATGGGGGGAATCAGCACTGAGCAGTCAGAGACGGAAAATGGATGAGGCAAGGCAAACTTAAAAGTGGAGATAAAAGAAAGGGAGGCAGACAATAGAAATCTGAAAGGAGAGAGAGGGGGTGAAGAAAAGTGCACATTGAACAGTGTGGAACATTTCTTTTTCAGCTGCTAGCTGGAAGAAAAGAACTTTATAAGACTTGCCACAGTGCTCAGATGAAATGTGCATTGCTATGAGAAAACCCCCAAAATGCTTCTGCTGCAAAATTCTACAGCATAAACAAACAACAGCGACCACCATCTGCACACATGCTGCGGATGAGGTCCTGGAGGCTGTATGCAAGCATGTTTTCTGCTTTCCAGTCTCTGAAATAAAACTATAATGTAGTAATTTATACTTGCTTCACAGACAGACACCCAGAGGACCCCATCATTTAAGTGAGTTGCCAGAAGCAACAGGAGTGCTACGTGTACACATCCAAGATGCTGGCTTTCTCCACTGCATCTTTCTGATCAATTTATGAGCAGGATTCTGCGTCTGAAGTATCTTGATACAGTAAGGCAGCAGTTAGTACTTCCTTTAGATGTCCATCCCTTATGAAAACGTTTCTGCTTGAGATTCACAGTCTAATGTGCATAGTATCTATCATAGCTACACTTTGGGGGAACTGCTTTTCTCCCCTTCACATTACAGACCTGACAGGGGCAGAGGCAGCATGTAATTGTTCCCCCCCCCCCCCAAAAAAAAAGGCCCAGCATTCCTGAACCAATACTTTTATCTAGTATATTGCTTATCTCTAGTTCTCTTAAGTTGAGATTTTGGGAACTATGAGGGACACATAAACCTTGGAAATAGAAAACCAAATTCTGAAAATGTCATTTCAAACTAACTAGAGACCTGACACTAGTCTTACAAACCAGAAATTGTGGTAGCAGTTGAACAAGAGGATTTTCTGGGAGCTACTTTGCCAAGGTGTGGTTATCTCAGCCATGATGGCAGGGACCTCTTTCTAAAGGGTGGTGAGAATACAAAGTCTTGTTACAGAATCAGCAGAGACAATTATAAGGATAGCTTTAGAGAAAAAGAACAGTCATGAGGACTTTACAGAAGATGCCAGGCATATGTTCTCTGCACACCTCAACTACCTTGGCAAGTAGTTCCTTTTACTAAAAATGTGAGTTGTTTAATATGGTTTTTGTTAGTCTACTTGGACTCCTCTTCATGTCCTGTATTGCACATCACATCCTGGATCTCCATGGCAGATCAAAAGACCATACTCTGAAAAAAGAGAAGCAAAATCTATTGATCCTTAAAGAGAAAGGAAGTTGTAGAAGGCTTTTGTGGACCTTTCCACATGTTGTGAGAAGACAACACAATTGAACAAGTTGAAAACATTTATGTAGCAGGTAATAACTTCAACCCCCTCCTAGGTCACTCCAACTTGGAAAATCTCTCACTGCATGAGTTCCTCTGAGCCCATCAGAGTGACCCCCCTAAGGCAGACTGCTTCCTACTATTTTTCTAATACGATCTGGTAGAAAGATTATGAAACAGAAAGATCCAAAGTTACCGATGACCATGTAATTTTTCTAAATGTCTGTGAGTTAAGCATGGACAGTAAGTTCTTCATACACTAGATGAGAAGAGGATACAGGTTTTTAAGAGCGTAAAGGCCTCCAATCTCAAATTCTTCTCTAAGACCAATCATGTTTTCTTTTTTTTTATCTGTATGTATTTGTAATTATTGTTTATATGTGCATATGATGGAAGGCACACATAGCATGATGGGTGTGCGTGTGTGTGTGTGTGTGTGTGTGTGTGTGTGTGTGTGTGTGTGTGTG
>CAJQZJ010000221.1:1922822-1978875 GCA_907164525.1 Lophiomys imhausi
GTGTGTGTGTGTGTGTGTGTGTGTGTGTGTGTGTGTGTGTGTGTGTGTAAGTTACACGATAACTCCTTAGAATCCATCATTTTCTTCTAACTTTGTGTTGGTTCCAGAGATTGAACTTGAACTTGGGTTACCAGAATTCCACAGCAAGCACCCTTTACCTACTGACCCATCACACTCCCCCAAGCATGTTCTTCTTAAAGTTTTAGCATATTAGTCAGTCGGTGGTTACTTCATTTATAATCACAATATTGATTTTAGTAATTAAAGAAATTACACTGACATAAAGACACAGACAAAGTTTTAATGGCAATTGAGCTTTTCATCCTCAAATAAATAATTTATATCCTCATCGATTACAATAGATGTAAGAAAGGAAAAGGGATGGGAGAATACAATAGCCAAAGCATATCATACAAATGGAACATTTAACTATGTTTCCAATTACTATGAGAAAACATCTGATGTCAGTTTTTGATTTCTGACTCATACATACATACATACATACATACATACATACATACATACATAATCATACATACATACATCATACATATATACATGCATACATACATATATATATATACATATATATATATATATATATATATATATGTTCTTCTGCCCCTGGACCATAAGGTTGATAAATAGGAAAGTGCTCCAATCTGCAATGCTGCTTTGTTCCAGATTATGGATCATCCTCTGGATGAAATTTGAGATTCTACCTGTTTAGAGCGACAGCAGTGTTCAGCACTTCTCTCCTGCTTGCCTGCCTCTCACATCCTGCCTTGGCCCTTTAGCCCTTTAGCCAATGAGGTCATTTTGGGCTGGATCTGCACATTGACTGTGACAAGTTATATCATCATGAAAAGACCAGAAATACACATTTCATTTAAGAGACATAGACTCCTGACTGTCTTTGTTTGACCTCTCCACCCATTGTGTTGTTTACACTCAGAGGCAAATGCAAACATGTGAAGTGTATGAGTTGAATATAAATGACAAGGGACTAGATGGTCTTTTCAAAGGAGCACTTGGCACAAAGGAGTGGATATGTAGTTTAAAATGTCAAAAAGTAAAAAAAATATGGGCTACCAATTGTTCTCAAGGTTGCAATCCGTAAGTAGCCTTTTTTATTTTAACTTGTTTAAAAGCTTTTTTATTATTATATTATATTGCGTGTGTGTGTGAATGTGTGTGTGTTTGAATGTATGTATGGAAGTGTGTGTGTGCACATGTGTGCACATGTGTGTGCCTGCAGGGGTGTCAAGTCCCTTAGAGCTGAAGTTGCATGTGTTTGTGAGTTGCTCAACATGGTCCTGGAATGCAAACCTGGTCCTCCCAATAGTTCAGCAAATACTGTTATCTCTGAGCTATTTCTTAGTTATAACTGGTAATTTAAAAAAAATAAGCTAAATACTAAAGAGAATGTGTTTGGGTCTATAGGCTAAGTAAATAAGTAAATATTGTGCAATGTAATTCTACTGCCTTTTGTAAGGTGAACTGTCCATTACTGATATAAGCTTGACAAGTCAATTTGGCATACTAGAATTTATATTGATTAGCATTCCCCACCCCCCAAAAAAATCAAAGGATACTGTATTTCCATTATGTTTTCTCATGTTTATTTTTTAAAATCTTGTTTGTTTTGATTATTTGGTATAATAGTTCAATTTGTGTTATGTGTTTAATGAAATCTATTATGTTGCTATATGAAAAAGTCTCACAACCACATACAACCCTACCCTGAATTTAAACAATAGTTTATTTGAGAAAATATCAAGATATAAAATTTGCTATTAAAACATTTAAAATTAGTTTATCATTCAGATGACATTTTTTCTTTCTTGGGAGCTTTCTTTTTACAAATTATAAAGAAATTGAACTACTGTTGTGAGCAATGATTGGCAAAGAAAGTGCTTTGCTGATCTCATTTTCACTGTTTCTGTCCCAATGCTTATATTGTTATGATTCAGAGGAGTTTCGTAAAATCAAATCAGCTGATTTCAAGCAGTTCTGCCAGGTAAATATAAATTATCCATCAATAGATAAAAATATGCTTAACCTCAAATATAAAGGATTCCAAGTCAAGAAAGATGGCGTTTTAAATAAATCTTCAAGAACTTTTAATTAAATTATTATGTCTAAGTGGAATAAGCAATAAATTATTTCTATAAAATACTTATATAGAGATGTATAAGTGAAAGAGACAGAGTAAATATAGGGCATTCTACAACCATTATATAGATTTTTTAAGAAATCCAAAATAGGCAACTTTGTTTCTATAGACTGAAATTTGTAGAAAAGACTCAAGACTTCTTTTTTGGATAGAGTCTTGAAGTAGGGTAATATTTAGAGTTCCTACATAGTTGAGATTCTCAAGGGGTTTCATGGACTGTGGAGGCCCACATACATTTGATCAAGTACAGTGGGAGCTTCATGATATCTAATGAGGACCTAATCGTCATGACTTTCATGGTATCCACAGAGTGACCAGTGGGTGGCAGACACTTTGGAGTATTAATTACGTACATACACATTCACTTGAAGTTTCTTTGAACAGTCTAATATATCATTCAAAGGTAAGGTAAGAAAATATTCTTGCTTATTTCATAGAATGGCTTTCCATTTTTATATTCTCATCTATATTCCAAGGTTTCTGAAGAAATCTTTAAAAAATCCTCTAGGAGTCAAGTTAAAAGAAGACTTTTAATCTGGTACTTGACTCCAAGTTCACAATTCTTTTTAAACTCAGCGCACACTTGCTCTGGGTCTTTCAGCACCATGGAGAGGTATGCAGGTAGATCTAAAAGTATATGAAATAAGTAGTCCCAAGTCAGTGGAACACAAGAAACACATTCACAAGCAATGCACTGGTATACGCCACTTTATCTTCAGTGGCCACATATACTTTCTTTATGACAATGATTTGTGAAAACACTTTGTTTATAAATCATCAATATCACTCTACCAAAGAATAGCCCAGGAGAAGTGGAAAGAAGAAATGCAGGAAAAGCCACATGGTGTAAACAAAATTCACTAGTGGCCAGGATGCAGAGTTTGGGATCTTTTGTTTGTGTTTTTCTGTGATGTATAATTCCTGATCCCTCATGCTTTTTTTTTTTAATATAAACAGCAGGAAAGTCCTCTGAACAGATTCAGTTGGCAGATCAATTGGTGTAATCAAAGTGCTTCACTGATTAACAACAAAGGCCTGAGACAATATATAGACTGTGTCTCACAGGACAGGTCAGCTCCCACTGCTCAGTACTACACATAAAATGGTATCAGATCACAGCGCTGACTGCCAATTGCTGTCACGCTCCCGCAGCTCAGGTGACTTCATACAACAGATACAATTGGGTCTCAGAGCCTGAAATGTTTCCTGCCTTCTCCCTGTTAGAAAAGAGTTGCAATCTGCTCTCTTGGGACAATGGGTGTCTACACAGCTGCAATAAAATGAGGGGCAGACCTTACCCACCTTCATTGAAAATATAAAAGCAAAGAGAACAAACATTTGTAAACGAGAGAATTAGCCTGTCTTCCTTTCCTTCTCCTTGACTGACACCAAGCATTATAATGGCCCTTGGGGAAGAGTGTAATTGACTCCTTAAGACAATAATTACTTCAAAAGTTCATTTTGGAAACTAAGGGTACAGCCATAAAGAAATATAAGCTTCCTTTCCAATTCTCAAAAGGCTCAAATGTACCCACTCCATTAGGGAAAGCGCTAATACCACCCTGCGTAATGAGATGACTGACTGACTCTTGAATATTTGAAGCAGTTTAGAAAGTATTTATTTCTCTCCTTTGATACGTAGGCAGACTATAATCTATGTTAATTAACTTGACTTTTGTTAGCTTTATTGTTCATTTGATTGATTGTTTTGAAATAGGATCTTACTCTCCCATCCATGCTGGCCTAGAACATACTATGTAGGCCAGAATATCCCAAAGCTCAGAGTAATCCTCCTGCCTCAACCTCCAGAATGCTGGGATTATAAGCTTGAGGCATGAGAACCACTGTTAGCTAGCTTTGTTCTTGGCATACGGTGTGAATGTGTCCAACATGTCTGTTCCTTACTCCCTGAAAGTGCAAAAGATGAAATAAATACACTGCCAAAGCACAAGAGTGATCAAAAGCAGACTTGCAGGTGCAGTGTGCACCTGGACCTTTCATATCACTCACAAGCTGGCTCCAGGACCTTGGCACAGGAAGAATGGAGTCCATAGAGAAAACATAGATATACCTATGTTTCTTTCAGAAAGAAGATAAAAATCATATTTCATGCACAGCTCTGCCTCTTTTCTTTGTTCTTTGGGAATAAAGTGTGGAAGACATAAATAGTACAAAAAGATTGCTAGGTTTCACTGTCTGTTTTCTGCTGCTATCACAGAATACCACACACTGAGCATATTATCCACAATAGAAATTCATTTGGCTCATGGTTGTGGAGGCTGGCAAGTCTAAGATCAAAGGGATGCATCTGGTATGGGCCTTTGTACTATGTAATAACATGCCAGAAAGGCCCACAAGCAAGCACGTGAAAGACAAGAAAATTAGGCTCAACTCATTCTTTGTCAGCAGGAGCCCACTCCTGGGATAAATAACTCATTGCAATGGTGGTATCATTCCACTCACCCCATGAAAGCCAAGCCTTCACAATGGAACACTCCTTGTAGACCCACCTCTTATTACTGCAGCAGGAGAATAAAGCTGAGAGTGAATCTGGATAGGTGTTTCGGGTAGAGGCTGAAATTAGCATAGGAAAAATATTATGGGCAAAGAGAAAGGTCACATTCCCCTGACCCAAACAAGTGAGAAATGTCAGGACCCACACAACTGGAGCACAGAGGTACCAGGATATCTGAAGGTGACCCATGGCTCATTATATTTGCAAAACTTACATCCCTGAGTGGGGATTTAAGATGCCAATGAGACATGCAAAGAACTACATGGAACAGTATGTTGGAGGAAGCCTACACTATGCAGTTGAGCCCAGACACCTTCACTATGTGACCTACATAGCTCCCAGAAGATGCACAGCATTTGTCTTTTGAGCTTCTCAACTTTCTCCTTACTCACTCTATTTCCTTTATTGGAATTTTTTTTCTATTTTCTAACTTCCAGGTTCTGCTACCATCCATACCTCTCTGTTCAGCTTCTTGTTCCAGGATGTAACAGCCTGGAATCCCTCAGGAGTTGTCTACTGAATCCTACTATCTATCAATATCAATATTACCACAATGATGACTAAACTTCAGCGTGAGGTTTGCTGGATATAGTCAAACCATAAATCCCTAGGTATCATGTAGGAAAAGTAAATATTGTTTACCACATCCTCTGTGGCTATCTAAATATATGATATTGTGCTTTTTAGAGTGTGGGCCTCTTATGGCTCTGTGCCTTGTAGATAACTCATAGCAATCCTGTTGGGGGAAGGTCTAATAACATTGTTTCACAGAGGATTCACTCATTCTGCTGAGAGGCACAGAAGCAGATAGACATGTTTGAGAACTCTGGAAGGAAGATACGTGCCATGGGTTAGAGAAAAGAACCTCATTCCACTTAACCTGGAACATCGATATAGCATGGAGAAAAATGGCCCAGGGGACGTAGTTATATTATACAGGGCTTTATTCAGAAGTAGAATTAAGAGCAAGCTTAGACTGGCTAAGATTGCTCAATCCAGGCCAAGGCTTGTTAAAATCCACGTGGTATCTGTGTGCTCATTTATAATGGCTGATTAAGGATTAACAGCCACCAATCAATTAACAATAATGTAAATACCGTTAAACAAATTAATTAATTATTTCAATAAAATCCATATTAAAAAGTCCATGCACACGCAAATAACTTCTGTCCAGAAGAAAAATGTAGTTTCCCCCTGCCTCCTATTTCAACCTTCCAATTAAAATTTTTAAAAAAGGAAATAATGAGAGACAGTGTAAGAGTGGTCAGAATGCATGTTGCACATGTGTGAAATAGTCCAAGAACAAATTTAAGTAATAAAAATCAGAAGTGGAAGTAAATTATACCCAGCAGTTTTGAATTATTCAAATCCTTTTCTGCATTGGTGATTAGTTTTGGTGTGTGTAGCACTTTAAACTCTCCTTTGAACTCCCTTGATAAATTCTTCTCAAATCAATGATTCTCAGAAAAGAAAGCTTAACATGCATTCATTTTATAGTCTGATGTTGTCATGGAGTTAAAATTTCAAATTTTATTTCAGGGTTGTCATTTCATCTTAATAATTCCAACTCCAAAGGAAAACATTTCTATTACTTGCTGAAAGAATCATTCTGTCTGGAGAACTACAAGTTGAGCAGCCAAGGCAAGACTGGGGCCGCAAAATAAGGAAAAACATAGTGTATTGGGAGTCGCCAGTCACACGGACAGCTATGGAAGTACGTGGGGAGCATTTCCCTTCACCTTTATATTCTGTGGGTCAGGGGCTGTATTTTTGTACCACAATTATCCCTATATTGAGACTTTATATGAGCAAAGTCGTTTGTATATAGCAATTTAATCTTCACTCAGAACACTTTTGCAAATTGGTGCATGGAAATTCAGAAACACTCAACACAAATTAAATCTTAAGAGAAAACATGATACACATTAATAGTGTATCTGTAAGCATCCCTGACAGACTACCCTGGGGGTTCAGCAGGTCTGTTTCTCAGACCCTCCAGGGTACAAGGTGTTTCTCTACCATGCAGTGTTAACTATTCTTCTTATCCCTCCCTGTGTCTATACTTCCCTCTGAAAATAACTCCAACAAAGTCCACAAGCACAGAACGTTCTGTGCTTGCTGACGCTCCTACAGACAGCGGTAAAACTGTTTTGCCTGTCTTAAGCCTCACTGTGCACATGCTTTGCTTCATGGGATTCTAATGCATTGCTAACAACTGTACTCCAGGATGCCAGACCGTGGTCCTGCTGGAGCCAGGGTGTGTACTGATGTCTGTGGCCTGTGTTGCCACTGAAGGCCAGGTCTGTGCCGTCACCTGAAGCTATATTGATGTCCATGGGCTAGGCTGCCACTGGGGACCATATTGCTGGACACGATCCATGTTGCTCCAGAGACCATGTTGAAGTCATTGGTCCATGTTGCCATCAAGGACCATAACAGCTGTGGTAGAGGGACTTGATGTCCATGTCTGTTCTGCCACCTGAGACCAGGCTGAGGTTCGTGGCTCATGCTGACACTGGAGAACATGCGGATGCTCACGGTCTGTGTTCTTGCTGACTGTAAAGGGCAAGGAAGCTACTTTTACGGTGGCATCAATGACCACAGACTCACAGTTGAGAAAGAGGGGTATAGAAGGCTTCTGTGACGACCCCCATCCTCACCCCACAAAAAAGTAACAACTAGACAGAAAGCAATCAAAAAGGACTACTAAAAATTGTGATAAGGATTCTGAAATGTAGCTTTCTCCATAACTGATGGCTTCTGGCAGAGGTGTGTGTGACTCAGTTTCCTTTAAGAGATTGGCCACTGGGAGTTCACCAATGCTCCAGTGGGCAACATAAATTGGATCTGTTTGGGTTTTTTTTCTATTTTGTTTTGTTTTTTCTCCTTTTCTTCTCTTCTTCCTCTTCTCTTGTTTTTGTTTTTTGTTTGTTTGGTTGGTTATTGTTTTTTTTTTTTTTTGGAGGCGGAGGTAACAAGCATGTGGGGGCAAACCTAGGAAGACTGGGAAGTACGTATGATAGAGGTACATGATGTAAAATTGCCAACTAATCAATTAGAAAACTATATTGGAAAAATGCAGATGCCAGTACTAATACTGTGAGTATCAGAGGCTTTCAAAGTCCTCAGCACTGAGGCTGCTTCTGGCCCTAGGACAGTCATCGAAAGGGTGCACAAAGGACTCAAACCATATTGGCTACTTTCTTCCACACCCAGTTAGAAACTCCAAGCTGCTTCCTTGATGCTCTGTAGAGATTTCAAATGAAAGTCATGGTATCATAAATATAGAAGCAATGTGTTTCGCATAAAAGGTAAGTTTACATGAATCTAAATTTGGAGATAATTCCATAGAGAGTTGGGTGGATAAGCAAACAATGGAAGTAGCCTAAACCATGTTCTTAAAAGAGGGCTTCAATAATTTATAAAATTAAAAAAACAACTTGTCTGATAATTCTAATAACATAACTGATGTGTAGTTCACTGTACTAACCTTGATTGATTTCATAAGATCCACCCATTAAAAATATATATTTCTGAAAATTTACTTTCCAAATTTAATTCAAAATGATTCTGGTAAACTAAATATTTGGTGCTTTACACAGCAAGCATTTGTTATTGGAAAGTTTATGCTTCGGAGTACTCTTTTTTTTTTATACTAAAAAATGCTGTGTAATGAGGCAACAAGAGAGAGCATGGAAAACGTCTTTTATTTCTCTGCTCAGACCAGAGCACAATGTTCACAACAAGGTAAGGATTTGATGCCAGCTGGTTTCTTGAATTTAAAAGAGGACCATAAATTCAATCCAACTTCTAGAGTAGAAAATATATGGCTGTAAGCAGTGAGTATCTGACTGTAGAACATCAGCTGTGTTCAAGCCAAGGACGGACATATGGAAATTATTCCACTGGCCAGACCCTAATTCTGGGACAGCTGGGAGAAGAGCCAAGTACAGCACAGGAAATGTCACTTCCTACTGAGGTGCACGGAATGCGCCTTGTGGATCCGTTGATCGGCTCAGGGTGAGTTCTGCGTCTTTGCGCAAGGCCCTAAAGTCGACCTGGGATGACCTAAGCATGTTGGCACAGGAGCCAGACAAGCTTTTCTGAACACGCATATTTTAAGGAAGGTCAACTGTGGCCTATCGTTCATGTCCTGTCACTCCTTTTTCAAAAAATAATTTTGACTTGGTATGTCCGTTTATATATTGTGTATTGCTGCAAAAAAAAAAAGGCAAGGCTAATAACTGCCACAGAGACTGTATCAGCCGTTTCCTCCCTTTGCCTATGAATATGAGTGTAAATATGCATCATCCATGAAAAAGTGATTTGCATATCCCACACTAGTTAGAGTTACTGTGACAGATCATAGCCTTACCTGATTATTTCATTATGTGCCCAGCTTCATACCCCCAGGTACCAAGGATCTCTGCTCTAGTCTATTAGAGATCAAATGTTTCCTACTATCTCCTAGGTTCTATTCAGAACTATCTAGGTTCTGTGTACCTCTCAGCTGTTCCATGTACTGATGCAGACAACATCAGTTCAGAATCTCTTTTAAAAGGCATAGGGTCAAACGTTAATACAGATAGGCTAGGATAACTGCCTCCTCACTGTTTCACTACATTTTCTCATTGAAATGTCACAATAAGACTTAAAGTACACATCAGGCATCAAATTTCCAACATAATTTGAACTTTGCATACAACATTTTTACTGAAATTCATCATATATATGTAATGTGTATCATTTTTAGTTTTCAAATTTTGAACCACTGGTTTAATATATGATGCGCTACAGTTACAAGTGGAAGAATCTGCTCCTGGCTCTGATGTTGGAGCTCTAATGTTGGATGTTCTTGATCCAATGGAAGTGGAGTTGTAGTGTGAGTGAAGAACAGAGATTCTGTGATTCCTCATACATTCACTTAAGAAAGAGACACAGTTTGAGGAAGACTTTCCAGGGTGGATAATCATCTCAGAAAAAAAAATAACTCCAAGTAAACATATGTAGAGCAATGTGTTTTTAACACAAAGACAAAATGCAAATAATATTGGCCTTATATTTTACTATGAATTATATTATATAAACATTAGTCATATTATTATGTCAATTAATTGGTTTTGACATGAAGTTCAAAAATACATTTGCATAGACTAAGTATTCTTCAGAAGGAAGGGAAACTTTACAGTAAATCTGGTGAGACTTTTAATCTTCTGTCTTGCATTTAGCTCTTTCTGTGATTTTCTCAAATATTGGTAGAGCCTGGGCTTCTCTCTTTAAAAGAGGACCACTGACTTTTGTCCAATCATTACATTATCTTACGTTCCCTAATGTTACAATTTCATCCCTCTTTGCTTCATTCTTCTTTCCCAACACTTTAGTTTGCTTATCAGTTTCTGTTTCTGTTTTCGTTTTTCTGTTTTATCCCCAATAAATGGATATATGCTGCCTCACAGTTCTAGAGGCTGGAAAACAGTATAAGGTTCTGAAAGGTTTGGGAATTCTGGTTCCAAGCTGTTGCTTTCAATATTAGGCAAACTATCCATCAGTATATCCAATGCTAGTTCTTCATTTTTACTTTAATGGCTTAGGCCTTTCTTAACTGAGGCTTGTAGAGTCACTGCAGTCCACAGACCCATACTACAATGCATGAGTCAGACAGGATTCTCTTGGTACAAGCTTCAAAAAGTCCTCCCCAGGGCTACATTTTTACAGTGTCTCTTCAGGGGAAGCTCTGCATGGCTTTCACAGCTTTCTTGAGCCTTGAAAATACTCAGATACTACTTCCCATTAGTTTTCTTAAATGAGTTACAGTTTGGTAATTACCTCTGACTTGTTTCACACTTCTGGTCAACTCCCATTTCTTATAAGAATCCTTCTTTTTTCCTTTATTAAAAATTGATTTTTTTTCTCACATAATATAGACTGATTATGGTTTCTCCTCCTTTTGTCCCTCCCGGCTTCTCCCCCCCCTACTCCTCAATCCAGATCTACACCTTCCAGTCTCTCATTAGAAAACAAACAGGCTTCTAAGGGATAATTATAAAATAAGATAAAACACAGATTAGTGCATCATCATTGGACAAAACAAACAAACAGAAGAAAGACAGCCCAAGAGAAAGCACAAGAAGCAGAGACTCACTTATTCACACACTCAGGAATCTCATAAAAAATGAAAGCACTAAGCTGGAATTCTAGGTCATAGCTTTTGGTCTTGTGAATACTGTTACTTTTTGACAATTTGAGACAATTATTCTCAAACCTTCTTAGAAGGAAATGGAAAGCTTTAAGGCCTTGATGCCAGAGAAAGTATTTAAACACAATAGACTCATATCCACTTAAGGTAGCAAGTACATCAAATTATTCTAATTAAAGTTGGTTTAAAAGACATTTATAAATGTAAATAACAGACTTTGCTCCAGCAGGATGGATAATGGCTGCAGTATTCCAGGGGAACAATGACTCTAAGAAGATAGTACTATAATGCCTCCTTTCAAAATCTTTCTCTGGAATCAACATGGAGAAAGTCTTCAACATGTTTCATTGAATGTATATCACATAAATAGTTGACAACATTGGATATGGTAATGCACAACAATAAGTTTTAATATGTGTCTTAGCATTCTTCCACGTGTCATTCTCTGCTAAACTGTCTGTTGGTGGAGAAACCAAGCAATGTAGGAAATACCACATAATTATGTAGAGGAAATGGCAGATGCAGATTGCTAAGAACTTTTTTTACTGATCACATAAAGTTGTGGTCAAGCTGGTTTTGAAAAGCACCTGCTACTACCTTTACCTTTTTTTTTTTTTTTTCCTTTTCTGGGGTTATTGATAGTCATTGATGATTATTTTGTTTGGCAGATTTTTTGCACCCATTTAGGTCTCTGTCTTTATTCATTAACATACAGACTTCTCAAACTGAGTCCACTGTGTGTTAAAAATGTCTACTTCTTGGAAGAGGAAGCACTCAGACCTGGTGCTTTAGTTTCAAATTTTCAAGATTTCTTTTTTTTTTTTTTTTTTTTTTGGTTTTTCGAGACAGGGTTTCTCTGAATATCTCTAGTTGTCCTGGACTCACTTTGTAGACCAGGCTGGCCTCGAACTCACAAAGATCCGCCTGCCTCTGCCTCCCAAGTGCTGGGATTAAAGGCGTGCGCCACCACCGCCCGCCCAAGATTTCTTTTGAAAAATAAAAAAAAAATGATTTTTTCTTCTATTGTCCAAAAGACAAGTTGCCCTAGGAAAGATACTACATGCCATCTTTTTACGGCATGAATGGAGACTTACAAATGTCTTTCTTCTGTTCAAAGAACAGGAAATATTCCTTCATTGATTTGTGCATCCTTCACATCCAGTGCATTTTGGTGATTGCAGAACTATGTGTTACTTGTGAGAAATTGTATATTTTCAGAACAACGGGACCTGAGTCCACAGAAAGCAAGACAAGTAACCCAAATGATCCAGCCTCATAGATTGCCTCAAAAGCTGTTTCTTCAAAAATCTGCATCAAGAACAACTTCAAACAGCTTGCTGAGGTGGCCCAGCCTCCTAGTCTGAACTTTCTCAAAAAAGATACAGAGAACCACAATTGTCAGGGTAAAAATCATTTTCATGCTAAGAGGAACAAACTCAATTGGAATCCAAAAATATTGAGGCATTATGAATTCCTCCATTTTTAATCTAGGCGGTTAATTCTGCTCTCAAGCTCTGTTTAGAAGGCTGCCAGTTTTTTAGTACATAAGGAGAGCTAAGTTTTCCACCTTTGCTACAAGGCAACAGCTTTTGTTAAGTTAGTCACACTTTTGAAATGCATTTGGGTTCAGTTCCCCACTCTTTGGCTAGGAAACTGGCTTTCACCTGGGCCTTCTCAGGCTGTAAGCATGGATTCTAATTGCCCCACGTTGGGCGCCAATTGTTAAAAAAATTATATGGCTACTTAAACTATGTATCCAGTATTTATATTATTGTTAATTTGTTCAGCAGCAGTTAGTCCTTATTCTGCCATTATAAATGAGCACACACAGACACCATGTGGAATTTCAACAAGCCTTGGCCTGAATTGTGCAATCCTAGCCCATCTAAGCTAGTTCTTAATTCTATTACCCAAATATGACCCCATATATACATACTTCCCACTGGACTTCCATTCTCCATGATATGCCGATGTTCCTGGCCATGTGGAATGAGTTTCTTTTTTCTAACCCATGGTGTGCGTCTGTTTCCTGCTGCTCCTGGCTGGAATGCACAAATCCTCTGTCTAAAGCACAGGCTTCCTGTTCTAATCTTAGGAAGTCCCACCTTTCTCCATCTTTGCCCAATCTCAGGCCTCAGCATTTTATTTAACCAATCAGAGTCAATGTAAGTAACAGACAGCAAGCAGAATCAATTAATTAACATTTAGAATGCTTAACACTACCCCAACATGGTACAAATCAATATGCTGGGCTGGGACTGTAAAGGGGTCGAGGACACCCCTTTTCTATGGAGAAGGGGAGGAGGGTTGAAAGAAGAGGGCAGAAGGACGGGACCTAGAGGAGAGGAAGGAGGGGGCTAGGATTTGGATGTAAAATAAAAAATAAAATAAAATAAAATATTTGGGGTGGGTAGGATTTTTTTTCAGTTATTTATTTTATCAAGTTATAACCTGATTGCAGCCCCTTCTCTCCTCCCCTCCTGGTCCCATTCTCCCACCCTCTTCCGCCTCTCCCTCCCATCCTTCTCCCCCCATGTATCAACTTACCTCAGTTCATCTGTCATATGAGGCCTAAGAGCTTACTTTTGCACTGGGGCCCAACATGGCAGTTCACCTATTTTTAAAAAATTAAAAAACTAAAAAATGTGTAATTCCCAACTCTCCTGCCTCACCCTCTTAGCCTCTCAAGTGCTGGTTGTAGGAGTGTATTGTTGTGCCCAATAAAAATCTACTCTTTAAAAATCTCTCATTTTACTATTTAAAAATATATAGTAGGCATGCAGAATCTAGGCAATTTGGCATTGAGGCAGACACACAAAGACACAAACAGTACAAAGAACTGACTGTGCATAAACAGAATTAAAACCACAAGTCTTCATGTATATGTTAATACACAAACTATCAAAAATATAGTCAATATTTTCTTCCTTAGGTTTTTTAATCTCTTTATTAATTCTTTGTAAATTTAACATCAAGTACCCCAATTCAATTGATCTCCCTATCCCTTTGTATCTACCTTCTGGCCTTAAAACCTCCATGACTCAAAAGCAAAACAAAATAAGATAGAATAATGAGAATCAAGTCATGGAAGCTGTAGTATGACACAGTTGTATGCCAGTGTGTTCCAGAATATATCTGTTGCCCATATATCCTCACTTGAAATGTTCATTGCAGTGAGTTATTGGTGTGGTTTGAGGCTCCTGATATCTGCCCCATTATTAATGCTAGAGCCTGATGGGAACACCTCTAGCATACCCTGATGTTGCCCTGTGTCATGGATATTACACAGTTTTGGATCTGTAGGACTGGCCCTTTCATGTGCTCTAAAATTTCATAGATGGTGTAGATGTTGGTGTGGACCAACTCAAGCCCTGGGTTTGGGCCTGGGAGGTAGCTGAGTTGTGGGCTAGCCAGGTGTCCTATACCTGCACCACCAGGGCCAACTCTCCAGCACCGCTCAGACTAGCTCACCCAATGCTGCATCTGGCTAGAGACAGGACCAGCTCTCCTGCTCTCATGTTCTAGGGGAAGTTCACTCTCGCATCCTCCATCAAAGCCAGTTCTATGTGCTGCCCAGGCAAGGTACAGAGGCCAATCTCCCATTTGCAGTTTTTTTTTCAGTGTCTCTTTATTGCATTTATATGTATAAGCATTTCTGTTCAATAGAATATTCTATACAAATACATGATGATAGTCTACTGTGAGAATTAATAGTTCTCATAAGTTAGTAACTTATTTTTATACATAATTACATGTACTTTACTTCTAATATAAGGCACAAACGGTCTAGAGATTCATCTTACTATTACTTTAAAAAGCATCTGAATTGTTAATTAGATATTTGTAGTATCATAGCATGATAGGTTTAAAAGGTGAAGCATCATGGCATAACTGCATTGTGGTGTTTAAATCACAGCTATACAAGGATGGTTGACTTAAAATACAACAAAGACAAAACTGAAGAATCCATTTTTGAGATATTCTAACACATATGTGTATACATATGTATATATGCACAATTTTAGATTGCTTTCCTTTAATAGCAGTTAAAGTAAATCCAAACTTTTAGAAACATGACTGACAAAAATATCTATAAATGTAGTGAAATCCTTTCAGTGGGTCAAAGTATATATTTTGCTCTTTAGCCACACCACAAATGACAAGAGAATAATAAGAAACATTTGCCCATTTCTTTAATCTATCTAAAGAGACACTGAGATGTGGACTCAATGAGTTGTGTATGGCAAGTGAGTGAACAAAACCATATTAAAAATCATGGAGCAAATAGATCAGACTTGTGAATAAAAGTCTGAAGACTCCTTTGCCAAAATTAACTCTTCCATTCTCTTTGCCTACAAGAACAAAACAGACAAAAACTTTGTTTACAGTGACAATTGTCATAAGACCTGACTGAAGTTACCTAAACCTGCAGTATTAGTTAAATAATGTTGAGAAAATTTTAGTTACTGGTAACCAACTGTCTCTATAACAAGTTCCAAAATTGGTACCCAGGATGTGGTAGTAAGCCAGGGAAAAAGTCCTCAGATGTATGAAAGTGGCAGCTGTGTAGAACAGAAGGCAGGGAGGTCCAAGAATGCATCTGCTAAGATACAGGACTCAGTAATTCATTTACAACAACCTGGGGAGAACTAGATTAGACATTGAAATAAATCTTTGGGGTCCTTAATAGAAGAATATAGGGGTAGACCATCCTTTAGTGATGTGAAATGAAGTTATAGTAAGAGAAGATTTCATCTCATCTGTGGTAACCCTGCATTTCCCAGAATAATCAGCAGCTTGTGGAATCAGGGAATTATGTTCATAGTGTCAGGATAGAGGCATTTAAATGCCAGTTCTAGTTCATATTACAAACCCAAATACAGCTACAAAGACACAGTATGATATATGGTGACTTTGTAACATCCAGAGCTGTAACCGAACTTTTTAAAATTATTAAATATTTATTTATTGATAACTATATTCACTTATAAGAATATAAACACTTAAGTATTAACCCTATAAAATCCTACAACCCCTTTGAATGACTTCAACCCTTATTACCTACCCACTAAGCCTATTGATAACTATTACAACTCTTTTCTTAACCTTTTAGAAGGATACAGTCTCTGGGGCAGGTCCTCAGTCGTCAGGAACACAGTCTCTGTGGTAGATCCTTTAACACACTTAGCAGTCTTTTTTCTGGAATAGCTCAGATGTAGATCCATCAGGGTAAATTGGCTATGGCAGCTTCACCTTAAATAAGGCTTGAGGCTTTCTTCTCTCTAGGAGACCTCAGCCATCTGTAGGCCAACTTATTTCCTTTGTATCAGCAACTCTGTTGCTCTCCCTCAGTCTTTAAAGCTGGCCACAGTTTCATTTAGGCCACTGTTCGGACAGGTCAAACCCCTCTAGGCAAAAGCTGAGCCACAGGTTTTAGTCCTTGGCCTTTTGCTGTCTTGCTGAGGCTTTCTCTGATCACCAGCTTCTTTCTGCCTCAGGGAGATCTGGCCATCAATTCACCAGCACTTTCTCCATCAGAGGATACAAACTACTCGTTGTCCTTTCTAGTGTGAGGAATTCGCTAGCATCAGAGCTCTCTAGCATGGGGGGGGGGGGCTTTGCTCTGTCCACTTGTCCTTAAATAGGATCTCTCTTTGTTCCACCTGTGTTGAGGGAAGGTCTAATATTGTTTCTGATACTTTGAATTCAATGCTGAGATCTGGTTACCACCCCTTCTGAGGCATTCTCTTGATTGGTTAATAAAAGTCACTTATGGCCAATTAGCTGGGCAGAAAGAGTATAGGAAGGTGGGACTTCCTGAGATCAGAGCAGGAACTCTGGGAACACACAGAGACTCGCTCTCTTTCTGCCGGCAGACACAGAAGGAGACAGAAGTCTGGAGAAGGCTGGAAGGTACTCACAGGCACATGATGGTTTGGGATTAGGTGATCCAATCCAGGTTAACTTAAAGTAGCTAATTGAGAGTCTGCCCAGCTAAGGGCTAAGCATTAAAACATTAAAGGTCTTGGTGTGTTTAATTATTGGGGAAAAGACTGTGGCAGTTTATAGGCCCTCAGTCCAAGCAGTCCTGGGCCATTGGACTTCCAGACTCTCAGACTCCCTTTGAGCTCAGGTGAATCTCCTGCCAAGCCGCTGGTAATTCTACCGGCCTAATATAACAACTTATATTAATTAACAGAGTTTAGTTACAGGTGGTGTAGGCCACCCTTGGTCCCGGGGCTCTTTCTCCAGGATAAGTTAGGTGACCGGTTAAGGCACATGGGCCAGGCTGCCTGGTCCTCTGCCAAGCCGCCGGCTACTCCACCGGCTTAATCTTACAGTTTATACTTACTAATAACTACATTAATTAATTAATTTGCAGTTTCACACCTGTTTCAGCTTAATTTGGGCTCCGCCCACTTAGCAGCTGAAAACAATGCCAGGCCAAATACCTTGTTTTTAGTCCATTAAGTCTTTCCTGTTTTTCCTGGCTTCAACCTTGTTTTTTAGTCCACTAAGTCTTTTCTGTTTTTCCACAAGCTGATAAGCTAATTGGTTACAGCCAAGTTGGTCTTCATGCCTCGAATTAAGAGACTGTATCAGGAACTCCTAGATATTTACTAAATCTAATGTATATTAATCCAACTCCCTACACAGAGCATGTTTAATCTTATTGATCCATAGCTGTCATCTTAAAGCTATGTAAAGGTACTGAACTGTGTTCTTCTTAAAGAACAAAACTGAGATTAGGACCCTTGGATGCTTCCTATGGTGTCCTTAGGAAACATCAAAAGTCACAGGAACCGTCAATGTCCACTGAGAAAGGTGGGTGTACATAAGGAAGAGGGAGTAAAAGAATATAAGATCCAGATTCTTAAATGTCTTAAGATATTAGCTAGCAAAAAAAAAAAAAAAAATCCAACAGGTTTTTTTTTCCTATAAGAATCTAGAAATGCAAAGAGACAGAAGAATATAACAGACAAGGTTCTAGGAGAACAGAGAATCATCTGAAAGCAATCCAGATGATAAAAATATGGGGCACAATCATTCATTAGTTTCTGAAATATGTTTTTGAAGTAATTGTTCCCTGTTTGGAACAAACCTAAATACCTGGCCTCAGAGGAAAACACCTACACTGTGTGAAATGGCTCTTCAGTTTCTCTCTAAAGCAAATTTTGAAAGAAATAACTTTTCTACCTCCTGATGATTCAAGTAAAATGATCACAGTCTCTTCACATAGTTTCTTCACTTTAACAAAATTTGTCTTCAAAAATTTAGAGTTTTTCTTCCCACTCTTCAGTGAATAAAATTATCTCCCAGTTGATGTTGCTTAAATCAGGTCAGAAGATAAACCTTGCTAGAAAAGGAAACAGGAAAGGAAAAAGAAAGAAAATGACTTTTATTTAGACTCTGACAATAATTTATTGTATTTGCTACTATGCATATAAGAAAGAAAGATGAAGCTCAAACTTCATGAAAATCAAACAAAATTATGCTCTGATAACTACCAGGAAGTACAGCCACCATTTATCTGATGGTGTCAGAGAACAAAGTAGCTCCCAAATGGCATGAAGTTATTCTGCAGAGTAAGCAGGTTGAATTGTGAAGGAAACCAGTTAGCAGACTGACTACAGTCAATATAGGTAAGGCAGCTTCACAACATTGCTTTCTTACTAGAAGGTTCATACTGTTGGATTTATGGACAGGACATCTCCATTATTGCATCAAATGTTTACTTCACTTTGCCAGCCATAAATCACTAACTTACCAGTTAACATAAAGCTAATTGTGTGTTAGTCTCAATTATCTCAATGCAAATCTTCCCTTCGACCATTTGGACTCACGGCAATGTACCATTGTAAGCTACCTGCTATCATGAGCATGTTTGTAAATACAACGAGGACAAGGTATCTGTATAATGTAAATAACTTGAAAAACAATAAGATGTGCAAATGCTTAGGTCTCAGCCCAGAGCTGCTGAATCAGAAACTCTGGAAGGCCTGAAATGGAGCTTATTTGCATGAAGTCCCTCACACACACTCATGGGGCCTTGAGATGAACTCCAGATCTTTTAAAATGCCAAAAGAAAGGAATTTGGGGTAATAGGCTTAATACTTTGCTGAAATTGGTCCTTGTGGCAGTTCACAAAGTCAGCAGCAGTCATGGGAGCCACTGACGATCATACACACAAAGAGATATAGCACAATGTCCAAAACAGTGCAACTACCAGGTAAAATTACACTTATAAGCAAATCAAAGCTATCCATTAATGTTTTCAACACACTCCACACAGTTCCCCCCACTCTCCTAGAGAGCATCCGTCCTATGAAAATGTGAAATGTCAGCCTATCCACATCTACATACACTATATTGCTCCTTTCTAGGACAGTTACAAATGCCAAGCATCCCGACGGCTTCTGTCTGTATTAGGATTAAATTCTACTTGATGCATATGGGCCTCAGAGAAAGCTTCTGATTTAAGTACCAGCTCATGCTGGACTGTGGACACTTTAGGGTCAATTTGTGTTCTCCTCTTATAGGAGAACCAAATTGTAAGAAACAGGGAGCAAATATTCAATATATATCAATAAGTGAATTAACTAAAACTCCAGAAAATGAACTTGCAGTCTATGATGGACCCAGGAGTAAAGGTTATAAATAATTATTCTAGTCATAAGCTCCATCTTCAGAAGGCCCTCTGCACCAGTGCAGTCTGGAAAACATCAAAACACTTGACATTCAACAGTATGTACTCCCTACCTGCTCTGCCCACACTAAGCAAACTATAACATTGAAATTTAAAAAAATGAAAACATTTTGTTAGAGGATTGTTATTCAAGCTTGGAGTGGTGATGCACACCTTTGATCTCATGACTTAGGTGATTATAGGGGGCAGAGGCAGACATATCTCTGTGAGTGTGAGGCCAGTCTGGTCGACAGAGTGAGTTTTAGGACAACCAGGGCTATGAAGAGAGACTCTGTCTCAAATCACAAAATATAAAATTAAAAATTAAGGATTATTATTCATAATTATGCATCATCAAGATGAACAACTACTTTGAAATGATAATCCAGCAGCAAGAAATTATATATGTAATTAATTATATATTGTATTATACAGTATACCTAATGTGGTAATATATTATATATATTGTATTCTATAGCATATATGTCATATATCCTATATACAGTATGTGTGCACAGATGCCAATGGAGGTAGAATTTTACTGGCAACTCCCTTAGAACTTAGTTTCTTCAGCTTTTTAACACTGTAACAAATTTCTAAGATCATGAACCTGGAAGGAGAAAGGTCTTAGCTTTAGAGGTCAAAGTCAATGACTGTGGCAAGGTAGAACATCATGGTGAATGCAACAGTTTGGAAGGAAACCTCAAACATGCAAATATATACATATATACATATATATCATATCTTCAAAAACTGATGCTACAGGGGTGTGATTTTATGAGATGATGCTTGGTAGGAGGAAGTTAAGCTACTGAGTTGTTTCTTTGAAAAAAATTATTGAGACCTCATACATCTTAATGCTTCCACTAACTCCCAATATTGCCAAACTGACAAGTGAGACTTTAACAATATTAATATTAAGGCCCATTTTATATACAAACTGTAACAGGGTTCCAAAAAACAAAAATGTTCAGCTAGAGATGCTCAGATAGACAATACCTCTCTAGTTGTTTTTAAATGTTCACACCAATCTCTCCAGATACTTCACTGGATCTAATTAACCACAGTAGCCCCTTTAGTTACTATGAAGTTATGAATCCCTCATTTCTTTGTACATATTCAAATGGGTTGGAGAAGAGTTTCACGAATATGGACACTCTCACTAATACCTAATACCTTCCATATTGCAGAATGTAGAAAGTGTTCACTATGATAGGAAAGCTATAGTTTTATTGGACATGATCTCAGAATAGTCATGAATTTGAAAACTATCTCTGATTGCTCACTTTCACACTTATTGCCAATTTCAAATTATATAGTACACATATTGTATTAATCTAAACTCATGAACCTAAGCATTTATTAAAAATGTATTTTAATTCAGTTACAGATATACATATTACTTCTCATGACTAATGGATTAAATATTTTCCAGCCTCAATTCTGTAAAAATCCTCTATGCTTTAGAAAGTAGGGTCCTGGAAGGCACTGCTTAAAGTCAGAAAGTTCCCCAAATTCTGTCCATTCTATTTCAATTATTTTCCAAATCGATCCTTCAACGTAAAAGCTCCTTCTCTGGAGGTGCTTGTGATGTTTTTCAAAGTCTGATTCTTTTTCCTTGGCCACTTTTCTTCGCCTGCCTGATACAGTTCCATCTAATCATTAAGTAACCTGGTCTGCGAGTCACTTCACTTTCTTGATGTCCTCTTCTGATCTGATCCATGGCTGTAGCCATCATCTATCCAATGAGTTAAAATGCATACGTCATCCCTCCTAAGCTCCAGACCCATAAACCCCACATAGATGTCTCAACCCAGCTTTGAGTGCTCTTCAGATTCATATTTCTAAAACATGCTTCCTGATCTACTTCCCCAAACCTGATTTTTGCTACTCATCTTTCCAGATATATCTAGAGCAATACATCTAGACTGTCCTCAAATGTGACCATGCTCTTAAGCTTTAAAAACAACTTCCAAAATCTTCTCCATTCCAATTAATTATACCATTTTAAATCTTAAATACATCTCGTTGTCTCTATTCCCAGTAATACCATACTGTCCAAGCCACTGCAAGAGTGACTGAAGTGGGCTGGAGAGATGGCTCAGCGGTTAATAGCACTGGCTAGTACTCTTCCAAAGGTCCTGAGTTCAATTCCCAGCAACCACATGGTGGCTCACAACCATCCACAATGTGATCTAATGCCCTCTTCTGGCTGCAGGTGTACTTTGTACTTACAGAGAGAGCAACTCATATACACTAAATAAATAAATAGTGACTGAAGTGACTCAACTGTTTATAATTGCATATTGCAATATAGTCTCTTGACATATACAACCATAAATCTTATGTCACTCTCAAATTGTTCCTACCTACCGTGTTCTCTTGCTATAATGAAAAGGTGTGTGTATCTTCAGCGTAACTTAGAGACTTTCCATGAAGTCTGACTGAGCCAATGCTTTCAATGTCCAGTTGATTCTGATTCATTTACCTCTTTTCTATGCTCTACGTCCAACCGAAGTGGCTTTTGTTTCCTTCAGTTAAGCATTTCTTCATCCCAGGAACCTTATTTTCAGTGTTTCCTCTGGCTACATTGTGTTCTTACATCACATTTATTAGACTCCAACCAAGTTCATTTTAATATCATTTTCTCAAGGATAGTATGCCAGACTGTATTTTGCTCAAAAGTACAGCAGTTCAGGAATGTGTTATATATATATATACATGCGTATTTACATATGCACTCACAAAATATTGGCCATTCAAGGACAAGCATATTCCATCTGTCCTTTAACCTAGGATGTCCTTTGACTCTACCAACAAGAATATGTTATAGGTTATGTCATGTGACTTCTGGTGCTGTCACCAAACAGATGTAGCTTTTGTCTGCCAGAGTCGATGTCTATCTCTCAGGATGCTAATGTTTGAAAGTCAACCATGGCATTTTAAGTAGCTCCAGCCAGATGCAGAAGCCTTATAAGGTGGTATTCAACTGTTCTGGTTAAAACACTAATTAATAGTTAGCATCCCACCCTAGACATCTGAGTGAATGTCTTCCTGAAGATTCTAGCCTTTCCCCTATGACTCCACCTGCTGAGTTCCCAGATATCAAGGGCAAAAGGCCACTCATCTCACTGTCCGCTGTTTGAATTCCTATCCTGCTGAATCATTGAACACAATAGGTCTTTCTGAAGTCACTACATTTGAAGTCCGTTTATTATACTTTCCTGATAGATGAGGAAAATGTCTTTCATTGTCCTTTTTAAACTAGCCATTGCTATTCTAGACATATGCATCACTCTGGGTTCCTTCAACTTTGCCTTTAATTTCTACCTTCAAAGTGCGATAAAGACCTGGACTCTTTCAGCTTTACTCAGTACTATCTTCATAATGTGGCCAGTAAACACATATTAATTATTGAATGCAATTCTTTTAGAAATTGTTAAACAGAGAGAAGTCTGATATTCAGAACTTGAAAGAGAAAATTAAATGAGCAGAGTGGACATTGTGTGTCCTTTCATAGTATATTAATATGAGAGGCTAGAATGCTGTGCAGTGGAGCTGTTTTGGGGTGGTGTTTTTCTATATGAGATGAGAGTTTCTCAGATTTAAAAGGGATGGATTAACTGCAATATTTATGCATAGAGGAATGCTAAACCATAACCATAAAATTAATGAAAATTTTTAAATCACTTTAATACTTTAAAAAAAGTTTCCCTGAACCCTCCTCCATTGCTGGTAGGAGTGTAGGCTTCTACAACCACTATGAAAGTCAGTCTGGCGATATCTTAGAAAACTTGGAATAGCTCTGCCTCAGGACCCAGCATTACCACTTCTGGGTATACATCCAAATGACTCCTTAACAAACCACAAGGAAGTTTCCTTATCTATGTTCATGGCACCCTTATTTATAGTAGCTAGAAACTGGAAACAACCCAGATGTCCCTCAACCGAAGAATGGATTAAAAAACTGTGGTACATCTACACAATGGAATACTACTCAGCTATCAGAAACAATGAAATCAAGCAATTTGCAGCCAAATGGATGGAACTAGAGAAGCTCATCCTGAGTGAGCTAACCCAGGCTCAGTAGGATGTACATGGCATCTATTCACTTATAGTCAGATTTTAACCATATAGTACCGGATATCTATAATACCATGAATGCACCAAAGGGAACATGGACATAGACTTTTTTTTTTCCTGTCAATGAGACACTTTTCCCTAGTGGTGCTGCCTTGTAGGCCCCCACTGTATGAGGAGGCTCTTGGCCCTCATATGACTGCTGAAATGGGGCGGGGACCATTATGTAGGGACATCCCACTCTAGAGGAGTGGGATGGAAGTGTTAAGGGGTAGAGGGTGGGAGGGAGGACTGGGAGGGGTGGAAAGAGGACACTATCATGGCGATGTTACCTGAAGCAATATATAAATAAATTTTAAAAAAAAGTTCCCCAGTGTCTTTGGAAAGTTAGATAGCCAAGTGGTGGCATCATTAGAGGAGTGAGAAAAGTGGCAAAAAGACATGTAACATGGTCCCAATATAGAATCCAAGTCAACTACTCCAAGGAACAAAGCCTATATGTATTAGGAACAACATTGAGGCCCACATGAAATGAAGATATGGAAGAGATCCTGTGATCTACTACTACCTTACAAAAATTATACCACTTCATTGAAATTGAAGTGGATAGAAAAACTTTTTTTTCTTCCATATCAATAGGATAAGTAAAACTTATTAAGAAAGGCTTATAATAGTATATGCAAAAATTATATGAACAGACTCAATAATGCCTTTTTCCTGAGTGGTGTTGTCTTCACATTTGACTTTTTCCTTTTGTCAACTTTTAAAAATATGTTTAAATCTATTTGTTTTTATTATTTAATCTGTGAGTTTTTTCCCGCACACATAGCTATGCATCATTGTGCATGTCCAGTGTCCATGAAGGTCAGTGGAGGGTGTGGAGTCATCTGGAATTGAAGATGATTGTGAGCCGCCTTGTGGTTGCTGGGAATTGAAACTGAGTCCCCTGGAAGAGCTGCCAGTGCTCTTAGTCACTGAGCCATCTCTCTAGTTAATCTTTTGTTGGCTTTTAAAAGATTTTTTTCTCAGGATATCTATATCTTTAGTTCATTTGGAATAAAATTATACATTTTCAAAACTGATTTAATGCAGCATTTAAAATTAAGAAAAACATGCAATGTAAAAATGGATGTTTTCAGACCTTCTAAATAAACCTAATTTCCATAGCTATTAAAATCCTATAGCATTGAAAAATGGATAAATAAACATAGATACAGGGAAAATCTGTAAAAGGAAATCAACGTTCCTTGGCACAAAGAAACAGCAATCATAAGGTATTCCATGGATTAATGCTAAAATAGATTTGGGATTTAACTAGTATAGAAGAGAAGGTACAATAAAATCCCTACAACTTCAGTTCAAAACCATTCACTTTGAGATAATAAAATGCCCATTCAGAATGGCCTTGTCATGAAAGATTTCTGCAGTGGATAGGAAAACGCCCACAGAGCATTACTGTAAGCATGTGTAAGATAATGTACTAGGCAAAAGGCCATCCAAATCCCATTTACAGTCTAATTGTGTCTGAGCTATCAGCAAAACTCAGGGACCAGTCAGAGAGGGGTATACAGAGTAGTAATCCCTGATGGCATGCATGTGGTGTGTGCCTCTAGCACGTGCCTTTAAACAGAAAGACACATTCCAAATGCCACACTGGACAAGTACCCAGGCATGTAGACTTTATTCAACAACTAATTTCTGAACTGCCTGGCTCAATCTCACAGTTTATGCTGTCTTGCTATTTCAGCATTCATTCCCTTTATGATACTGCTCAACTCAAGGATTTGGCAACCAAGGCTATTATCAGGCTAAAACTTGCCCACCTACCCACTGAAAATTGTTACCAGTAAGCTTCTCAGTATGCCTGTGAAGTGACCTTTCGTCCTGGGTAAGCATTCCCCTGCTCAGCACAGACAGCTCCCAGGGGATACTAAACAAAATGTTCTAGTGAAGTTCAAAAGATCAAGGAAGCAAAGAACAGTAGTGTTGTGTGTTCTTTTTAAGCAGGAAGAAAGCCCAGTTTTTGTAATGAAGACATAAAGGAAATATTTATCTGCATGAATTCTGGCTGTATTTACCTTTACTACATGGTGACAGAGCAGGAAAAATTCTCCAGATTTTGCCTGATTTATGCTATTTGGGAAGAATATAAAGTTTGCCTCCTTGTTTCTCACAAGTGTTATTACATTGGTTGCATAATGTTCTTAGTTTAAATTATACTATTATAAAAATTAACAGGAGTATAAACAGGCAAGGATAGCACAGAATCCTTAATGCTTTGGCTATCTAATTTACAATATGTGTAATCATATGTACAGTCTTTGAAAATACCAGTATTGTACAACTGGCCTGCAGCAATGGAATATTAATGCCCATATCTTTTTATGTCTTTTAACTCTGCCGAAGAGGACCACCTGAATAACTGATCTGCAGGTCTATAATTATCAAATTACACATGTCTTTCTTTTAATTAAAATGATTTCCATATTATATCCAGTTTTCCTTATTAAAACGGAACAAATAACAGAAGCCTGATTGAGCTGCCTATCTCATTTGCATACAGGGATTGCTAATTCCGCTTGATAGCACTCTTCCCTCTAAACTTTTTTTTTTTCCATTTCTTATTCTGCAGACTCTTAGCAAAACCTGTCAGAATTAGAAGTGTCTGTGATGGAATGCTGCAATTCCCTTTATATCTACAGTGTCCCAAACACAACAAAGGCAGATTTTTAAAACAGGTTGAAACCATTTGTTCATGCCTTCAATACACAAGATTCAAAATGCAGCCTATTATGAAAGGGAGTGCAGTGTGCTTCTGCCATCTACTGGAACAATGGCATAATACACTTTCCATCGTTTTTTGTTTTTTGTTTTTTCAGAACAATCAAGACAATAGTGATTAAGTCAGATTCACTAAACCCTTCAAAGATAGTTGTGTTTGGTTTGTTTGTTTGTTTGTTTTTTCTGGCTCTACTTATCTCAGTATACTCTCTTCCATTATTTCCAGGAAAATACACTCCAAAATTAGAGAGGGAGTTTTTTGTTTTTTGGTTTTTTTTGGTGGTGGTGGTCATGTTTTTTGGTTTTGGGTTTTTGTTTTTGTTTGTTTGTTGTTTTTTGAGATAGGGTTTCACTATGTGGCCCTGTCTGTACTGGACTCACTTTGTTGACTAGGCTGGCCTTGAACTCACAGCAATAAGCCTGCTACTGCCTCCCGAGTGCTGGGATTAAAAGCATGCACCACCATGCATGGCTGAAGATTTACTTATGTTTATGTGTGTTTGTGTTTTGGCTTAACGTATGTCTCTGTGAGGGTTCTAGGTTCCTTGGAACTGTAGTTACAGACAGTTGTGAGCTGCTATGTGGGTGCTGGGAATTAAACCGGGTCTTTTGGAAGAGCAGTATGTGCACCAATTATAGGGAGACAGGAGAAAGAGTCTATATTTCCAAAATCAGGGATCTAAGTAACAGGGATAAAATATATAAAGCCCAACATAAATATTAACATATCCTGTGAACATCAATTTTGGTTCAAAAGTGCTTCTTTTTCCTTAAGCACAATCTGGTAATTTTTCCATTATTCAAAAAGTACTTTTCCTATGGTCTTTTTCTACTGGGTGATTGCTTTCTATATTTTACACAAATTTCAATTCATAGTAGTATTTTAGTAGCACAATGTGAATCTGATAAATGCAATTTTATTTCTGTAATTGGGGAAATGAGAGAACTGAAGTATAGAGAATTTGTAGAAACTCTGCAAATACTTGCTCAGCCATGTATATTGTCATTCTATTCACAATAGCAAGGAAATGCAGGGGAAAAAAAGTCCTCCAACTAATGAATGGGTAATGAAAATGTGACACACATTAAGCTGTTTAGAAAAATGCATCATGAAATTTTCAGGTAAATGGATAGATCTATGAAATAATAAATTAATTCAGGTAACCCAGACCCAGATGCCACATGTGCTCTATTATTTGTGGATCCTAGCTCCCAATCTTTAGATATGAGCATATAATCTGGAGTAACCATAGAAGCTAAGAAAGTAAAGAGACCATTGGGGAGGGAGGGAGCTCAAGACAGGAGAGTAGAACACAGGTTTATGAATGGGAAAATAGAGGTTGGGCATTAACTAAGAGAGAAGGGATGATGGAGAAAAAACTTTCTTCTCCCTCTCACCCACTGTGCATTTCTACACAATGGAATATTATTCAGCTATCAGGAACAATGAAATTATGCAATTTGCAGCAAAATGGATGGAACTAGAGAAGCTCATCCTGAGTGAGCTAACCCAGACTCAGAAGGATGCACATGGCATCTATTCACTTATAGTAGGATTTCAGCTATATAGTAGAGGATATCGATACTACAACCAACACACCAAAGGTAACATGGACATAGACTTTTTACTTTTTTATTTGTATTTTTTATTCTTTTTTATCTGTTTGTCTGCTTATTTGTTTGTTTGTTTTTTAGTTCTCTCTCCCTGGCAATGAGACACTTTTCACCAGTGGTACTGCCTTGTAGATCCCCATTGTATGAGGAGGTGCTTGGCCCTCATATGACCTCTGAACTGGGATGAGGGACTGTTATATAGGAACACTCCACTCCAGAGAAGTGGGATGGAAGGGTCAGGGGGTAAAGGAAAAAAATGAAATTGAAGTTTTGGCCTTTTGCTACTAGTTGTCATAAACTGTTTAGGATAATTAAGAAATGCAAACTAATAGTCATGCAAGCCTGTCATTTTGTTAGGTACTATGACAGTCTACTATAGTTATTACTAAGCTAATCAGAAATCAAGTTGCTAAGAGACAAGCAACATTTGCTTATCCTAATATAAGAGATAGATAGGGCCTCTTCAAAAACCTCAAGAGATGTGCAGAATATGGCTTTCAAAGATGTTTTCTTAACTTTAGATTTTTTTTGATATCAAGACATCAGGGGAAGAGTATGGGGAGTTGAGGGGAAAGAGGGTGGGAGGGTGGGACTGGAGGGGGGAGTAGGGAGGGGATTGCAATTGAGATGTAACTTGAAGAAATAAAAAATAAAGAGAAAAAAAAAAGAAAGAGACCATTGGGGAGGGAGGGAGCTCAAGACAGGACAATAGAACACAGGTTTATGAATGGGAAAATAGAGGGTGGGCATTAACTAAGAGAGAAGGGATGATGGAGAAATAACTTTCTTCTCCCTCTCACCCACTGTGCATTTCTTTCCCATAAGTCCTCTCTGCCCTCAAGCATTCCTTGATGCTTCTCATCTTTTCAAGGACTCTTTTTGCCACAGATCATCTCAGATTCCTCTTCTTTTTTATAAGTGTATTTGTTAATTCAAGTTACATCTCAATCACAGGCCCCTCTCTCCTCCCCTCCCAGTCCCACTCTCTCACACTCTAACCCTTCACCCACCTATCCCTTTCCTCCAATGTGGGGGAGCCCACACATATCAGCCCCCCTCAGTTTATCAGTCACATGAGGGCTAAGAGCTTCCTCTTGCTCTGGGGCCAGACTTGGCAGCTCCAATAGGGTAAAGTGTCATGACTGAGACCACCCCACCCTACTTGCTAAGGGGTCTGTATGAGGACCAAGTTGCCTATCCTCTATATTTGTATAGTGGGGTCTAGGTCAAGTCTAAGCTTTTTCTTCTTATTTTGGTTAGTGTTTCAGTCGCTGTAAGTCTCTAGGGGTCCAATTCAAGTTACATCTCAATTGCAGCCTCTTCCCTCCTCCCCTCCGGGTCCCTCTCTCTCCAGCCCCTTCCACCTACTGTTTAACTGTGTGTCTCAGCATCTGCATTGGGAGGACTTGATCTGCTGCTGGGTGGAATTTCTCATAGGATAGTTATGCTAGGTTCCTTTTCCTTTGGGTTTGTGGGTTGTAGGATAGTTATCCTATACTATATAGTATAGATTCCTTTTCTTTAATTGAACCTGATTCCACTAGAAACAGCTCAGCAATTAATTTGTCTTTGTCCTATGACAAGAAGGGTTTTATCCCTAAACCTGGGGCACTTATTTAAGAGTTTGTAGTTGAATATTATAAGATGTTAAATCCTGAAAGAAAAGGTATTTGTATTTATATTATGAAAGTCTGAATTAGTTTAGCCTATTGCTTATGCCCAAAAGAAATTGAAGCTGTGCGAAATCAAATGAATTAATAAGACACCATGGAGACAAAATATTTATAATTAGATCAAAAGATCTGGTATAAAAGTTACTTCAGTATGTTGGGTCTAGGACACTTTTGGTGAGGTTATAAAGTACAGAAATTCAGGTTGGGAACTACTTTGAAGCATCAGCTAGAAAAAGTATGATATAGAGTTAGTCAATATATTAAGACTATTCATCATTGTAGTAGCTGCAGAAAAAGTTTAAGACTGTGAACTTAAATCTCATCCCCTGTATTTACTTTTAATGTACAAGAGAGTGTTATAAAAGGTAATTGTTATATTGTTCCACATGACTCTGGAAACATAACCCCCTATTATTTTGTTTTTATACATAAATAAGTACAGATACCATATGACAATGAAGAATGCAAAACCAAAATTGTAGAAACTTAGAGTTTTTATTACAATTGGATTTTAAATGAAAAACACAGGTCTCAGGTATCAGAGAATGAACAGTGTAAAGTCGTTCTCATCTAATACACAGATCAGCCATGTTATAGGGTGATTCTTTTCTCTTCTAGCTAATTCTAGAGTGGGAATTTCCCATGACTTTAGAGAATTTTCTTACCATTTAATTCTTTGTTGATAAGATAATAAAAAATCTAAACCTTAGTGTTCAAATACTTTCAGTGTTTTAGAATGCAACTATAGAGTATTTTTTTTATTTTTAAGACACTATTCCAAATAGAAAAATGTCACAAATTGTTAATGCTTGAAGGTAATGTACTACTATAGTTTTATGACATGATCCTATGGGCACCAATTTCCTCTAGTCCAGCAACAAGCATTGAATGCATTGGCTAATGGAAATGTAGACATGGACTAGATAAGTCATTTTATTTACTTTCCAGACTAAATCTACATTACCCTTTGCTGTTGCAGGTGGGGGGGAGGCATGCTCTCCTGGTTTCTTATATTATTTTCTCAATGATGGATTGTTTTACTTCTCAACTGTGGCCATAAGGGGAATGGGGATAAGATAAGCATATTAATTCTAAATTTAAAACTCACATAAAGGTCCAATACTATATAGGTGACTGGACCAAAAAAAAATAGCTCCATGGTCAAATCTTTCCTTTTCCTTCATTATTTGGAACAAAATATAGCTTCATTTGTAAAAGAGCAGTATTAAGGCATTTTTTTTTTTAAAGAAAGTGAATTGCATTCTGACCCTTGGCAAATCTATGGAAATTAACATGAATGAATAACATGAATCCTACTTTGAGAGCTTGCTTTAGGCAACATAGGTCATGCAGGCAACCTCTCCTCACCTCCCTGGAGACCAGGAGTGAATCTGACAGGGTAGAAAACAAAAAGCACATTGCCCTCAGAGTGAAATATTGGTTAGGCCTCAGTCATTTCCTGTTCCCTTTAAGAAAACTAAGACCCACACACCACATGACAGTTAATTCCCTTCAAATAAATTTGTTTTTGTGCAGGTCCGGTGGTAAAGAAAAGATTAATCTTCAAGCAAAATACCAGCAAAGAACATAAACATGTTTTTTTCTACCTGTAACAATGAATTAAACATTTCTTTGTGGGCAGAACAAAAGCCTTTGCTGTGTTTGAATGGCCTGGAGCTAATATAGTGGCATTCAAATTTTTTTCATAGTGCTGAGTTATTACAGTTGTTCTGCATAACCCAGAAGCCACTTCAAATTAAATCATCTCACCACTGTCAGAAGGAGAACTTACCAATGAATAGTTAAAATGCAAATAATCATATTGGAAGTGATCCTTAATGAGTGATTACACTTTTGAAAATAAAAACTTTGTATGAAGAAGCAAAATTCGAAGTCTTTTTAGGGGTGCTGTGTGTAGTCAATCATATATCTTTTTTCTAAGAAAATAAATCTATGTAGCTGTTAAATTATAGAACTCAGGGGTCTTTTTGTCTTTAATCATGTGCTGTGATAATTGAATTTTAAATTTGTAAGCAAAATACAAAAATCTTATGAATACTAAACCTGCTTATTTCACATGTCGCTACACAAGACAATGCCTTATAAATGTTCATGCTTTCAATTTTTAACGAATTTGACTCTGCCTTTTTGAAAAAGAGGCTTTCATACTCTCAGGTCAAATACTATGGAGTATGGAGAACCTGAGAGTGGGGTTTCAGAGATATTTTTTCTAATACCAAATTTAAATTCTGTATGAGGCTTAGTTGTCTGTCTATCTTAAATTTTCAGTGAAGTAGATATTTAAGTGTTGCTCATTTTTTACAGTATCCCCACCACTACCTTGCTCTCTTGCTCTCTTTCCATTCCTGCCAATCTCCTTCTTCTCAATTAGTTCTATGTTTTGTATGTGGTGTGTGTGTGTGTGATGTGTGTATGTGTGTGTGTCTGTGAGAAGGCATTGTACAAGTGACTATGGATGCTATGTATTCATGAGTACAATACCCATATTAAACCCAGCAGACAGCATTCCATAGTATTAGACTCTATCCACTGACTCTTGCAGTCTTCCCACACTATCACCTCTTCCCCTGTTCCCTGGGTGCCTTTGAGAGGGAAACATATTCCCCAATAAGGGTTGAGGGCTTGACAATCTCTTGTTATCAGGATTTAATCAGTTATAATCATCTGGGTTCTACATTTTGTCTCCATTCTTTTGATTATTAGGCAAATGCAAATGTTGGCTACTTTACTTAAGCATTCATTTTCTGTTTAGTTATAACATGTAGATCAATACATGTCTTTTGGGATGATAGAAATGTAGACATTTGGCTTTGGAATGCAGGATATTAAAAGAGTTAAGGAGAAAGTGACATTTTGTTTGAAAACATTTTGTCCTAATGTGAGTTCCATATTACTGCGAATTGACTCATCAAAGCCTCGATTCTCTCATGTGTAAAATGTGGAAATAGTATTGACCTGGAAGCCCTGACAGGACTGAGTTTGTCAAGGAAAGGGGAGAGTATGTGGAGATAGTTGTTCAAGACATAGCTATACTTGTTTGTTTGCTTTTGTTTCCTTATATCAACACAATGGAAGCTTGGCAAGTGTTAGGTGTGCATGCTTTTTATTGAAGGATATTTTCTCCTGGTTACTGATTTAAGATATCCCTTTTTAAACTAGTAGAATAGGGTTTCACATAGAAGCCTCTTTATTTCCTTGTTTCTGATAGCTGAGTAGTATTCCATTGTGTAAATGTACCACAATGTTTTTATGCATCCGTCTGTTGAGGGACATCTGGGTTGTTTCCAGTTTCTAGCTATAACAATTAAGGCTGCTATGAACATACATGAGGATATGCCCTTGTGGTTTGGTGAGGAATAGTTTGGATGGATACCCAGAAGTGGTATGGCTGGGTATTGTGGTAGGGGTATTCCAAGTTTTATAAGATATTGGCATACTGATTACCATAGTGGTTGTACAAGCTTGCACTCCCAACAGCAATGGAGGAGAGATCCCCTTTCTCCACAACCTTGCCAGCATGTGCTGTCATTTGAGGTTTTGATCTTAACCATTCTGACAGGTGTGAGATGGAATCTCAGAATCCTTTTGAGTTGCATTTCTCTGATGATTAAGGATATTGAGCATTTCTTCAAGTGTCTCACTGCCATTAGAGATTCCTCCTTTGTGAATTCTTGGTTTATCTCTGTTTCCCATTTCTTGATTGGATTATTTGGGTTTTTTTTTTTGGTGTTTAACTTCTTGAGCTTTTCATAAATTTTGAAGATTAGCCCTCTGTCAGAAGTGGGGTAGGTGAAGATCTTTTCCCAATCTGTAGGCTGCCGTTTTGTTCGAATGACAGTGTCCTTTGCTTTACAGAAGCTTCTCAGTTTCATGAGGTCCCATTTATTGATTGTTGGTCTTAGAGCCTGAGCTATTGGTGTTCTGTTCAGGAAGTTGTTACCTGTGCCAATGAGTTTGAGGCTTTTCCCCGCTTTATTATATTTAGTGTGTCAGGCTTTGTGTTAAGTTCTTTGATCCACTTGGACTTAAGTTTTGTGGAAGGGGGTTAAATATGGGTCTAATTTCATTCTGTTGCATGTCAACATCCAGTTAGACCATCACCATTTGTTGAAGATGCTGTCCTTTTTCCATTTTACAGTTTTGGCTCCTTTGTCAAAAATTAAATGACCATGGGTGTGTGGGTTCAGCAATTCACAGCCAAATGGATGGAACTAAAAAAGTTCATCCTGAGTGAGCTAACCCAGACTCAGAAAGATGCATATGGCATCTACTCACTTATAATTGGATTTTAGCCACATAGTACTGGATAACTATCCTACAACCAACACACCAAAAAGATCAGGAACATAGACTTTGTTACCTATCAATGGGACAATTCACCCTAGGAGTGCTACCATGTTGGCCCCCAGTGCAAGAGGAATCTCTTAGCCCTCATATGACTGTTGAACTGAGGGGGGCTGATATGTAGGGACACTCCACATCAGAGGAGTGAGAGGGGTGGGAGAGGAAAGGAGGGTGGAACCGGGAGGGGTGGAAAGATATAACTTTTTTATATAAATAAATTTATTTATTTGTTGCTTCAGGTTACATCTCCATCATATTGTACTCTTTCCCCCCCTTCCAAGCCCCGCCCTCCCACCCCCTACCCCCTAACCTGTCCATCCCAATCCTCTGGAGTGGAGTGTCCCTACATAACAGTCCCTCACCCCAGTTTAGAAGTCATATGAGGGCTCCTCATACACTGGGAGCCTACAAGGCAGTACCACCAGTGAGAAATGGATGGAGATGTAACTTAATGTAATAAATAAACATTATAATCTTTTTTAAAAAGAAGCCTCTTTATTTTCTAATGGGAGTCAGAAAAAGAGTGGACCTGAATGGGTGGAGAGGTGGGGTGGAGCTGGGAAGGGTAGAGGGAGGGGATACTATAACCAGAATATACTATGTAAGAAAAAAAATCTATTTTCAACAAAATGAAAATAAAGAATATGGGTTCAGTTTAATTTGCTTTTATATTTTTGTCTGTGGAGGACTCTGTAATTATGGAATACTGGTGTTTTCAGATCCAGTCACTTACATTACCAACAGTGGTCCCTTGGACAAAGTACACAGAGTCATCTGAAGAATCTGAACAAGTGTGCCTGGCTATGAGTCAACACTTGTCAATTATAAACTTCACTTACACAAAAATTAAACACTTCTGTCTCGAGGTCAGAATTAAAATAAATGCCTGCAACTTTTCATTGTCAAACAACTAGCATGTGTTTAGTTGAATTGTCCATAGAGAGGCATAATAGTTTAACAGAAAAATCACAGAGCCAAGAGGCCAAAGTTTGCTTTCCTAAACTATCCTGTGATTAATAAATTCTGAATATGGCATTAGAATCTTTGATTTGCAGTGTTTTAACCTATACAATAGTAACAAATCACCTACCCTATCTATATTAGTTATTAAAAAGACAAAATAGAGAAACGCTTAAATTTTCCAAGAGCTAAACGTAAATGCAAAGTAGTTCTTGCCCTCAGTGAACTCAATATGCAGCCTCCATTAGAGTGGTGCCTCTTCCATTCTAGAGGAGACAGTACTATTACATCAGCAAAACTGTGGCCAAAATGTCAGCAAAAAATCCATCCTGCCAAAAGAGAAAACTGTCACAGCAAGGAAATGATTACCTCCTGTGTTCATTGCCTACTAGACTTACTCTTTAAGCATGTTTAATTTAAAAGTTAAGTAAGACTAAGTAAAATAAACTTCTAGAGAAACACGAGGAGATGTGCAACAAACAGATAATAATGTGTAAAATGGGCCATGAAGAAGCAAAATGAAACAAACTTCACCACTCTGCAAATTACCAACCATGAATATTGTTAATAGCACATCAGGTTTTGAATATTTGATTTGATTCTTGAAAGGTGTTCACTCTTGTTTGCCTTTCCAATGAATGGTATTTGAGTACTTAGTATCCATGGACAATCTGAAAGCAATCTACCATAAACTTGGGGGGGGTGAGAGTGAGGAGGGAGAGGGAGAAAGAGAGCAATACTATTGATAAACTCTTAAAGTCACATGACTAACACAAAATCAACACCACATCTACCTACTGACCCATTACTATTATTTTCCACTGTCTTTTCTCTGCAAACTATATATTTAGTAGATAGATAATGTAAATAATAATTACCCTTTCCTCCTGAAGAAAGAGTTACCTGTTGTCAAAGGCATACAGATGAATACTTCATTCTCCAAGTCGTGCTAAGACAAAGTCAAGGACAGAATTGGCTAGCAAGCAGGAGTGAGTTTATGCTTTTTTTCCCATATAAATTTTATATGAAGATGTCAAGTATTTCCAATATGAAAAGCTTAATATTTTAAGTATTATTCAGACACTTCAGTGAAAGAACATTTCTTGGTAGATAGTTTACCATAAAGATGCATATTTCAAAATGTTGTGTAATATTTGAGAGACATTAAATCTTTGAAAATAAACCTGTCCAAAAAATATTTGAGACTAATCAACAAACAAATGAGCAATGACAGACTTTGACTTAACACCAAACAACTAAAGTCCCACAGTCTATCTTAGTTCTAAAGTCCCACCGCCTATCTCTTAGTTCTAAAGTCCCACCGCCTGTCTCTTAGTTCTAAAGTCCCACAGCCTATCATCTCTCAGTTAAAGTCGTTGCTGAACAAATGTCTCCATCCTCTTTAAATGTACATTCCAACTATTTAATTTGGTGTGTTGGTAAGAAAACTAAAAAATAGGACATTACTATAGCTTAACACTGACTCTCTTGAAACTTCTGAAAGCCTTCTTCCAAGAGATATGCACACAAGGCAAACTCCTATATGTTGTAATTCACTACAAATGCTGAGTTATATATATTCTTGGTTCTACCCTGACACTTTGGAAATATTCAGTGGTCATGTTAAACCAAGCATTTCTAGCCACTTGCTTTCAAAGGAGATCAATACAGTGTAATGATGCTTTAGGATGCTTCTTAGTTGAACTTAAGTAATTTTCCATTTTCTACATTGAGATTGTAAATCTGACTAATTACTTCACACACTGTAGAAATGCTTCTTCTTGCTAAGGATAATTGCTGTTTCTGATTTTCCTACACCCCAGGTAATTTCATGGAGGGCTTACCTACTGATCTCATTATGCTTCAGGCTCCATGCTGTTATTTAGCTACTTCAGTCTACTTGATAAATTAAATCCAAGCCTTGTTAAACTTACCCCTTCAAGTCACAAATATCACAATTTAGTAGAGATTAAACTAACCTAATAGGCATTTTGCATCTTCCACAGTGGCACATACATTAGTTGACTTCAGTTAGACCATGGGAATGCCAACACTGAAAGCAAATGTTGGTGAAATAGATGAGAATTAGGGAAGAGTACTCCATGAAAATTCTTAAAATTGAAAAGTGAATATATTTTATCATTGCTTAATTAGCTCTTAACTGTAAAAGTGGATGCCTAGATGATAAAAGGGAAATCAGGAAGATGAAAGTGCCAAAAAACAAGCATAATTGCCATCCTGGGCTAATAACTGATTGTAAAATCACTCGTTTTGATAATTATGTAAGAATCACCCTTCTTACTTCCACTTAACAGAGTTTAATTTTTCATTTAAACCCAATTACTTCAGTTCCATTAAGAAAACCAATTCACTTTGATTAACTTTCTTAGCCTTTGTTGTTGTTGTAGACCTGTGTTCACAGCTGGAGGGCAGGACAACCCCTAAGTCTTGTCGAGGAAATTTCAATTCTTTAAAGCTTTCCAGTGTTCTAGTTCTCATGGGATATTTTATCTTCTGAATATTTTCTCTGTAGTGAAGCCTTTGAGCAAATTCATTTGCATGGGCACAGAAGTGACACTCACCTGGAACCATCCAGGAACGAGTGTTCTTATCTTCCTTGTTTTGTCTTTGGAACATCTCTCTGTAGAAATTGTGTTGACCTAAGACCGTGTGCTTGTGCAGCAGAGAGTAGTCTTACAATACAGGGTGGAAAAGGCAGAAGACAGCTGTGAGTTGTGAATGCTAAGTAAAGCAGAGCCTGTTGCAGTGAAGGAAGACACCCTCCCATCAAAACATGGGGCATGGCTGGGCATAGTATTTTTCAAAACAGAGAACTCATATCTACAAAACTGGATATTTCTATCGTGGGTTCATATCAATTCAGAGGGGGAAATAAAACAGAAATATAAAAATATTTACAAAATGATGAAGTACAATCAACAAGAATGCATTTCCTTTCAACCTATTCTTGGGAGTTTCCTTGATGTACATGAAATCATTCAGTCAATATTTTGTTTTTTAAGTAATTATGCAATTATGGCTACTTGGTACAAAATTGATCCCTAAACTGAATTATTTGCACTGGCAAAACTGGTGAATCATAGAATTTGAGTGAGACAGGAAGCTGAGGATGGTTTGTCTGAGTGGCTCTAACTCAGATTTTTCTCATGAAGTGACACAGTTTGGAGCTGAAGTTACAGAAAGGTATGATTAGGCTAAAAGAAAATTACTCCAGAATGTGTGGATCGAAGCTGTTAGCAGAAGGCAACATCACTGCAGACAGAACCCCTTGCTGTGTGTGACAGGAACACTTGGTGCCACACCATACAGGCTCTCCACAGGACTTCTGCATGTCCTTGTGGTGTGGCATCTTCTTTCCCTAGGGTAACTCATCAGATGAGGAAAGAGAAGGTCAGGACACCTTCTGTCACAGATCCCCTTTGTGGTCACATCTACTATTTTCTGTTTTCCAGGAAACAATCATGAAATCCAGCCTAGACTCAAAGGAATGGGGTTTTACTGAAGAATATTTTAATTTATATTTGACTATAGTGAGTTGCTTCTCACCTATTAACATTTCACTTTGAGAGTTGAAAAAATATTGTACATGTGACGGTCAGAGAAGCTCCGCAGTCCCACCATCTAGACTTCATATATTTGTGCAATGCCCTGACCTCAGTGCAGCAGGTCCTTTGAACAGTGGACGGTGGGGAGGATGCTGTAGTGTGTCTGCATCCTAAGAGTGGAGTAGTGGTCTTGCTAGGGACCTCTCTGTCACTGGCTTCAAGAAGCAAACTGAAATGAATCCCACTGCCATGAGGAGATGTCAAAATCTAAGTAGGATTGGAAGCACACCCTCTCCTAGATTAGTTTCCACATGAGAATCTGACCCTGGAGGCCTTGTCTGCAGCCTTGTAGGGAATTTTGCTAAGCTATTCATGGGCTGCTGCCTTACATCTGAGATTATGGGTATGTATTGCTTTAAGCTAATAACACTATGATAATTTGTTACGTATCAAAAAAAGCACTGAATTCAGGAAAGCTAATTTTGACTTAATCATGATTAGAAATAAACCCATTCTTATGTCAGGGATGAGAATTCTCATCTATTAAACTGAGGGGTGATATCACAACACCAAGAATGATCCTGCTAGTTTATGTCATGAACCATGAGCTGAAAAATCAAAGACAAAATAGGCAAAATATATGGTTTTCTATTAAATACAGGGAGAAATTTTCAAATGTCAAAAAATCCTCCCATTTTATATTAGTCTAGCTATTATTTTAGAATAGCATGAAAAAAAAAGTCAAAGTGGTCTACATATTCACCTTCCAAATGGGCAGGGGAATTTTTGCACATATAAGAAAAAGTGTCTTTCCTTTCCAAATGATATAATCCAGATCACTGCCAGCCCTCTTTCCTTTAAGAATGGCTCCTGAGGTGTTTGGCAAAGAAAAAATAGTAGAATGCCATTAACCTTTATGACATTGACTTATGAATAAAGCCTACCTGAAAGTCTTGTGGCTTAATATATAGTACTAAATATAATCCAACCAAAAATTGGCCCAAAGATCAGTGTGAATGAGTCTAGGTTATGAGTGCATGTATAGGGGCTATGGCCAGTGAGGATTACCACACTGGCAATATGCTCACTAACCATCACCATCAGCCTCAATCATTCACACTTCCTTATATCTCTATACTTTATTCCATCTTCAATTCCTTCCCTGGTGGAGAATATTTTCTCCGCTCTCCCACACATTGGGCCTTGCCATACACCATACTTTAGTGTAAGAGGGCAGAAAGGACAGTATGCCAATTCCAACACAAACTTGGGATTCTTTCTATATTTTATCTTGTTTTCTTTGAGCCATTTCCACAACTATGTGACGAGCACTCCCCTGCTTGATGAAAGACACCTGAGTATATCCCACAGCCAACGCACGGGACTGCCCACCTGAAGAAGAGCTATTCTCCCAAGGAAACTTAATCAGCCAAGTCTCCCAACATAGACACTATTTAAAATATGGATTACAATTATTTGAAATCTTAACTAATACAGAAACAAGAGAGATGAGAAGAAGGCTGTCTGTTGAGGTTGTGAAGATAAATATGTAAAACAGATCTGTTCCCTTAGCCTTGCTGAGGTGAGCATTCATGGTAGATTTGCTCTTTTATGATTGTGTAAAGTTTTTTTCTCTATTAATTTTCTTTGCACTAAGGACTACTACATCTGCTATCAACAAATTCAATCTCCTTCCTTTTCCTTAATGTTGGCATGGTCCTTTTTCCCCAGTGCTTTACCTTCTCTCAACCTATGTCATTACATTGGATATACATTTCTTACATATATAATAAAGTTTCATATTTTATTAGACACACTGTCAAATTCAAATTTTCAGTGTTTATATTTGGATCATTCACAGTTAGTGAACTTACTAATATGCTAAGGTTTATCTGGCCTTGAACTTTTTTCCTCTTTCCCACTTTTGTCTGCTTTTTGTATTCTTCTTAGTTATGTGTGGTGCCTTTGAGCATATTTTGGAATTCAGTTTTATCAGTACTGGCCTCTCTGGCTGGAGAGACACCTCAGTTGTTAAGAGGATTTGTTGCTCTTGCACAACACCTGGTTTCTGTTCCCAAAATCCACACAGTAACTCACAAACATCTAAAACTCCAGTCATAGGGGATCTGACAACCTCTTCAGAACTCTGCCAGCACCAGACACACACGGTGCACATACATATGTACTCATATATATGCATGTAAAATAATCATACACATAAACTCAAATAAATAAATCTTTTAAAAAATAGTGTTCCCAAATAAAACTTCACTGTTTTTTTCTTTTGTGTATATATGTGTTTTATGTTTCTTGTGTGTGTCCACATGTGTGTACAGGTGTGCATGTGTGTGTGGATATATGTAAGCCACAGGTTGACGTTGATTTTCTTCCTCACTCAACACTCTTTATTCCTCAATGAACTTGGCATTAGACAGGCTGGCCAACGAGCCCCAGGGAACATTTTGTCTCTGCCTCCCCAGAATTGAGATTACAGGTACAGACCACCACGCCTGGATTTCTCTATGGATTCTGGGGACCAAAATTAAGTCTTCATGCTTGTAACACCAACACTTCACTGAGCCATACCCTGGCCCTGCCCTCAACACTGTTTTTGAAGAACTGCATAGAAGTCCATTACATGAATGTGAGATAATTTAATCAGCCTGTATTCCACTCTTTCTCCACAAGCACAGACTCTGAATATATCTGTCTCTTACTGAAAACCTTTTTCAACTATATTTACCATATTGAAGTTTTTTTTTAACAAAACACTGTCCATCTTCTATCATGAAAGTACTGTTCTTGGAAAAGTCACACCCACCATGGGTCATAACTTTTTCATGTATAATGTAACTTATAGAAATATATTTGTATTTTCTTGGCTCATAGTTGCTGTAACATAACAAATAAAATCATATTAAAGGCAATACAGGTTTGTTTCACCTCTAATAGCAACTTCTCTGATGGTACTTCAGACATATCCTTACACATAGCTTCTCAATGCCCCTGAACATTCCCTATATGTCCACTAACATAGCCCTCCCTGTAATGATGCATCAGAAACTAAGTTCTCCTTTTTTTTAACTCTAACTTCTTGAGACAGTAGAGTAGTTACATCTGCAACCAACTGGGGCTTTTGAAGAATTTTCAGCAGCATTGGTATAATTCTCCTGAAGAGATTTTTCTGTGTAGTGTTATCATACCACTTTGGAAAACTTCCTATATTACAAATAGAAATGTGATTTTCTCTTTTTATGTTGGGGAAATTATTTTATAATTTTAAGTCTGTGACCATGAACCACAAAACTCAATTGAGAATTTTAAAGTTAATTATCTGTGATTAGTTTAAATGTTCCTAATTAACCATTATAGTTCCTACATTTTAAAGTATGAGTTGCATAATCAGAATATAAATTTCCATACTACTGTTTCTACTCAATGAAGCAGGACTATGAGTCATTCATAATCAGATATATAAGTGGTCAAACTAATTAATCAGCAGTCATCTTCTGAGACAAATAGAAGATACTTACTCCCTCATGAGACGATGGAGTCAATAGCCCTTTGTTTTTTGACTATATAAATAGTAGACAACAGAAACATTATAATTTTTCCTTTAAATTTGCAAGAAGTCAATATTTAAATCATTAAATGATGTAGTAATGCATTAGTTGAAAGTTCTTCAGCTTATGACCATTGAGGTGAATTTTCTAATGATGTAAAAGGTTTTTTTGTTTCAGGTAGATTTATATTGGATAACAATATGTGATAGATAAGCATACAACTACACATCAAATCAGCTATAGAGCTGATAGGATTTTCCTGGGATTGAGAGAACATATTAAATACATCGTGTTCTAAAGGCTATAATGATGGCTTGGCAGTTAAGGGCAGCTACTGATCTCCCAGAGAACTGGAGCCTTCTGATAACCCCATCTGTAATGCACCCAACATTCTCTTCTGGATTCAACAGGCAGATATATTCATGTGTGTAAACATGTGTGCCTGCATACACACACAATTAAGAACTAAGACAAATCTGAAAATAGCTCTTGTCTTAAGAAGGAATGGATCTTGCAGACATTTTTCAAATGTATTATTATGACTTCTCTTCCAGAGTGACATCTTATTTTTTAAGCATGACAAAATAAATAAATAAATATTGACTTTTTGACCCAAAAAATGAACACTCAATGGTGAAGTCAATTGTGTCATGCATTTCCTCTTAAAAACCTTCACACAGTCTTCCCTGCAAAATCTCAGAGAACATGAAGTCTCCACCAAGCTTACATCTCTTGGATGACCTTCATTAATATGAAGCTTACTAAAAGAAATGGTAGATTCATATAACACATAAAAGTGTTTCCCAGTTTAGAGCCTAGTCCTGCCATTTTCATGTGACATTTAATTACAGATATCATTCAAGCATTCTTATTATGGTTAAATGTTCAGGCTCCAGTCTGAACTCATGTGCAGGTTTAACATCCTGGCTGGACCAAATATTAGATGTTTGATCTTAAAAGCTATTTATTCCATTCCAATTTTATCATCTGTAGAAATGAAGCTGCTTTTTAACACCAAGCCTCAAAGGCTAGGGGTGTGATGCAGTGGTATAGTGGTTGACTACATTTTGTGAATCCCTGGGTTCTATTACCAACACCATTAACAAAAAAGAAAAGAAGAAAAAGCCAGCCCTCAACTATTTGAATGATAGCTGAGTAAGATAATTTGCATAAAGAATTCAACAGAATTCCTAGAACTTTGTTAAGTATTTTTGTTGTTATCTATCTTAAAGCTGACATAAAGTCACATTGCTCAGAATACAGTCACAAAAATTTCTTCAACACAGAGTCAATGATTCCTGGAGGAAGAAGACAAGGAGAAAAATTGAGATAAACAAACTGGGAAATGCAGAATCTGTGCAAGTTCTGTTGTATTTGCTCATCACAAATGCCATAACAAACACAGTTCTCAAGGGTCCACATCACCCACAAAGGAACACAGAACATTGATCTATTTTAATAAATAGACAAGCAGTTCTAAGAGGAGCAACCATGTAACAAACGCTAATTGAAGTTGTAGGAATATATATTTCAATCTCCCTTTTCATGGACATTTTCCAAAAGTAAATTTCTTTATTTTGCTTCTTTTTAAAATGAAATGTAGCCAGTGAATTCTAAATAAGCCTTCTTCTTTCCTGTCTGAATGCCATAACCTTAGCTTACCAACTCACTTCTTCCATTAAAGAAATAAAAATGAATATATTGCTTTTCAGGGCTCAAAACCATCTCTCCAGCAGAGGGAGCAAATAAGATTTGTATTTTCAGTTCTCCAAGAAGGAATGCCTCTGACTTACAATGTGCTTTTGGGTAAAAAAAATTCATGCATAGGAGGCTATATTAAAATGCATCGATAATAAATTGATGTCCAAGTCAACTCAATGGTATACACTAAATGTTGAAAAGACATTCAGATGGAGGATTCGTGTTATTCCTATATCCAGAGGTATTCTGTATATTTATATTTAAATATTATGAAAAATTATTATTTTACTCTCCTAGAGTATTAAAATATATACAGTACATTTTTTAAATTTATTTATTTATTGCTTCAGGTTACATCTCCATCATAGTGTCCTCTTTCCACTCTTCCCAGTTCTGCTCTCCCACCATCTACCCCCTAACTCTTCCATCCCACTCCTCTGGAGTGGAGTGTTCCTACATAATAGTCCCCCGCCCCAGTTCAGCAGTCATATGAGGGCCAAGAGCCTCCTCATACACTGGGAGCCTACAAGGCAGAACCACTAGGGCAAAGTGTCCTATTGACAGGAAAAAAAAAAAGTCTGTGTTCCTGTTCCCTTTGGTGCATTGGTTGTAGTATAGATAGATATCCTGTACTATATAGCTAAAATCCAACTATAAGTGAATAGATGCCATGTGCATCCTTCTGAATCTGGGTTAGCTCACTCAGAATGAGCTTTTCTAGTTCCATCCATTTGGCTGCAATTACATTTTTTCTAATAATTACATTTATTTATTTGTTGCTTCAGGTTACATCTCCATCATATTGTCCTCTTTCCCCCCCTTTCCAGCCCTGCCCTCCCACCCTCTACCCCCTAACCCTTCCATCCCACCTCTCTGGAGTGGAGTGTCCCTACATGACAGTCCCTCATCCCAGTTCAGAAGTCATATGAGGGCCAAGAACCTCCTCATACACTGGGGGCCTACAAGGCATTACCACCAGTGAAAAGTGTCTCATTGCCAGGGAGAGAAAACTAAAAAACAAAAATACAAACAAACAAAAAATGTCTATGTCCATGTTCCCTTTGGTGTGTTGGTTGTACAAATTACATTTTTAACAAACTTCTGTTCTAGAGTCTTGGCTATTTCTTAGGGATTTGTTCTATTTTTATTTTTTTTATAACTTTTAGGAAACTAGTAACTTAGGAAGCTAGAATTCCAAAGAGAGAGTGGGAAGACGTTGCTGTTGTATTGAAATAGGCTCTGTGTAACATTAAAATCTAATCAGAACCTGATGATTTAAACATTTAGGTTTTCAAGCCATAATTCTCAGCATATTCATTGATCTAACATTCAACCCCAAATTATTTCTATAACTTTTAAGCATCTTCACAGTTTGAAAGTAATTAATAAAAAGTTCTTAACCCTACAATTAACAGAGTCTTGGGAATAATTAGTTGTCTTAAGAGTTAATAATTAGGGGGGCCAAGATGGTGGCGAACTGCATGGACGCATTTTGAATGTGGGAGAGAAGAGCCTTAGAAAACACAGAGTTGTTGGACACTGTGCAAAAACCGGAGGGTCTGGCCCCTCTGGGAACAGTCACAGCTCCCAAGGTACTGTTAAAAGTCCCAGGGAAAGGCTCTCCCCCCATCTCTCGCAGACACCGAAGCCACGAAATCCGGGATTCGGGAACTCCCATTTGGAGAGGCGCCTGGTAAGATTAATCCCAAAACACAGCAGGCAGAATGAAAGGCCACATGGCGATCACCCACTAGCCTACCGGGCTTCCCACACTTCAGGAGGTCCTTATAACTACTTAGGAAACTTTGCAGAATAGTTGAAGTCTTAATAAGGAAGAAACAGGGCGCTCGGCGGGTGATCCGCAGCCTCTCGAGCCTGAGCAGGAGGCTGGCGGAAAGAGCAATCGGGGTGGGAGGTGGGCGCAGGTGGGAGGGGCCGAAGCCCAACGCACCCACGGCAAAGCAGCAAGGACGGGAAGCCGGCTCAGACGGTGGGAGAGGCCAAATCCCCACGCACCCAAGGCAAAGCAGCTATGGAAGGAGGCCGGCTCAGACGGCGGGAGGGGCCAAAGCTCTGCCCACCGATGACAAAGGAGCTAGGGCGGGACGCCAGCTCAGATGGCGGGAGGGGCCAAAGCTCTGCCTACCCACGGCAAAGCAGCTAGGGAAGGAGGCCGGCTCAGATGGTGAGAGGGGACGAAGCTCTGCCCACCCACAGCAGAGCAGATAGGGAGGGAAGCGGCCAGGCTTGTGGCGGAGAAGCCTAGTGGGTAACCAGAAGCCAGGGGTCCATAGCTGTATTCTGGTAAATCCATACATATTAGGTGTGGAGCCGGGCCCTGTCAGCCTCCGTGATGACAAACAAAGCCCACAAAATCTGTGCCTGGGCAAACAGGTCCATACCATCAGAACCATTACAGGCTGATCACTCAGTGTGCAACATAGAGAAGTCTGAGCTGGGAGCAGTGAAACAATCCCGGACCATTACTCACTACCTGGGAATAGGCTGCACTAGCTCACAGCGATTCAGGCTATTAAAACCACAGTGACCCTGAGATCCCCTTGTAAGCAATGACAGATAGCCAAGCAAATCGACTCCTTCACCAAAGCATCCACTGTGGATCCAAGCACAGAAAACGACAAGAACAGACAGCTAAACACACCCACATGGTCAAAATCCAAGAAAAAATAGAAATCAAGGAAATTGACTCCAACAAAGCAGAATTATCCTAGCTCATCCAATTTGGGTGACCTCACACCAACAGTAACACATGAAAACGATGACAATTATGCATTATGGAAAGTGATAGAGTCCCTGCAAGAAGAACTTAAATCTATGAAGAAATTCAAAGAAGCCACAATTTTAGAAGCCAAAACAATGAACAACACCATTAAAGAACTCCAAGCCAAGGTGACAGAGCTTGAACAGGAAAAGGACAAAGCAATGAAAGATTTTTAGACAAAAAAAAAGCAAGCTGGAGAAGGAAATGTACAAAATGAACAATACCATACAAGACATGAAAATAGAAATAGAAACAATAAAGAAAACACAGTCAGAGTTAAAAGAGGAAGTGGAGAACCAAGGAAGAGAACAGGAACTACGGATGTGAGTATCAACAATAGGATGCAAGAGATGGAAGACAGGATGTCAGGCATGGAAGATTCAATGGAATAAATCAGTACAACATCCAAAGAAAATGAGAAGGCTAAAAAATCTCTCACCCACAACATCTAAGAAATCAAGGACTCAATGAAAAGACGGAACCTAAGAATCATAGGCATAGAGGAAAGAGAAGACTCCCAACTCCAAGGTCCAGGAAATATCTTCAACAAAGTCATAGAAGAAAACTTCCCAAACCTGAAAAAAGAGATGCCAATAAAAATCCTAGAGGCTTACAGAACACCAAACAGATTAGATCAGAAAAGAAACTCCTCTCGCCACATAGTAATTGAAACACCAAATGTACAGAACAAAGAAAGAATATTAAAAGCTGTAAGAGAAAAAGGTCAAGTCACATACAATGGCAGACCCATCAGAATTACACCTGACTTCTCCTCAGAAACTTGAAAAGCTAGAAGGGCCTGGTCAGATATCCTACAAGTCCTGAGAGATCATAGGTGCCCAGCCAGACTACTATACCCAGCAAAACTCTCTATCAACATAGATGGAGAAAACAAGTTATTCCATGACAAAATCAAATTTAAACAATATCTCCCCACAAACCCAGCCCTACAGAAAATCCTAGAAGGAAAATTCCATCCCAGAGAAGAAAACTTCACCCAAGAAAAAAAAGGGAATAGAAAACCCCTCAGCAACTAAACCAAAACAGGCACAGGACCATCACCTATAACAAACTAATGGGAAACAACAACCCCAGGTCACTAATATCAATCAACATCAATGGTCTCAACTCCCCAATAAAAAGACACAGGTTTACAGAGTGGATCCGCAAGCAAGACCCGTCCTTTTACTGCATACAAGAAACACATCTCACTACCAAAGATAGACAGTACCTCAGAGTAAAGGGCTGGGAAAAGGTTTTCCAAGCAAATGGACCCAGGAAGCAAGCTGGAGTAGCCATCCTAATATCAAACAAAACAGAACTCCAACTGAAGTTAGTGAAAAAAGACAAGCTGGGCGTGGTGGCGCACGCCTTTAATCCCAGCACTTGGCAGGCAGAGGCAGGCGGATCACTGTGAGTTCGAGGCCAGCCTGGTCTACAAAGTGAGTCCAGGAGAGCCAGGGCTGTTACACAGAGAAACCCTGTCTTGAAAAACCAAAAAAAAAAAAAAAGACAAAGAAGGGCATTATATACTCATTAAAGGGAATATTCATCAAGAGGAAATCACAATACTGAACATCTATGCCCCAAATACAAAGGCACCTACTTTTGTAAAAGAAACACTTTTAAATCTTAAATCACACGTCTATCACAACACATTAGTAGTGGGAGACATCAACACCCCACTCACAACAATGTACAGATCATCAAGACTGAGGCCAAACAGAGAAATATTGAGTCTAACAGAGATCATGAACCAAATGGACCTAACAGATGTCTATAGAACATTTCACCCAAACACAAAGGAATACACACTTTTCTCAGCACCCCACGGAACTTTCTCCAAAATCGACCACATAGTCGGATACAAAGATAGTCTAAACAGATACAAGAAACTTGAAATAACACCTTGTATCTTATTAGACCACCATGGAATAAAGCTGGTCTTCAACAGCAAAAGAATCAACAGAAAGCCTACACACACGTGGAAATTGAACAACTCCTTACTGGATGACTACTGGGTCAGGGAAGAAATAAAGAAGGAAATCAAAGACTTGTTAAAATCCAATGACAATGAAGACACAACATACTCAAGCCTATGGGATACAATGAGGCTTTGCTGTGAGTAAAGTTCATAGCACTAAGTGCCTTCAAAAAGAAAATTGTGACAGCTCATATTAGTGAATTAACAGATAAACTGGGTGAATTGGAAAAAAAAAAAAAAAAGAGGCAAACACTCCCAAGAGGAACAGAAGGCAGGAGATCATCAAACTTAGGGCTGAAATCAACAACTTAGAATCAAAAAGAACTATACAAAGAATCAATGAAACCAAGAGTTGGTTCTCCGAGAAAATCAACAAAATAGACAGACCCCCTAACCAAATTAACTAAAAGGCAAAGAGAAAGAACCCAAATCAACAAAATCAGAAATGAAAAGGGAGAAATAACAACAGACATTGAGGAGATCCAGAAAATATTCAGGTCCCACTTTAAAAATCTATACTCCACCAAAATTGAAAACCTAAGCGAAAAGGACAATTTCCTCGATAAATTCCACCTACCAAAACTAAATCAAAATCAGATTAACAGTTTAAACAGCCCAATAACCCCTAAGGAAATAGAAACAGTCATTAGTAATCTCCCAACCAAAAAAAGCCAGGGCCAGATTGCTTTAACACGGAATTCTACTGGACCTTCAAAGAGGAACTAACACCATTACTCTTCAAACTCTTCCACCACATAGAAACAGAAAGAACACTGCCAAACTCATTCTGTGAGGCCACTGTCATTCTGATTCATAAACCACACAAAGACCCAACAAAGAAAGAGAACTTCAGACCAATCTCCGTCATGAATATAGATGCAAAGATACTTAATAAAATACTAGCAAACCGAATTCAAGAACACATCAAAAATATCATACATCATGATCAAGTAGGCTTCATCCCAGGAATGCAGGGATGGTTCAATATAAAAAAGTCTATCAATGTAATTCACCATATAAACAAGATCAAAGAAAAAAACCACATGATAATCTCGCTAGATGCAGAGAAAGCTTTTGACAAAATCCAACACCCCTTCATTCTAAAAGTTCTGGAGAGAACTGGCATACAAGGACCATACCTAGAAATAATAAAGGCAATATACAGCAAGCCAGTGGACAACACCAAATTAAATGGAGAGAAGCTTGAAGCATTTCCTCTAAACTCAGAGACAAGACAAGGATATCCACTTTCACCATATTTCTTCAAGATAATACTTGAAGTTATTGCTAGAGCAATAAGACAACTAAAGGAAATCAAAGGGATAAATATTGGAAATGAAGAAGTCAAATTATTCCTATTCGCAGATGATTTGTTAGTATACAAAAGCGACCCCAAAAACTCCACCAAAGAACTCTTACAGCTGATAAACAACTTCAGCAAGGTGGCTGGATACAAAATTTACTCAAAAAAATCAGAAGCACTTCTTTATACAACAAACACCATACCGAGAAAGAAATAAGGGAAACAACCCCCTTCACAATAGCCACAGACAAAATAAAATACCTGGGGGTAACTCTAACCAAGCAAGTAAAGGACCTATAAAACAAGAACTTCAAGCCCCTGAAGAAAGAAAAGGAAGAGGCCTTTAGAAGATGGAAAGATCTCCCATGCTCATGGATAGGTAGGATCAACGTAATAAAAATGGCTATTCTACCAAAAGCAATATATAGATTCAATGCAATTCCTATCAAAATACCAACACAATTCTTTATAGACCTGGAAAAAGCTATACTCAACTTCATATGGAACAACAAAAAGCCCAGAATAGCTAAATCAATCCTGTACAATAAAAAAGCATCGGGAGGTATCACCATCCCAGATTTCAAGCTGTACTACAGAGCAATAATAATAAAAACAGCATGGTACTGGTATAGAAACAGACCAGTGGATCAATGGAATCGAATTGAAGACCCAAACATGGACCCACACACCTATGGCCAATTAATCTTTGACAAAGAAGCCAAAACCACACAATGGAAGAAGGACAACATCTTCAACAAATGGTGCTGGTCCAACTGGATGTCCACTTGCAAAAGAATGAAATTAGACCCATACCTATCACCTTGTACAAAACTTAATTCCAAGTTGATCAAAGACCTTAACATAAGGACGGCCACACTAAAGATACTAGAAGAAAAAGTAGGAGAAACCCTCGAACTCATTGACAACTTCCTGACAGAACACCAACAGCTCAGGACCTGAGATCAACAATCAATAAATGGGACCTCATGAAACTGAAAAGCTTCTGTAAGGCAAAAGACACAGTCATTAGAACAAAACGGCAATCAACAGACTGGGAGAAAATCTTCACCAACCCCACATCTGATAGAGGGCTAGTATCTAAAATCTACAAAGAACTCAAGAAACTAAATGCCAAGAAACCAAATAATCCAATCAAAAAATGGGAGATGGAGCTAAATAGAGAATTCACAAAGGAGGAATCCCTAATTGCTGAGAGACACTTGAAGAAATGCTCAACATCCTTAATCATCAGAGAAATGCAACTCAAGACGACTCTGAGATTCCATCTCACACCTGTCAGAATGACTAAGGTAAAGAACTCAAATGACAGCACATGCTGGCGAGGGTGTGGAGAAAGGGGAACCCTACTCCATTGCTGGTGGGAGTGCAGGCTTGTGCAACCACTATGGAGGTCTCTCTGGAGATATCTTAGAAACCTTGGAATAACTTTGCCTCAGGACCCAGCCATACCACTTCTGGGTATACACCCAAAGGACCTCTCTCGGAGACATAGGGAAGTCTCCTCATCTATGTTCATAGCAGCCTTATTTGTAATAGCTAGAAACTGGAAACAACCCAGATGTCCCTCAACTGAAGAATGGACTAAAAAACTGTGGTACATCTATACAATGGAATACTACTCAGCTATCAGAAACAAGGAAATTATGCAATTTGCAGCCAAATGGATGGATCTAGAGAAGCTCATACTGAGTGAGCTAACCCAGACTCAGAAGGATGCACATGGCATCTATTCACTTATAGTAGGATTTTAGCTATATCGTACAGGATATCTGTTCTACAACCAACACACCAAAAGGAACATGGACATAAACTTTTTTTTTTCATTTCTTTTTCTTTTTACTTTTCCTTTTTTTTTATTTTTTTTCCTCTCTTTTTTTGTTGTTGTTCTTTGTTTTTGTGGGTTTGTGTGTCTGTTGGTCTTTTTTTAGTTTTCCCCCTGTAGCAAGGAGACAACTTTCACTGGAAGTACTGCCTCTTAGGCCCCTGGTCTATAAAGAGGCTCTTGGCCCTCATATGACTCCTGATCTGTGGTGAGAGACTGTTATGCAGGGACACGCCACCCCAGAAGATCAAGACGGAAGGGTCAGGGGGTAGAGCATGGGAGGGTGGGGCTGGGAAGCGGGAAAAGAGGAAAATATGTTAAGGATGTAACCTGTAGCAACAAACAAATACATTTATTAATTAAAAAAAAAGCAGGTAACAACGTTAAAACACTGGAAATAAAACAAAGGACACAGCCATTCAACCTTTTTTTATAAACCTCCAAGTGTCAAAAAAACGTAGAGCTAAGGTAAAATACAGGAGAAATGTGGTGTTAACCCATGCCTTTAACTTCAGCAGAGACGGGAGGAGCACCATAGAGTTAGTGGACTTATAAATTATAGAGTTACACGGAACAGGGTGGTGAGGGTACTCACCCTTAATCCCATCATTCAAGAAAAGTACACCCTTAATCCCAACACACTAGAGACAGAAGCAGGCAGATCTCAGAAATCAAGGTCAGCCTGATACAAAACAAACTCTAAATAGAGAAAAACTTCGATCCAGGCGTGGTGGAACACATCTTTAATTCCTTCAGATGGGAACCACAGGTCTCTGATCCCAATAATTAGAATGCAGAGACACACACATAGGATTTGGAAGGACCTAAGTTTAAAAGTTACTTACAAAAGGCCCACTCAATACAAACAAATTGTCCTTCAAGATCTCAAAATATATACACTAAAGCTGGTTTAGCTCCAAAATAACAAAATAATTTCTTCTTTAAACCAGATTGAAAGTTAGCACTTTATATATTGTCCAAAAACCAAATTTGCTTCAGGAGAAATATTACCTACCCCCCCCCAAAAAAAAGAGGGTGATTGTCCCTGAGTGAGGATTAGGGCAGGGCTCTGTTCTTATCTTTCCAGGAGAATCAAAGCATCCATTCAAGGGACCCAGGGACAACTGGACAACGGAAACCTCAGCAGAAAACAGAATCAGACACCAAAAGAAGTCGAGTGACCCAGATGATTCAGCCTGACAGACTCCCTCAATAGCTGTCTCCATCAAAAGCCTACAACCACAACAACTCAATATCGCTAAGACCGTTCAGCTCTACACAATGCCCCAGACAGAACCTCAGTAAAGCCTGGAAGTTCAGCTTCTGCCTACAAACTCCTTAGGACATCTAAACAGCTGAGAACAGAAGGACTGAACATAAAAGGATTGTACTAACATTTTTAACCATTTTTCCATTTTTGTTCGGGCCCCAAATATGTTTACTACGACCCAAACCAGCAGGAAGTCATTTTAAGAGAGCGACGTCCCATATCCAGAGGGTGGGGAGGGTGTTTCTCCGACCCACCTTTTTTGGTTATTTGAAGTACAACTGAAAACTCTGTTATTTAGGGGAAGAGATTACAAGTTCTTAAATGGTCCTGTTTAATGGGTTTTGGAGGTTAGACCCAGGGTATTCCTTCTTTCCCTTTTCTGTATCCTTCTTTATCTCCTATGTAGGAATGCACAGACTTGAGAAAAATTGAGACATAGACATAGCACAGGAAGGACCAAGAAGAAAGGTCAGATTATTGAATATGCCCTTATACCTTTGTATATTGATACAAAATTAGTAGTATATTTGGCTAAAGTGGTATTGACCATTGTTTATTGTGCAAAAATAAGATTGTATTGGACTACGTTGGTATTGATATTTTTATATTGATACAAAATTAAGATTATAGTTGGCCACAATGGTATTGACCCTTATATATGGACGCAATATTAAGATTGTATTGGGCCACATAGGCATTGATCTTTGTATACTGATACAAAATTAAGAGTATATTTAGCCACATTTGAATAGTTCTTGTATATTGATACAAAATTAAAGGTAACGCTTCCTAATGGTATCATACCTAGAGATACTTAAAAATGAAATGTGAAGCTCTGGCCTCTTGATACCAACCGTCTTAAACTGTTTAGAATAGTTAAGAAAAACAAACTCCTAGTCATGCATGCATGTCACCTTGTTAGCTACTATGACAGTCTATCACAGATATTCTCTAAGCTACTCAGTAATCAAGTTGTTAAGAGACAAGCAACATTTGCTTAACTAAATACAAGAGATAGATAGGGATTCTTCAAAAACCCCAAGAGATCTGCAGAATATGGCATTCAAAGATGTGGTCTTAAATTAAGATTTTTTTTGATATCGTGACATATCAGCTCCTGACAGCACCCCCTATTCTACTCCAAGTAGAAGATAAGCATCGAAGAATCTCCAGTGTGAGATGGTTGAATTAGTGGCAAGCCAATCTCTTGGCATGTAAAAATTCCTTGCTTCAACTGCAGACAGACTGCTGTCCAAAAAGGACAAAACTTGGTAGCAGGGAAGTCGACAGCCTAGCTCTGCCAAGACAGGGTAGGCAAGTCCTTCATAATTCCTGCTCTACAATAAATGTCTGTCAGAGAAACAGGACCAAAAGGCTGAAGAATGATGCTGGAATGTATGGAGAGAAAATGGGAACTGTCCAGGTAGTCACTGGTTTGTCATTTCTTAGTATTGGAAGCTGCAGGCCCTGCACTTCCTATATAATCAGATATATTTATCCTTCTCAGCTCTCTGAGGTGGTTGAAGAATAGACAGCTTGAGTCTCATAGCTAAATTTTGAGTTGTTTAAGAATCAAGAGGGCGTTCTAGATCTAAGAAGATGGTTATAATAGTGATGCAAGTTAGTATGAAAGCTAAGTCAGTTATAGAACTTTAAACTCATGGAGATGGTTAGAAGGTAGAAGGTTAAAATCAGGGGCCAAATATGTATGAATGGACATTGGGAAGGTATACTGGGCCATTTAACTCTTATAAATGTGGCATAGTTAATTCTGCTGTTATGTATACAATTTACTGTTATAAGAGAAAGAACCATTTGTTGGATTGAAAAGGGAAGCTGTTGGGGGGGAAGAGGGGGGAAGGGTGGGACAGGAAGGGGGAATAGGGAAGGGTTTGTGACTGAGATGTAACTGGAAGAAAAAAAATAAAGTACTTTTATAAAAAAAAGAATTAATAATTATTTATTCTGAGACATTCTAGTAAGCTGAAAAGTAATTATAAGTTTTTTTCATTCACTTCCATTAGTATATGAAAGGTATGCTTAGGTGTTTTTAAAGCACTTAGCTTTGAGAAATTTTTTTTTGCATAATTACTACTTTTACTTCTTTTTTATTTATTTTTTATTTCTTCAAGTTAAATCTCAATCACAATCCCCTCCCTACTCCCCCCTCCAGTCCTACCCTCCCACCCTCTTCCCCCTCAACTTCCCATCCCCTTCCCCTTTTTTTTAAGTTTAAGGTATATCTTTCCCCTGCCAACAGCTCCCTCTTTCCGTCCAACAAATGGTCCTTTCTCTTATAACAATAAATACAATACAAAACAACAGAAATAAATAGGCCACAATTATGAGAGTTATATGGCTTAGCATAAATTCCCAATGTCCAGTTCATACATATTTGGCCCCTGACTTTAACATTCTACTATCTAACCATCTCCATGAGTTTAAAGTTCTGTATCTAACTCAGCTTTCATACTAACTTGCATCACAATTTTAAAGACATCTTCTTAGATGCAGAACACTCTCTTGACTCCTATACAACTCAAAATTTAACTATGGGACTCGAGCTATATTCTTTAACCACCTCAGAGACCTGAGAGGGATAAATATATCTGATTATATAGGAAGACAGGGTCTGCAGCTTCCAAAACTAAGAAATGACATACCAGTGGCTGCCTGGACAGTTCCCACTTTCTCTCCATACATTACAACATCAATCTTCAGCCATTTGGCCCCGTTTCTCTGACAGACATTGATTGTAGAGCAGGAATTATGAAGGACTTGCCTACCCTGTCTTGGCAGAGCTAGGCTGTCGACTTCTATGCATCCGAGTTTTGTCCTTTTTGGACAGCATTCTGTCTACAGTTGAAGCAAGGTTTTTTTCTTGCCAAGAGATAGGCTTGCCACTAATTCAACCATCTCCCACTGGAGATTCTTTAATGCTCATCTTCTACTTGGAGTAGAATAAGGGGTGATGTCAGGAGCTGACATGTCTCAA
>CAJQZJ010000221.1:1979275-2005192 GCA_907164525.1 Lophiomys imhausi
CAAGAGATAGGCTTGCCACTAATTCACCATCTCCCACTGGAGATTCTTCGATGCTCATCTTCTACTTGGAGTAGAATAGGGGGTGCTGTCAGGAGCTGACATGTCTAGATATAAAAAAAATCTTAATTTAAGAAAACAGCTTTGAATGCCATATTTTGCAGATCTCTTGGGGTTTTTGAAGATGCCCTATCTATATCTTGTATTTAGATAAGCAAATGTTGCTTGTCTCTTAACAACTTGATTACTGAGTAACTTAGAGAATATCTGTGACAGACTGTCATAGTAGCTAACAAAAAGACAGGCTTGCATGACAAGAAATTTGTATTTCTTAACTATCCTAAACGGTTTAAGACGGTTGGTATCAAGAGGCCAAAGCTTCACATTTCATTTTTAAGTATCACTAGATACAATACCTTTAAGAAGTGTTACCTTTAATTTTGTATCAATATACAAAGATTAGTACCAATGTGGCCAAATATACTCTTAATATTGTAGCAATATACAAAGATCAATGCCTATGTAGCCCAATACAATCTTAATATTACGTCAATATGCAAGGGTCAATACCATTGTGGTCAACTATAATCTTAATTTTGTATCAATATACAAAGATCAGTATCACTGTAGTCCAATACAATCTTAATTTTGCACAATATACAATGGTCAATACCACTTTAGCCAAATATAATACTAATTTTGTATCAATATACAAAGGTATAAGGGCATATTCAACTGTCCCTTCTTCTTGGTCCTTCCCATACAATGTCTATGTCCTATTTTTCTCAAGTCTGTGCACTCCTACATAGGAGAGAAAGAAGGATACAGAAAAGAAAAAGAAGGAAGTCCCTGGGTCTAACCTCCAAAACCCATTTAACAGCTTGTAGTCTCTTCCCCTAAATAACAAAGTTTTCTGTTATCCTTCAAATAACCAAAAAGCGGGGGGACTCTCCCCACCCTCTGGGTATGGGACGTCGCTCTCTTAAAATGACTTCCTGCTGATTTGGTTCTTAGTAAACCTGTTTGGGGCCCGAACCAGAATGGAAAAATGTTTTAAAATGTTAGTACAATCCTTTTATGTTCAGTCCTTTTGTGCTCAGCTCTTTAGATGTCCTAAGAAGTTTGTAGACAGAAGCTGATCTTCCAGGCTTTACTGAAGTTCTGGCTGGGGCAGTGTGTGGAGCTGAACGATCTTAGCGATTTTGAGTTGTTGTGGTTGTAGTCTTTTGATGGAAACAGCTATTGATGGAGGCTGCAAGACTGAATCATCTGGGTCACTCATCTTCTTTGGTGTCTGATTCTGTTTTCTGTTGAGGTTTCCATTGTCAAGTTGTCCCTGGATTCCTTGAATGGATGTTTTAAATCTCCTGGAAAGATAAGAACAGAGTCCTGCCCTAATCCTAACTCTGGGACAATTACCCTTTTTTTTTGGGGGGGGGGAAGTCAGGTAATATTTCTCCTGAAGCAAATTTGGTTTTTTGACAATATAAGTTATTATCTTTCAATCTGGATTAAAGAAGAAATTATTTTGTTATTTTTGCACTAAACAAGCCTTAGTGTATACATTTTGAGATCTCAAAGGACAATTTGTTTGTATTGAGTAGCCCTTTTGTAAGTAGCTTTTAAACTTAAGTCCTTCCAAATCCTATGTGTCTGTCTCTGCATTCTAAGTATTGGGATCAAAGACCTGTGGTTCCCATCTGAAGGGATTAAAGATGTGCTCCACCACTCCTGGATCGAAGTTTTTCTCTATTTAGAGTTTGTTTTGTATCAGGCTGACATTGAGATCTCAGATCTGCCTGTTTCTGTCTCTAGTGTGTTGTGATTAAGGGTGTACTCGTCTTGAATGATGGGATTAAAGGTGTGCACCCTCACCACCTTGTTCCGTGTAACTCTAGAATTTATAAGACAACTAAATCTATAGTGCTCCTCCTGTCTCTGCTGAAGTTAAAGGCATGGGCTAACACCACACATTTCATGTATTTTACCTTAGCTCTAAGTTTTTTTGACTCTTGGAGGTTTATAAAACCAGTTTAAAGCCGGGCGTTGGTGGCGCACGCCTTTAATCCCAGCACTTGGGAGGCAGAGGTAGGCGGATCTCTGTGAGTTCGAGGCCAGCCTGGTCTACAAAGTGAGTCTAGGACAGCCAGAGCTGTTATACAGAGAAACCCTGTCTCAAAAACCAAAAAAAAAAAAAAAAAAAAACCAGGTTAAATGGCTGTAACCTTTATTTTATTTTGTTTTAAAATTGTTACCTGCTTTTTTTAATTAACAAATGTATTTTTTTTTTGCTTCAGGTTATATCTCCATCATATTCTCCTCTCTCACTGTGCCAAAGCCCACCCCACCCAAGCTATACTCCCTATACCTTCCCTCTTGTTCCTCTTGGGTGAAATGTACCTACGTAACAGTCCCTCGCCACACTTCAGGAGTCATATGAGGGCCAAGAGCCTCTTCATACACTGGGGGCCTATGAGGCAGTACCGTCAGTGAAAGGTGTCTCCTTGCTGGAAGGGAAAACTAAAAAACAGACCAACAAACACACAAACCCACAAAAACAAAGAACAACAACAAAAAAAGAAAGGAAAAAAGAAAAAGGAAAAAGTAAATAAGTCAATGTCCATGTTCCTTATGGTGTGTTGGTTGTAGTACAGATATCCTGTAATATATAGCTAAAATCCTACTATAAGTGAATAGATGCCATCTGCATCATTCTGAGTGTGGGTTAGCTCACTCAGGATGAGCTTCTCTAGTTCCATCCATTTGGCTGCAAATTGCATAATTTCATTGTTTCTCATAGCTGAGTAATATTCCATTCTATAGATGTACCACAGTTTTTTAATCCATTCTTCAGTTGAGGGACATCTGGATTGTTTCCAATTAATAGCTATTACAAATCAGGCTGCTATGAACATAGATGAGGAGACTTCCCTATGTCTCCGTGAGGGGTCATTTGGGTGTATACCCAGAAGTGGTATGGCTTGGTCCTGAGGCAAAGCTATTCCAAGATTTCTAAGATATCACCATACTAACCTCCATAGGGGTTGCACAAGCCTGCACTTCAACCAGCAATGGAGGAGGGTTCCCCTTTCTCCACACCCTCACCAGCATGTGCTGTTATTTGAGCTCTTTATCTTAGCCATTCTGACAGGTGTGAGATGGAATCTCAGAGTAGTCTTGAGTTGCATTTCTCTGATGATTAAGGATGTTGAGCATTTCTTCAGGTGTCTCTCAGCCATTAGGGATTCCTCCTTTGGGAATTCTCTATTTAGCTCCGTCTCCCATTTTTTGATTGGATTATTTGGTTTCTTGGCATTTAGTTTCTTGTGTTCTTTGTAGATTTTGGATATTAGCCCTCTATCAGATGTGGGGTTGGTGAAGATTTTCTCCCAGTCTGTTGGCTGTCATTTTGTTCGAATGACAGTGTCTTTTGCCTTACAGCAGCTTTTCAGTTTCATGAGGTCCCATTCATTGATTGTTGATCTCATGTCCTGAACTGTTGGTATTCTGTTCAGGAAGTTGTCACCTATGCCAATGAGTTCGAGGGTTTCTCCCACCTTTTCTTCTAGTAGATTTAGTGTGACCAGCCTTATGTTAAGGTCTTTGATTCACTTAGATTTAAGTTGTGTACAAGGTGATAAGTATGGGTCTAATTTCATTCTTTTGCAAGTAGACATCCAGTTTTACCAGCACCATTTGTTGATGATGCTGTCCTTCTTCCATTGTGCGGTTTTGGCTTCTTTATCAAAGATTAGTTAGCCATAGGTGTGTGGGTCCATTTCTGGTTCTTCAATTCGATTAAATTGATCTACTGGTCTATTTCTATACGAATACCATGCTGCTTTTACTATTATTGCTCTGTAGTACAGCTTGAAATCTGGAATGGTGATACCTCCCGATGCTTTTTTATTGTACAGGATTGATTTAGCTATTCTGGGCTTTTTGTTGTTCCATATGAAATTGAGAATAGCTCTTTCCAGGTCTATAAAGAATTGTGTTGGTATGTTGATAGGAATTGCATTGAATCTATATATTGCTTTTGGTAGGATAGCCATTTTTATTATGTTGATCCTACCTATCCATGAGCATGGGAGATCTTTACATCTTCTAAAGGCCTCTTCCATTTCTTTCTTCAGGGGCTTGAAGTTCTTGTCGTACAGGTCCTTTACTTGCTTGGTTAGAGTTACCCCCAGGTATTTTATATGGTTTGTGGCTATTGTGAAGGGGGTTGTTTCCCTTATTTCTTTCTCAGTACATTTGCTTGTTGTATATAGAAGGGCTTCTGTTTGTTTGTTTGTTTGTTTGTTTGTTTGTTTAGTTAATTTTGTATCCAGCTACCTTGCTGAAGCTGTTTATCAGTTGTAAGAGTTCTCTGGTGGAATTTTTGGGGTCACTTATGTATACTATCATATCGTCTGCAAATAGGGATATTTTGACTTCTTCATTTCCAATTTGTATCCCCTTGATCTCTTTTCGTTGACTTATTGCTCTAGCAAGAACTTCAAGTACTGTATTGAAGAGATATGGTGAAAGTGGACATCCTTGTCTTGTCCCAGAGTTTAGAGGAAATGCTGTAACCGAACTTTTAAGTTATTATTTAACACTTATTTATTACTAAATTCACTTATAACAAACACCAACAATTTCTTAACTATTAATCCTATAAATTCCTACAACCACTTTAACCTATCCACTAAACCTATTGATAATCATAACAACTACTTTCATACCCTTTTAGAATGATACAGTCTCTGGGGCAGGTCCTCAGTCGTCAGGAAACCAGTCTCGGGGGTAGACTCTTTAACGCACTTAGCAGTCCTTTTTCTGGAATAGCTCAGACGCAGGTTCGTCAGGGTAAATTGGCTATCGAAGTCTCACTTTAAATAAGGCTTGAGGCTTTCTTCTCTCTGGGAGACCTCAGCGTCTGTAGGCCACCTTACTTCCTTCGTATCAGCAACTCTGCCGTTCTGCCTCAGTCTTTAAAGCTGGCCACAGTTCCGTTCAGGCCACTGTTCGGACAGGTCAAACCCCTCTAGGCAAAAGCTGAGCCACAGGGTTTAGTCCTTGGCCTTTTGCTGTCTTGCCGAGGCTTTCTCTGCTCACCAGCTTCCTTCTGCCTCAGGGAGATCTGGCCATTGGTCTACCAGAACTTTCTCCAGCAGGACTCTCGGAGCTCTCTCATATCGGGGGCCCTTAGCACGCACCTCTCTGGCGTCATCCACTTGTCCTTAAATAGGATCACTCCTTGTTCCACCTACTTCAGCTTAATTTGGGCTCTGCCCACTTAGCAGTTGAAAGCAATGCCAGGTCATAAAGTCTTTCCTTGTTTCACCTGGCTTCAACCTTGTTTTTCAGTCCAAAGAGATTCCCCTCATTTCACCTGACTTCTTCCATAAGCTGATAAGCTAATTGCTCCCAGCAGTTGATCTTCATGCCCTGAATTAAGAGACTGTATCAGAAACTTAGGTATTCACTAAATCTAACTTATATTAACCTATCAGCCCCTACAAAATGCTTCAATTTTTTCTCCATTTAACTTGATGCTAGCCACCGGCCTGCTCTATATTGCCTTTATTTTTTCTAAGTACGGTCCTTGTATGCCCGTTCTCTCCAGAACTTTTAGCATGAAGGGGTGTTGGATTTTTGTCAAATGCTTTTTCTGCATCTATTGGTATTATCATGCAGTTTTTTCCTTTCATCTCCTTTATATGGTGAATTACGTTGATAGACTTTCGTATGTTGAACCATCCTGCATTCCTGGGATGAAGCCTACTTGATTATGGTGTATGATACTTTTGATGTGTTCTTGAATTCGGTTTGCTAGTATTTTATTAAGTATTTTTTCACCTATGTTCATGAGGGAGATTAGTCTGAAGTTCTCTTTCTTTGTTGGGTCTGTGTGTGATTTAGGAATCAGAGTGACTCATAGAATGAGTTTGGCAGTGTTCTTTCTGATTCTAATTGGTGGAAGAGTTTGAAGAGTATTGGTGTTAGCTCCTCTTTGAAGGTCCGGTAGAATTCCGTGCTAAAGCCATCTGACCCTGGGCTTTTTTTGGTTGGGAGATTTTTAATGACTGTTTCTATTTCCTTATGAGTTATTGGGCTGTTTAATCTGTTAATCTGATCTTGATTTAGTTTTGGTAGCTGGAATCTATTGAGGAAATTGTCCATTTCACTTAGGTTTTCAAATTTGGTGGAGTATAGATTTTTAAAGTGGGACCCAAATATTCTCTGGATCTCCTCAATGTCTGTTGTTATTTTCCCTTTTCAATTCTGATTTTGTTGATTTGGGCTCTTTCCCTTTGCCTTTTAGTTAATTTGGCTAGGGGTCTGTCTATTTTGTTGATATTCTCGAAGAACCAACTCTTGGTTTCATTGATTCTTTGTATAGTTCTTTTTGTTTCTAAGTGGTTGATTTCAGCCCTAAGTTTGATGATCTCCTGCCTTCTGTTCCTCTTGGGAGTGTTTGCCTCTTTTTTTTTTCCAATTCACCCAGTTTAGCTGTTAATTCACTAATATGAGCTGTCACAATTTTCTTTTTGAAGGCACTTAGTGCTATGAACTTTACTCATAGCAAAGCTTCATTATATCCCATAGGTTTGAGTATGTTGTGCCTTCATTGTCGTTGGATTTTAAGAAGTTTTTGGTTTCCTTCTTTATTTCTTCCCTGACCCAGTAGTCATCCAGTAAGGAGTTGTTCAATTTCCACGTGTGTGTAGGCTTTCTGTTGATTCTTTTGCTGTTGAAGACCAACTTTATTCCATGGTGGTCTGATAAGATACAAGGTGTTATTTCAAGTTTCTTGTATATGTTTAGACTATCTTTGTATCCGACTATGTGGTCTATTTTGGAGAAGGTTCCGTGAGGTGCAGAGAAGAAGGTGTATTCTTTTGTGTTTGGGTGAAACTTTCTGTAGATATCTATTAGGTCCATTTGGCTCATGATCTCTGTTAGACTCAATATTTCTCTGTTTGGCCTCAGTCTTGATGATCTGTCCATTGTTGTGAATGGGGTGTTGAAGTCTCCCACTACTAATGTGTTGTGACCGACAAGCGGTTTAAGTTTTAGAAGCGTTTGTTTTACAAATGTAGGTTCCTTTGCTTTTGGGGCATAGATGTTCAACATTGAGATGTCCTCTTCATGAATATTCCCTTTAATGAGAATATAATGCCCTTCTCTGTCTTTTTTCATTAACTTCAGTTGGAAGTCTGTTTTGTTTGATATTAGGATGACTACTCGAGCTTGCTTCCTCAGTCCATTTTCTTGGAAAACCTTTTCCCAGCACTTTTCTCTGAGGTACTGTCTATCTTTGATAGTGAGATGTGTTTCTTGTATGCAGCAAAAAGATGGGTCTTGCTCACGGACCCAATCTGTAAGCCTGTGTCTTTTTATTCGGGAGTTGAGTCAATTGATGTTGATGGATATTAGTGACGTGGGGTTGTTATTTCCCATTAGTTTGGTATAGGTGATTGTCCTGTGCCTCTTTTGGTTTAGTTGCTGAGGGGTTTTCTATTCCCTCTGTTTTCTTGGATGTAGTTTTCTTATCTGGGTTGGAATTTTCCTTCTAGGATATTCTGTAGGTCTGGATGTGTGTGGAGATATTGTTTGAATTTGTTTTTGTCATGGAATATCTTGTTTTCTCCATCTATGTTGATAGAGAATTTTGCTGGGTATAGTAGTCTGGCTGGGCACCTATGTTCTCTCAGCACTTGTAGGATATCTGTCCAGGCCCTTCTAGCTTTTAAAGTTTCTGAGGAGAAGTCAGGTGTAATTCTGATGGGTCTGCCATTGTATGTGACTTGACCTTTTTCTCTTACAGCTTTTAATATTCTTTCTTTGTTCTATACATTTGGTGTTTCATTTACTATGTGGCGAGAGGAGTTTCTTTTCTGATCTAATCTGTTTGGTGTTCTGTAAGCCTCTTGGATTTTTATTGGCATCTCTTTTTTCAGGTTTGGGAAGTTTTCTTCTATGATTTTGTTGAAGATATTTCCTGGACCTTGGAGTCGGGAGTCTTCTCTTTCCTCTATGCCTATAATTCTTAGTTTCCATCTTTTCATTGAGTCCTTGATTTCTTGGATATTGTGGGTGAGAGATTTTTTAGCTTTCTCATTTTCTTTGAATGTTGTATTGATTTCTTCCATCGAACCTTTCATGCCTGAGATCCTGTCTTCCATATCTTGCATCCTATTTTTCATACTCACATCCGTAATTCCTGTCTTCTTCCCTTGATTCTCCACTTCATCTTTTAACTCTGACTGTGTTTTCTTTATTTTTTCTATTTCTATTTTCATGTCTTGAATGGTATTGTTCGTTTTGTTCATTTCCTTCTCCAGTTTGCTTGTTTTTGCCTGGAAATCTTTCATTGCTTTGTCCTTTTCCTGTTCAAGCTGAGTCACCTTGGCTTGGAGCTCTTTAATGGTGTTATTCGTTGTTTTGACTTGTAAAATTGTGGCTTCCTTGAATTCCTTCATAGATTTAAGTTCTTCTTGAAGGGACTCTATCACTTTCCATAATGTAGAATTGTCATCGTTTTCATGTTTTTCTGTTGTTGTGAGGTCATCCAAATTGGATGAGCTATGATAGTCTGCATTGTTGGAGTCATATTTCCTTGATTTCTCTTTTTTCTTGGACCTTTGGCCATATGGATGTGTTTAGCTGTCTGCCCTTGTCGTCTTCTGGGCTTGGATCCACAAGGGATGCTTTGGTGTAGCAGTTGAAATGCTTGGCTATCTGTCGTTGCTTACAGGGGGATCTCAGGGTCACTGTGCTTCTAATAGCCTGAAGCACTATGAGCTGGTGAAGCCTATTCCCAGGTAATGGGAATGGCCTGGGATTGTTTCACTGCTCCCAAGTCATACTTCTCTATGTTGCACACTGAGTGATCAGCCTGTAGTGGTTCTGATGGTATGGACCTGTTTGCCCAGGCACGGATTCTGTGGACTGTGATTGTCCCCAAGGAGACTAAGAGGGCACGGCTCCATGCCTAATATGTCTGGGTTTTCCAGAATACAGCTATGGTCCCAGGGTTTATGGCTTCCACGTTTTGTAGCCCTCAGCCTCTGTGCGTCTCTGCTGCTAGCTCTGCCTCTGTGTGCAGTGACTGTTATTGACTTTAGGCCTACTTACTGTCCACCTGTTTACACAGAACTGTCTCACACTATCAAGAGCCACATGGTTATGACAATGCAGCTTCTTGTGAACATGGATTCATGCTGTCAAGATTTTATACAATATATTCTGATCATGTTCCTTCCCCTCTCCCAAGCCCTCCAAAATCTGCCCCCTCCCTAGTCACCCAGCTGTATGCTGTTCTACTTTCTTTAAAAAAATAAAGAAATAAAATTAAAAACTTTTTTAAAAGTCAACTTTGTGTTGACCGATTACTTCTAAGTCCACAGCCTACCATGGAGTATGACTGACATCCCCAGTGCCTTGTGATCATGCTCATAAAATACTATTGAGTTACATTCCATGTTGAAGAATGAAGAGATAACATGAAGGACCTTCTGAATCCTACCTAAATCATTCTGTCAAGTTTTTCCTGGGGTACCTAGGAATTATCAGGATTAATTTTCTATGGACCATAACCGCAGGTGTAGAGGTAACACAGAAGTCCGATTGATGGACTAGTGGGTTTTATTTTGGTTACTTACATGACCAAAATGACTCTAAGACAGCTGTGTCACTAAAGCCCACCCCAGCATGTGTGAGAGCTTGTGAAAGCTGGGAATCTGGGGCATAGCAGATAACCTGAAGATAGCTAAACTTGTCATTTTCTGATAGCTCAATTGGACTGAGAGTGTTCTGGAGACCTCAGCTGGTCTCTACTCCATTAGGGCAGATTGGTTGGCCTGAGAGTGTCTGTCAGCTGTCCTTACTGCATATATATGCTTGAGGAAGAAGGGGCCTGGTTTACCTGATCAGTTTTAGGGACTTGGTAGAGCTTTTGAATTCTTTACTCCCTGGCTTAATATGCTCCCTGAAGAATGCAATAACTCCCCTTGCATCCTACACCTTAGAGAGCTTCCATGGAAGATGAAGATTTGTCTTAGAGAAAAATCACCACACAAATGCTAAGCACCAGAGCCTGTGAGAGACCCTTTCTCAAACACAGGTGGGCAGTTCCTGAATCATGACATCCAAAGGTAACCCTGGATTCCACACACATGTTAATACACTCACACATATAATTACACACACATGCACAGAGAAAGTGAGAGAGAGAGAGAGAGAAATTCACAATGCTAATGATGCTATCTATATATACTACCCAAATCCCAAAGAATTTCAATAAAAATGTAAAGGAATACAAATTATTTTATGATTTTTTCATTGTTACAAGTAAGTCTATCTGCACACATAAGTGTGAACTAAAAATTACTAAATAGTCATAAGACACTATGGCAATTATTGTTTCTGGGTTGATGGACTAAACGTATTTCATTATCTTTTTTTTTATTTTGTGTTGATGACACTATTTACACCAAGCATAGCTTAAATCTAACTTTTCAAAAAAAAGGAAAAAGATATTTTTGTGGTCATATATTTATATGACCAAAGGAAGGAAGAAGTTTGTATAATAAGAAAAAGGCCATAGAGACTCAAACATTGGGAAGTCAACATGCAATACCACCAAAGCTGGATCTTGAGACATGGGGATGCAGCCTTGTTTGTAGGCTACAGGAAATAGTTACTTAGGACTCGCTTTCTCTTAGCAAATCTGAAAGTAAGTGTGGAAGAGTGACAGTAAAAGAAGCTCAGGCCTGGTGGGTCCATTTTCATTAGTGAAGATATTGAAGAAATGTTTTTGTCTTATCTTCCTGAGGGGAGAAATGACGGAAATGCCTTTCGGCGAAGTCTAGGGTAATTACACTTGCTTTAAAATCATTTAACAATTCATCATTCACCCTGTGCAAGACTTCCATTTGCCCCTATGTCCCTCTGTCCTTTTCCTGACCCTGCTGTGTGCTGCAGAGTCTCCAATGGGAATCAAAGCAAGGGCCTCCCCACAGTTCCTGTGCTCTGTCTGCCTGACAGCAGGACTGGCAGGCTGGAGAAGGAAGGAGGAGGGACAGGCAGGAGCTTTCCTTCCACAGACATCCTTCCCCACCTACTGAGAAGGGACTCAGTCACAAGACATTTTTCTCTCTCTCCTTCAAACCTGGCGATGGGACACATGCTACTTTCTATCCTACCCTGCTTGCTTGGGAGCTCTGACTGACTGCCTGCACCTTAGAAAATGGCCCTTTTATTCAACTCTCCTCAAATTACCCAGTGGGGCATGCCATCTGTTTCCTCCTAATACAAAAGCTTATCTGTAAAACAGATTAAGAGGTCTACACCCTGTTCTTTGTAAAGAACAAAAAAACCTCATTAAATATTATTTCATCAGGTCCATGGTGGCTCAGAAGATGTGGTTATGAATGGAGAGAGGGTTATGACTGGCCTTCAGCAGACCTGGCCAGTTCCCTGCCCATACTGTCTACTTCTGCTCAGTTCTTTCATTTTAATTTCCAAGGCTGTACCTGTTATCTTTATTCCTATATTGCTATATTCACTTCCATCTGACAGAACCCCTTTGTCTATGCACAGGAAAAGCCAAAAGGGTGACAGAAAACATATCATTAGTCCCCAGCAGCAACTAATCAAAGCAGATAGTGTCAGTCTATAAATATTTCAGGTCTCTCATCTTGGGTAGGGACAAATGTGAGGAGTGACACACACTGCCTCTAGAAACATTCTGCTGCGCTGAAGTTGAACTGGTTGTTTTCTCTTGACTGAACTGGTGCAGTAAGTTTCCTAGGTCTTCTCCCCTGCCCTTCACTTTCCCTTCTCTCTTTCATATCCCTACTCATTTGTGTGTTTTTCCTTTTTATGTACCGATACGACTCTTCTATTCAGTTCCCCATCTCAGGGCATCCCAAATATAGATCAGCAACCACATGACAGGCATTGGAAAATAAATCTTAGCATATAACAATATAAAAATATTTTTATTTCTTATAAGCAAATCCTCATATCTGAAAGAAATTCATGTCAGATCAATGTTTTGTGATCAAGCAGAATTCATATCATTCACTTTGAGCTCCAGGAGAATTTTCTGAAGAGTAATGCCCTAGGAAGAATTTACTCATTTTTTCTTGGGCATCTTTTAAATTCTGAAGTAAGAGATTACAAAAGTGTGGGCTAGGATGAGATCACTTTGTCCCTTAGGGTTGGGATTGTAAAGGGCATCCAATAGGGCATACGGGCGTCCATTTCTTATAGATACAGCATTGGAAGAATGCCCAGTGTTCAGGAAACTGGTGCCCTTGCTTGTGGCCATTTTCCCAAGTGGGGGTGGGGGGTGGGGGTGGGGAGGTTCAGAACTGATTCATCTCTCTCTTCTCTTCTCTCCAGGGAACACAGATCTCTGTAAAATCAGAGCAATGGATGGAAGGAGACCAGAAAGACACGGTTCATTATTTCCCCATTTCAGCCTTTTACTTTGATAAGTGAGGTGACCAAGTAGGAAGAATTTAGATGGCTCTCACAAAACCATTCAGCTGACTACTGGGAGTTCAGTGGCTCGACACCAGGTGTCAAAGTTCTAAATAAGTTAGCAGCCCTCGACAATACTACTTATTCTCCTTCAGGATTATTTAAATATCCTCACAGTTCTATGATACCAAGTTTACTCTTGATTTTTTCTCAAATAATTCCTGCAATTGTATGGGAAAGCTAAAGGATTTTAACATAATCACCAATAAAGATTGAAGTTAATTATTTGGAAAGTCATTAGAAGGTTTGCATCCACTGTAAGCCTAACTTTAAAAATAGGAGAGGGGAAGAAGATACCATTTTCTTGTCTATCAAACCTCCAGGAAGGGATCCAGTGTCACTATAAGCCAACAGTTTTGAGGATGCTTAACATCTTGATTCAGATCAACAAAACATGCTTTCCGTGGTGTACTTTATTTATTGAGAGGAAAGTGCATCTTCCCTGCTTTAATTTCTAAGTAATATCTCAGTTTAGAATAAATTAAGTGAAAGAAAAATCTCATTCTTTCAACATCTTCAGAAAATAGTACAGATGTAAGCAACTCTTTCAGAAAGATAGTTGGATAAAACTATGTATCATTTCCTGGGGTATGTGATGTTTATAATTTTCAAAACCTTATTAATAAGCAAGCACAAGCTCTACAGAAGAGTTCTCCTTCTTAGCTAGCATCTATTATAAAGAATAATGGAAGATGCTTGCCTGTGACCTGGCTAGTTGTGACATATTGGAAAATACTAAGCTAAGATGTGTAGGCAAGTGTAAGTGACCAAAAGGAAGAATATAATGCATATGAAAACAAAACTCTTAATTAAAAATTCAAATGGATTTTACAAATGTATTCAAAAGATATCAAATCTTTGAATGTCTTAATTGGCTTGAACAGCATTTATAAAACTTCTTTTCCAAGAGAACTAGGGCACTATTAATAGATTTTTAATCACTTATAAATTAAAATGCAGAAATGTTATACTGTTCTGTGATAAGCCTACACATTCTATTTCTGTAATATTTTTTCTACCTGCATAACAAGTAACATAATTTGTTAGAGAGTGAGGGAAATTATAAATGCGTATAAAATGGTAGCATACAGAAAGTCGTTGCTCATTATTGGAGTCACTCTTAAGGGGGAGCTGTTGGGGGGAAAAAGATATACCTTAAACAAAAAAAAACAAAAACAAAAAAAAAGGGTAGAGGATGGGGGGTTGAAGGGGAAGAGGGTGGAAGGGTAAGACTGCAGGGGGGAGTAGGGAGGGGATTGTGATTGATATGTAACTGGAAAAAAAATAAATTATTAAAAAAACAGAAATTTCACACATTTGTTGCCTTTATTATACAATTAAACCTGCTTTGAAATGAATCTCAAGTGTCACTTTCAGTATTAATCTTGTTAGCCAATGTGAGCCAAATGGGAAAGTTCAAACCAAATAGGAAATTTCAATCCACAACTCACCAACTACATTAGACAGTTCACATTGCCCTCTGTGTCTAAATTTCTTCATGTGTGGGCATATAAGTGATAAATACAATTTTCCCATAGCACTGCTATAAGGATTAATATGTGCTGTTATACAGAAGCAAGGAAACAAATTTTAACACAGCTACCCTATGTGCATACTTACTGTTATCATTCTCTGCCAAAACGGATGCCCAAGGAATGTCTGCTGAACTAAATTTTCATGCAGAATAAAACAGTACACAACAACTCCAATCAAATAGTCAAAATCTTCTCAGGCTTAATGAGTATGTAGGACCTAAGATAGTAACTAGGTTGGCAGCTCAGTTTCGAAGCCAGGATTTATGAGGGAATCATTCATGTGATGTTATTGGAGTGGCTCTGTGACTGCATATTCCTCCTGCCATCAACACCACATTGCCTGAAGCCCAGTTTATAGTAATGTCTTTTTGCAAAAAAAGGACATGCTGATATGTACTAAAATGGAGTCAACCACTTAAATCTGAATGGGCAATTAACATAATAAACACCTAGTGACACTTTAATGTCATATATATATATATATATTTAGATTACTCACCTACTTTCAGAAATAGTGGGGATAGTATCTGATAAAGACATAAGACATGCCAAACTGGAGAGAGCTGGAGGGCTCTATGAAAAGGTGTTTGTGAGGAGGGGGAGAATAAATTGCCTACTTAATTCTTTTCAGAGGCTAATATACCTCTGTCATGTCATATTGCCATCAATAGCATTTTAATACAAGAATTTTCAACTTCAGGGTATATGTGGTAATGTGTTTAGCTTTTGAAGTCACTGACAGAAAAGATCTGATAATGTTCCATGTTATGACACCTCCATTATCCCACAAAATAAAGACTTTCTTCCTTTAAAAAAAAAATGAATGCTTCAAAGAGAACACTTTTCTCCAACTAACACTGAAGAGTTGGTTTTCAGTATGTGTTGAGTACAAACTGCAGTACAGGAGTGAGACTGTCTCTGTCGGTGACACAATTAGAGAGTGTGACATGGGGTTACCAGGGCAGACACTGCTGCTGTGTAACCTTGACCTGTCACTTTCAAAGATACAGGAAAAATACAAAAAGCACTGGTGTACAGTGGGACAGCAATGCCAATGGCTTTAGCACTTACCCACTTAACTGACGTTAGGAAACTCCCAGTATAGCAGTGGTGCTTTGTTTCCAGGGTCTAGGTTAGTTCACCCAGGATGTGCGCTATGCAGGGAATGATGCCTGGGAATCACGGGTAGCAATTTACTTGGTACAGCCGTTCATTGACAGTATATGAGTAGGTGGCAGTGCATCTATGAACAACATCCTGTGTTCCTCATTTTCTTTCCAAGATCAGATAAGACAAAGTCAAGTGTTAGAATGATTGACATGCTGACAGTCTTACTGATGAAGGCTAGCTTGGAGAATACAGGGCACATGTGCTAAGAGATGGCTGATGACTGATGTTGACTTGCACATTCCTGAGATGTGGGTAGCAGGCAGGTTAGTTCCCACCATTCATCGTGAGCGCAGACCAGACTGTATTTTCTTCACAGTCATACACCACACCAAAATGAGAAAAAAACAGTCACTTCAATTTGTTCTTTCATTAGTGAAGAATTAAAGACCCACTATATATATATATATATATATATATATATATATATTTGTTTTTTTTTTTACAGTGAAAGAACATAAGGTGTCCATCAAGCATGTGGATTTTAGTTGAGATTCATATTTGTTCCTTCAGTGACTTTGGAACGTGAGTGGGGATATCTTGCCACTTGCTAGGTGAGCACAGGAGATGTTAAACATTCTCTATAGCATGCTACAATCTCAGGCCAAAGCAAATTATCCTCTCCCATAAGTACCGTTTTGAATATTAATTCCATGATAGATACCTATTCCAGGATCTTTTTGATGTTTTCCATTTTAACTGGCCTTAAGTTGGCTATTTAATGGACAACTCTCAGACCATTTCCTTGTACCTCGTTACCTTGAGCAGAAAACTGTCAATTATATAGCCCCACTTTTGACTGCTGGCTGGACTGTCATCAAAAGAGCCTCAAACTAGCTTCAAAGATCATTGAAATCATATCGACGTCTAAAGCCACCTCTGCTGCAGTTGGCTCTTGTCCAGTCCAGGCTGTACCACAAAGCTTATAGCCAGCTCCTGGTAGACACCACAGTCCTTGAAAAGCTTTAATGATCTCTTGATGACATTACCCTTCTTGTAGCTATTCTCACTTAGACCCAGGAGGAGCACTTCCCCTAGTGACTTAACAAAAGTTTATGATTGGGGGATCTAGATGCTGCCTACAGGCAAGGCTGTGGCAGTACAAATGCAAACTAGCTTGTGGGTGCCACGTCCCTTTCACTCTCACTATAGAAGCAACCTGACAACACTGCTGGTCTTTTTAGCCATTCTGGTATTCCTTCCTGTGTACTTCCCTGATGTTGCAATATTAGGTGCCAATAAAAGCTTCTCCAACATGGTTTTTGCTTACCTGCTTTTACCTTTGTTGTAACTAGAATTAGATGAGCTGGTTGATAAAGAACAAGGGAACCAAGGCTTGAGAGATGAAATAGCTCTTAAGAGTGCTTGAGGCCTATTTGCTTCTGTTGTTTTGTATTGTATTTATTGTTATAGGAGAGAGAACCATCTGTTGGACTGAAGGGAGGAGCTGTTGGGGGGAAAAGATCTACCTTAGACTAAAGAAAAAAAAAAGGATAGAGGATGGGGGGGTTGAGGGGGAAGGGTGGGACAGGAGGGGGGAGTAGGGAAGGGATTGTGACTGAGATGTAACTTGAAGAAATAAAAAATAAATTAGAGAGGTCAAAACTTGACATTTCATTTTTAAGTATTACTACGAACAATACCTTTAAGAAGCGTTACCCTTAATTTTGTATCAATATACAAAGATCAATACCAATGTGGCCAAATATAATCTTAATTTTGTATCAATATACAAAGATCAATACCGATGTAGCCCAATACAATCTTAATTTTACATTAATATACAAGGGTCAATACCATTGTGGCCAAATATAATCTTAATTTTGTATCAATATACAAAGATCAATACCGATGTAGCCCTATACAATCTTAATTTTGCATTAATATACAATGATCAATACCAATTTAGCCAAATACAATATTAATTTTGTATCAGTGTACAAAGGTATAAGGCTATATTCAATAATTTGTCCTTTTTTTCTTGTTCTTTCCTATACTATGTCTATGTCCCATTTTTCTCAAGTCTGTTCACTCCTATATAGGAGAGAAAGGAGGGTACAGAAAAGCAAAAGAGAGAAGTCCCTGGGTCTAACCTCCAAAACCCATTTCACAAGACCATTTAACAGCTTGTAGTCTTTTCCCCTAAATAACAAAATTTTCTATTATCTATCAAATAACCAAAGGGGGAGAACACCCTCCCCACCTTCTGGGGATGGGACGTTGTTCTCTTAAAATGACTTCCTGCTGATTTGGGACGTAGTAAACCTGTTTGGGGCCCAAATAAGAATGGAAAAATGGTTAAAAATGTTAATAGAATCATTTGATGTTCAGTCCCTTTGTGCTCAGCTATTTAGATGTCCTACGAAGTTCATAGACAGAAGCTGATCTTCAGAACTTTACTGAAGATCTGGCTGGAGTAGTCTGTGGAGCTGAACGATCTTAGCGATTTTGAGTTGTTGTGGTTATAGACTTTTGAGGAAACTGCTATTGAAGAAGTCTGCAAGGCTGGATCATCTGGGCCACTCGTCTTCTTTGGTGTCTGATCTGTTTTCTGCTGAGGTTTCCGTTGTCCAGTTGTCCCTGGATTCCTTGAATGGATGCTTTAAATCTCCTGGAAAGATAAGAACAGAGCCCTGCCCTAATCCTAACTCTGGGACAATTACCTTTTTTTTGGGGGGGAGGGGTCAGGTAATATTTTTCTTGGAGCAAATTTGGTTTTTTTGATAATATATAAAGTATTACCTTTCAATCCGGATTAAAGAAGAAATTATTTTGATATTTTGGAGCTAAACAAACCTTTAGTGTATATATTTTGAGATCTCAAAGGACAATTTGTTTGAATTGCAGCCTGCCTTTTGTAAGTAGCTTTTAAACTTAAATCTTTCCACCTCTCGCTACCAACCGACATAAACTGTTTAGGATAATTAAGAAACGGAAACTAATAGTCATGAAAACATGTCATTTTGTTAGTTACTATGACAGTCTATCACAGTTATTTTCTAAGCTACTCAGAAATCAAGTTGCTAAGAGATAAGCAATATTTGCTTATCTAAATATAAGAGATAGAGAGGGCATCTTCAAAAACCTCAAGAGATCTGCAGAATATGGCATTCAAAGATGTTTTCTTAACTTAAGATTTTTTGATATCGAGACATGTCAGCTCCTGACAGCACCCCCTATATTACTCCAAGTAGAAGATGAGCATCGAAGAATCTCCAGTGGGAGATGATTGAATTGGTGGTAAGCCATTCTCTTGGCAAGAAAAACCACTTGCTTCAACTGTAGACAGACTTCTGTCCAAAAAGGACAAAACTTGGAAGCAGATAAGTCGACAGCCTAGCTCTGCCAAGACAGGGTAGGTAAGTCCTTCATAATTCCTGCTCTACAACCAATGTCTGTCAGAGAAATGGGGCCAAATGGCTGAAGATTGATGCTGTAATGTATGGAGAGAAAATGGGAACTGTCCAGGCAGCCACTGGTATGTCATTTTTTAGTTTTGGAAGCTGCAGGCCCTGCACTTCCTATATAATCAGATATATTTATCCCTCTCAGGTCTCTGAGGTGGTTGAAGAATAGATAGCTAGAGTCTCATAGTTAAATTTTGAGTTGTTTAGGAATCAAGAGGGTGTTCTGGATCTAAGAAGATATTTTTAAAATTATGAGACAAGTTAGTATGAAAGCTGAGTTAGATATAGGACTTTAAACTCATGGAGATGGTTAGATAGTAGAATGTTAAAGTCAGGTGCCAAATACATTTGGACTGGACATTGGGAATGTATGCTAAGCCATATAACTCTTATATTCGTGGCCTATTTATTTCTGTTGTTTTGTATTGTATTTATAGTTATAAGAAAAAGAACCATTATTTGGACTGAAAGGGAGAGCTGTTGGGGGGAAAAATAAATACCTTAAACTAAAAAAAAAAAAAAAGAAGGGAAGAGGATGGTGGGGCTGAGGGGGAGGAGGGTGGAAGGGTGGGACTGGAGGGGGGAGTAGGGAGGGGATTGTGATTGAGATGTAACTTGAAGAAATAAAAAATAAATTATTAAAAAAAATAGAAAAAAAAAAGTGCTTACTGTACTATTGTGGGGAATGAAGTTCAGATTGCAGTATAAATGCATGGAACTCCAGCTCCAAGGGACCCAGTTCCTTCCTCTGGCCTCTACATGCACTCCCAGACATGTGATCATGCATAAACACACACACACACACACACACACACACACACACACACACACACACACACACACACAAATAAATAAATAAAACAAAAATTAAAATAATAATAAAATAATTCATTTTACTTGCTAAGAAACAAAAATTAAATTATTATCATTATTGCCTATAACCTCATATTAGCAAGTCATAATATTTCTGCTACAGAAGGTTTAATATCCTAATATGCTAATTGGGCATCTATAATAAAGCAACAAATGTTAGTATTCACTGACAACAGAATTGAAAATAAGTAATCTGGTAGACTTTTAAAAGCCTGAAAGAACAGCATCAGATTTAATTTATATGCATAATTTGTGAGTGATCTAACATCCTATTTGCAAGAAACGTTATGTAATTTCAATGAACGTCTATAGCTCAAATACAAAAGAGAGACTCTAGCCAAGGCTTTGCCTTCAATTGCCATCTCATTTGCTTTATTAAGCACAGCTTATCTGGCTCTTTAGGCACCAATTCTTTATCAAGGATGGCAGCTTCAGGAATGATGGATAATGTGACTGCGTATTGCTTGTTTAAATTCCCACTGTCCTCTTTGAAAGCTTCTAAAGGAAAATTCAAGCCAATCTTAGGGCCTATGGTGTGAAAGTTTTTCAGAGGAACTAATATTTATATGCTTTGCTAAGTTCTCAGAAATCTCAGCTCTATCAATCTGTGTGAAGTGAATGGAAATCATTAAAACATCTGTATTCTATCTACTTATAAGGTCAAATGAAAATATGAAGGAATCCTTAGGATAGGTGGAAAAGTTGCAAAGTATATGCAAAGAAAAGTTGGATCCATTTTCTTGAGCTTCTAGTAAATACCAGAAGAGTCCAGCACAGTGATTATACAGACATTAAATAAGCAGGGAAGACTTCCAAGCATTTGAGGCTTACATTCTTCCCCAGGCACTTTAAGAAGTGGAATCCACTGGGAATGCAGCTTGGAATTCCCCTCCCCCATGTGAAGACAAGTTTCTTTCCAGTTTGATTTTCTCAACAGCAACCTAATCAGGCTTAATTATTCCCAGCTGTGATGCTTTTGGTCCCAAGGGTCGCTTCCTGCTGAGGCCCGAGTAGTACAGAATCATGCAATTTCGTTAAACTCTAATAAATACAAAGCACTTTGTAAAACCTAATTCACTCACAAGGTTTCCAGCATTGTGACTATCAAGTAAATGTTCAAACCACTTCTCCAAAGGACCACATAGGAAACAAAGCCACTCTTCTTCAAAATGGAGAAGGTGGCAAGTTCTCAATAGTCCTATTTTGTACCATTAGGGTCTTTTAATTGAATAGTTCTTCAATTTTTATTAATTGTGTGCACTTGTATATGCATTTATGCTTATATGGAACACATGCTAAATTAACTATGGTATATATTTTTCACATGTATTTAGAATTATTTATCTCTATCTTGAAATTTTGGTACAATTACAGCATTTATCTGCTTCCATTTCCTCCCTCCAAACTCTTCACATATGTCTCCTCGCTCACTTTCAAATTCATGGTCTATTTTTTCATTGATTATTCTTACGTGAATATGTGTTTATCTCTTGTGAATAAATGTGTGTAATCCTATACACATCAATGTAACACACTTAGTCAATATAATGTTACTTGTAAAAATTGTTACAGAAAAAAGAGATGAAATAACTTTCTGTGGTGGTGTCTTAAAACAAACCATTTTAGGATAACACCAAGAAAGTGAGTCAAAAGAACATATTTGACACACCAAATCTTCATATTATTAAATATGTGGCTTGTTTCTCAAAAACTATTTTTCTCATATTATTTCATCACAGTTATCAGAAAGGCATTTAAAAATACTACCTGAAAAGAATATTAGTATTTTAATTTTTCTTAGTTCAGTAATGGTACAAACTCAATATTGTGGTTCATATTTATGAATCAAAACCCCATTAATCATTTTCTACGAAGATTGAAAAAGGCAACCACACCAAACACATGATTAGAAGAAATTACAAATGAAGGTGATTTTGGGTGTGAATACAGGCTTTTCATTAAAATTGGTAAAGCTGAAGCTTCACTTAATGAATTGCCATCTGGGGCTTGAGCAATAAAGTTTGTTACTGGGAAGGAATGTAAGTATAATAAAGAGAGAGCATCGGGACTCTAAGCCACGCTCCCGTTGGCAGAAACTGGGCAAGTTCAAAATGCCTAAGAGAAGCTTTGCAAAACAGCACCAGAAAGCCATACAACTAAGGTCTCCACAGGCTCACTGCCTTTCACCACACACCATGATCTGGCTGTGCCACAAAGCTACTTACATGGCACTGGTGCACTTTATGACACTAATACACTTATACACCAAGCAGTATAAGGTACAATAGAATTTAATTAAAATAAGAAAAACTAATCTTGACAAATATCTATCCATTTTCAGAGTCGTGTGGGGACTGTTTTTAGTACTATTTTTACTTCTGAAAGTGATTTTGTAAATAATAATTCATGGCCACAAGGCTCAACATGTTGCCATTTTTACCCCGATCTTCATGAAAAAAAAACAAAACAATTTTTATTTGTTACAGGAGTGTGCCAGACATGACCACTGAGGTGTAGTTTGTAGCCTCCTGAAAGTCTTTATTCTGTCTGGGAACACACCCAGGTATTCAGGCCTGAGTGCAGCCCTAGTGTCCAGAGCGCAGGAATTTTGAAGGCACAACCTGCATCCTGGCAAATTGCCCAGCAGCTGCAGGCCAAGGTTTCACATAAGCAAGCAATTTGACAGAAACTGAGATTAGCAGTTAGCTGGATGGGGTGGTCTGTGCAAACAAGCCATTTAACAAATGCTAGGAGAAAGTTGCTAGAATACAGTTGTGTGATTTTCCACAAGATCCTCCTTCCAGGAGTTAAAATTCTATGTAAACCTTAAGTGACCTTAGCAAGAATACAAGATGGAGGATACAAGATGCATAGTGTTGCTGTGTGACAATGTGGAAATGAAATCTATAAAACTAAATACAAGAGGGTAAATAGTTCATGGCTATCAATACACACCCAAAGAACAAAAAGAAAACCAAATGAAATACAAAAGTCATTTAGTTTACACCCTATATTGATACACAAGCAACAAAAGTTAACACCAAATGAATCAGACATGAGAAGTCCATGAAGAATGAGTTGTTAGCAGTACCCATTCCCTTGGAGGAACTGGATAGTTTTGAGAACCAGAAGAATAAAACAGAAAAATATGGTTTAAATCACTATGGAAGGAGTGAAGCCAGTGGAGCATTCAGTAGTTGTTTTCACGGTAGAATAAAATCAAGACGGTGACCTTAGTGTCCTTAGCAGTATAGGATGATTTCCACAATGACATGCTGACTTCTAGACTGCACATGAAACAGGCAAGAATGCAAAGCCAGGAGCCTCTGGAAAACACTCCAAAGCAGATAGCTAGGTGGCAAATGAGCATGCACAAACATAGGCTAAGCCACAGAAACATCTTAAATGATCTCATGACATACCTTTAGAATGGTCAAAGTCCAGAACACTGATGACACCAAGTGCAACAGGAAGTGGAACAATAACTCATACAGCACTAGCTTTCTACTGATGTCTAAGAATTCACCAGGTAAAGACAGGCACCATGGCACACACTGTAATCTTGGCACTTGAGAAACTTATGTGAGTTTGAGGCAAACCTGACCTATATAGCATGTTCCAAGACAAGTCAGAGCTACAGAGTAAAAGCCTATCTTTAAAGAAAAGAATTTTCAAACTGGCACTCATATTAAGACAATAATTAGAATTCACAGTAATATCTTAGTATTTGAAAACTTCAAGATAATTCTGGGCAGTGTTTTAAGGTAGCCAGAGTTCAAGTTCTTTCTCAAAGGCATAATAAGATCACACACAAAAACAAGGAATGTTGCTGAAGGGACTTAAGACTAACTTAAGAAATGTTTCCTAAATATTTTATGAATTAGGACACTTCCCTGCTAAGAAGCCCCAGAATCTACTACATATCCATCTGTCTGAAATTTACACTTAGCAAGATGCTAAAATAGGATCAAAGTCAAATTTTCAAGGCAGGCAAATCAATGAAGAGAACTGTAGGAGACGCATATTAAATTCCAGCTCAAGGTTAGGTCAGGCTGATGGAAAACAAAGGGAAATGGCTCCTCCACATATACCCTCCCAATCCATGATCCACAGTTGGCCAAGCCAGCCAGGGGCAAGGGAAGCACAGTAGGGAAGCTTGTTAAGGATGACCTCTGCTGGCATTTCAGTGCACTGCTTTTCACACATTTCTGCTCTTTGTCCAGATCCTACTTGTATGGGATCTGGTCCAAGGACCAGCAATTTCATTTGCAAACAACGACCACAAAAAAAAGGGGGACTCAGGACTTCTGGAAAGCAGCCACATTTTCCTACCTTGGTCTTTCATTTGTAGGTCTGTTCTGTTCTTATTCCATTTACTTATATAGTATAAGTCCCTTTACCTCAGATTAGGGAAAAGAGTGATTATTCATGATAGGTTAAAGTCAATATTAAGAAAAAACATCTCGATACCTTTAAAAGCTTTATTCCATGCTTACGTCACTTGGCTTTGGGCTTCAGCCATTGTTCAGGGAACTGGTGTTCTACACAGTGACTCTGCCTTGCATCTCTGTAGCTACAATTTGTTCCCACAACTACAGGGCCCTGTTGTGAGTGTCAATGGGTGAGGTGGAATCTCCCAACTAAAGTCTTCTTCCCATATAAGCATGAGACATGTCACTTGATTTTTATTCTTAACATGTCATTGGCCACACAAGCCTAATCTTAAGAAAACAGAGGAGTGTCATTTATCTTACAATCTTTTTCTAACAGAAAACAAAAAGAAACCACTCGTTAAATAAAACACATTTTAGATAACAAAGGCTTTAAACCAATTGCCCAAACTATATCAACTCTTAACTTTACAAATGTAAAGGTGAAAAACTAATGAATAATAAAGAAAATAAACACTAAATAAGGAAGGGAAACCAGGGTCTGCTTCATTAATGAATCAATTTGACATTGCTTCATAGAAAGCTGGGGCTATAGGATCCTGAAGCCATTCTTGATTCAGTGAAAGTCATTTAACAGGTCAGCTATGAGAAGAATGAGGGGTAGTCCTATGTGCCAGATTGACATACTGATTCCACCCTTCCATGCCAATATGCCCACGTCAGAGTGCAGGGGAGTATGTTTATGCTTTCACTCAAGTTTTACCTCGAAATATGTTTCAGCTAATTGCCTGTGGGTGGGAGTGTGCAGTTTCTGGGTGAGCCCTTTAAATGTCTGCTTCTACTTGCTCTCTTTATGCCTCTGCCATATTTAAATGGAAAACACTCCAGGTGACTCTTTACTCCTAGAAGGAGAAGAGCTACAGGGAAGGTGACCTCTTGGGCTCCTCCAGCCCCCACTAACTGCATCCTGTAGACTCAGAGTGTGAAAAACAAAGCTGCAGAGTGGAGCCCAGCCTAGACCACGGCAGCATCAGCCAGCCCTCAGAGAAGCAAGAGGAACTGGCTATAGAAGTCCTTCACTTCATGGCACAGAATTTCTAAGCAATTTTATATATAAAAAGAGCCAACAATATTTGATCTGTGGGTAGACGTGTGCCACTTATAAATGATAGTGATGGAAAATTTATAAAATCTAGGGGGAAAAGACAGAGCTACACAAATTAAATAAATAAATAAATACATACATACATAAATACATAAATAAATAAATACATAAATGGATAAATACTCTTGAAGACTTAAGGAGAAAAATAAGAACCAATTTAATGTGACTATTTTCTGAACAACCAAGATATTTTAACTAATAGAGCCTGCATCAGACTGTGAGTCTAGCTACATGAAAAAATGTAAATGGTTGGAAGTAGCACTTTAGAAATGTATGAAATAGGACGTATGTCTAATAAAACACATACCCTATAAAATTATAAATTTCAATGCCACATTTATTACAAAATCTTATACTAGGAATAAAGCATGTAGGACTCAAAGGAAGTAACTTCTCGGAGAACAAAGCAAGCATTATTTCAGCAGTCAAAGTGTGATCTCAGTAACTTACTCAAATACAAATAGATATTTAAAGAGAAAATTAAGAACATATGTTTCAAAATCACTATGATACTTAAGAAAGTTAATTTGAAATAACATGTACAAAAAGAGTCAAAAACAGGGTTTTCGAGCCCTGATTCAGGAACAGATATTAATTTTCTGAGTTCAAGGTTATTAGTTCAACCCAAACTGTTGATATCTCTGTCAATAGCACAGAGAAGAAAGCAAACAAGAAAACACGAAGAAGCCGCGCGTGGTGGCGCATGCCTTTAATCCCAGCACGAGTACTCGGGAGGCAGAGGCAGGCAGATCTCTGTGAGTTCAAGGCCAGCTGGTCTACAGAAAGAAGGAAGAAGGAAGGAAGGAAGGAAGGAAGGAAGGAAGGAAGGAAGGAAGGAA
>CAJQZJ010000221.1:2005202-2016066 GCA_907164525.1 Lophiomys imhausi
AAGGAAGGAAGGAAGGAAGGAAGGAAGGAAGGAAGGAAGGAAGGAAGAAAGAAAGAAAATATGAAAAATGATGACTCTTGGGAGAGTGAACAGTAGGCTTGGAAATGCAGTAGCTGAAGACGTAATCAAAGTGCCACCAAGCTGCCATTTGATAACAGACTCAGATTTTCAACCTCTACTCATATTAAATGTGTATAGGATTTGAAGGAAAGCAAAATAAACAAAAACCTCTTTTTCTGGTCCCAACTCAAGTATAAATTAAATGTTGGTACTTTTGAAGAGATCTCCATGTAATTTTAATCTGTGACCCAGGTTGGTAACCATGGTTACTCTAGCATTTTCAAAACATACATTATAAAAATCAGTTTCTTTAAGAAGACTCTGGGAGTCACCAACTCTCCTAATACCGGGCTGTTCCCAGTGTTATTAGATCTAGGAGCACATAAAGCCTCATTCTGGTACTTCTGATGTAATTGTCATTCTGACACACAAACACGTTGGAAAATGCAGCATATGATTTTCATTTTCACAGATCCTGCAGTGGCAATTTTGTGGATTATGACGATGCTCCCCGTGGATCACACAAGAAAGAGTGGCAAACTGTTACACTAATCCCCCAGAAGAACCCACTGTGTTTACAGAGAGCATCACACAAAATCACTAGTTACCAATTATAACAAGCAAAGTGCATTTTTACATCCATCATTTTTTTAGAGAATAGACTAAAAACTGTGCTCTAGCATGAAAGAGACTAAACAGCTGAAAGACCTTCCTACCTCAAAGACTGAACCTTCTGAAGCCATGTTCTAATTATAAATGAGAAAAATGTTGAAGATAAATTTATAAATGATTTAGGAAACAGTAACATTCCAGGAAAAAAAAAAAACTGTTTGATGACTAATTACTAAGTCTGGGTTTAAGAACTAAATATATGGACTCCAAAGGGACAGGAGACCCCAGGGGAGAACTTTTCTTTAAATTTTGGGTCAAATTAAAAAAATGAAATGGTAATTTTGAAACTTACCATTAAATAATCTTCCTCCTTGATTACAAGTTTACATTAGAAAATTTAAGTTATCTTATTAATCTGTTGAATGGACTACCATAAAACATCTTTTTATTGGTGGTGATTTTTTTGTTTATATATATTTATTTGTTTATTTTTATTTATTTACTTATTTGTTTGTTGGGAATGGAAAGGTGCACACATACCACAGTAGATATAAGAGGAAAACTTGTAGGAGCTGGTATTCTCCTTCTATAATGTGGTTCCCACAGATCAAATTTAGGTTATCAGACTTGGAGCCAAGTGCCACTGAGCCATCTCACTGAAATGATTAGGGTAACACCATGCTAGTCTGACTCCATTTTGTGTTTACTTGGCTCTCTGCCCACCAAACCCCTCACAAATGACTGAGTAGAAGAGTCATTGGGGGGAGGGGACTATAATGCTAAGAGAAACTCTCTGTGCAGGACCTTTGCGTTAGACACCCCTTTTCATTTCCTAGTTCCATAACTCAGTAGTTTCCAGTTATTTTTACATTTATCTTAATGAGGTCACACCCAGCTATGAGATTTCACAGACCATTTTCTTGCCTGTGAAGCAAATATTCTTCTCTCTCACTCACATTTCTTTGGTGACCTTGGAAAAACACAACAAGAAAATCACCCTGGTTACACATTAACTTGTGAGTCTGAGGCTGTGTGGATAAACGAGTGGTCAGGCATTTTTGAAGCTGAGGCATTTTTCACCTGTGACTCTCCCACCTACATTATTATTTCATGACTTCTATTTGCGCCTTGAAAATCTACAGACAGCACAAATGATGGCACTAAATTAGGAGGGAAATTTTTTTAAGTAATTCTGTATTTGGTTTTGAACAATGCATCTGAAATTCTAACCCCCCCCCAAAAAAAATAAGCACCCTTGTGAGTGAATAAAAACTAATGGAACATAATTCATTAAGGACATCTAATATTCAAATTAATGAAGACATAGTTAAGTAGACATAATTATAGTGTTTTTGGCTAGTACCTATGTGCTGCAGTGGACTGAGACATGTAGAATATGTCCTTTATTGGTGCCATGCTGCTTCAGGCACTAGCTTGAGAATTGCAGATTCATGCCTCTACATAATGATATGATTAGTGCTGCAAAAGCAACTGAACTCTTTGTTCTAGACAATCCCTTGCAGGGTCAGCAGGAAGCTTGTACAAACTGTCATTTAGCAGACTTACACTGTGAGGAAAACCCTCTGATCGCTGCACAATTAACTTTCTAATAATTTTGAGGTTCTTGAGTCTCAATGAGAGAATTAATATAATGGGCCATGTAAACATGCATCAGAGACATAGCAGAATGCAAAGGCACCAAAGGGATCGAAAAACTAAAAAGATGAACAAGCGCTCCAAATGTAGTAAGAGACAGGTGCCACACAGTTGAAAGGGTGATTGTTTCAGCCACAGCAGCTGGGGATGTCAAAGTATGGCTGTCGCCAAGATTCGTTACACAGTGACAGAGAATATTCTTTAGATGGGAATTCCACTAAACTAAATTATGCTATGGGGAACACAGAAAGCCCCTAGAAAGGTAAAGTAATAACGATATTCACACCCATGTTACATGATACAATACTTTAACTCAAAATATTTACCTTCATTTTTATATTCTCAAATTTTCAGCAAACTGGCTCTTATTTGTGAAAAATTTTCAATTTCCTTTATGAAGTATGGAAAATATCTCAGTTTTGATTTTAAGAGGATGTGGCTGCATTAAATTCAATGTGATCACATATCAAAAGTAGTCTGTTTTCTCCAACATTCAGGAGTACCATGTGCCCTTATTGTTGGGTGTATAACACTATCATTAATGTTACTGCATTAAATACAAAATGGTAAGTTTTATTTTAGGCAATTTTGTAAAATATATGAAGTGCTTCTGCTGAATAGAAACTGGCTTGTTTTTGGTTCAGTTTGAGGCTCATGCTGATGTTTGGGGAACACAAAAAAGGAGAGCATTTTGTAATTTCAAAACTTCAATCTGCTACTAACAGAAAGATATTTAATGCTCCTTGTACAGCATAGAACATTCAGTAAAAAGCATAAGGACCTGAATTTGGATCCTTAAAACCAACATGCAAGACTGTATACAAGACTGCACATCTGTAATCCCAGCATTCTTATTGTGAGGGGAAGGTGGAGTCCAGTACCTGGAAGCTCACAGACCAGCTAATCTGCTTTCCCCTGTGCTGAACACCCTTTAGAAACTGTAAAAAAAGATACCAGTCCCTGAGGTTGTCTTGACATCCACGAGTGCCATGACACAGGAACATGAACATGCACCAAAGACACACACACACACACACACACACACACACACACACACACACACACACCACACACACACACACACACACACTTGTTTTTAATTTTAATTATAAATATATTTAAGCTGATAATTTTCTGTGATATCAATCACCACCTTTATGCAACTTGTATACTGTTATATATTAATACAGTTTTGTTGACTGATTAAAGGAACACTGTTCATTTTATAACAATTTCAAGTTGGTCAGGCACAAGATACCAACCATTTCTGAGAGTCTGGTTTCTGCCTAGATTTATTTACATAAGATATTACATCTCTTAATTTGAGATTGTAAAACTTTTTGTTTTGTTTTGATATGATTTTGAGACAACATCTCTCTACGTAGCTATCTAGCCCAGGCTATTCTCCAGCTTTGGATCATCCTCCTGCCTCTGGCCTCACAAGTGCTGGAATTACAGGCATGTAGCACCAGGAACATTTGGACATTGAGGAGTGTTTTACTCTACAGGGTTGGTTCTTTGTTTTTGCTTGTGTGTTTTTCCTTTCTGCTGGAATGTGGTTGCTAAGCAATTAAGCTTCTTTCAGTTCTTAATTACCATTGGCCCATTGAGTTTGGAACCAGGGGTTGAGCAGGCTTTCTCTGGCAGGTTGCCTAATCAGAGACATCACTTAGCTAGAGGACACTCTGAAATGATGAATGTTGATGACACTGAGCTTCTCTTTGTGAAGTAGAGTGAAGGCAAGGCATTGTGTGGTGATTACAAGGGTTAGTTGAACTTTTCAGAAATATGCTATGGTAATTTTTTTCAGAACATAACATGTCATAAAGATGCTAAAACTTAACAGCCCTCTACTTATATGAGAGTAAATGGAAGAATTTTGTAAGAATCTGTTGATGATATGGATGATGATTGTCATTGGAGTATGATCGTCAGAGCCCTGGTCATAATCACAACACATTGCACCCTCTTACTATTCTGTGGTCTTTGCCACTGAAATGGTAAGGTTTCTCTGTAACTTTTTCTTTGCACCCATGTAACTGGCAACTGAGTTAATATTCTTGAGTGAGTTTGTAGATAAATAAAAATATATGTGATGATATAAAGGGCAATTGTTCAATGGGAAAGAATAAAACTAACTTCTCAAAATTGAAAAATTCAGGTTTGGCATCTATAGTATGGCAGCAGCAAGGAACATGGTGAGGCATTGTTAGATACTTGGTGTCTCACTTTCTTCTGACAGATTATACTATTTAATTCATCTTTCTTCTTTTGTTCTCTAGCCTACATAGCCTCGAAAATTGAGCTAATGGTATAGAATTATTTCATGTGTGTGTGTGTGTGTGTGTGTGTGTGTGTGTGTGTGTGTGTGTGTGCGTGTGTATACTTATAATTCTATGCCTTTGAGTGTTGACCATTCATTTAAGGAGCTGAGTTTTTAAGCAATCCTGCCAACATTCATGAAATCAATGCTGGGAAACAGAAGTCCACGATAATGCCCAGAAACCAAAGAGTGAGAGAAGGGTTCATAATAAATGATAAACAGCAGAAACACAAGCAGGTGAACAGACAAGCAGGCTTCTGAGTGGCTGCAGCAAACAATCAAGGCCAAGTGGTTGCTTATTTCTTCAATGTACAGATATTAATCATGAGCCAGAAGGAACATGAGGAGTACTGGGAAGGTGATGGTAAGTAGGACACCTTCCTAACCCTACATGTTTTCCCTGGTGTAAAGCACAGAAGGAGATGGACCTCATTCATGGTAGGTGGTCACAAATGGACAAAAGATGAAATGGCATTTATTCAACTGTCTAGAAGACAAGGAAAAGATTCATAATAACAACCACTCGAAATGTACCAGGAAGTGCATTCGAAGTGAGTGTGTGCCAAGTTCCTGAGGTGAGGGAAAGCTTAGAGTATCCGAGTACCAGGAAATAGAAGGTGGTAAGACCAGAGGAGTTGGTGGGAAGGACTTTGGCAGAAGTAGAAGTTGGAGGCAGAGGTAGTAGCAAGCTAATGCTGAGCCTTGGAAACCAGGATTTTCTTCCGAGTAGGATGAGAGAATTTTACTCTCCTCCAGGGATCATGATCTACTTTACCTGAAAAGGAAAGAAGAATAACACCTACCTGTTTCCATGATTCAGGGGAAAGACTGGAAGTGGGAAGGTCAGCGAGCAGGACAGTGATGGGATGGAGAGGATGGGTTGCTCTGTGTGTGGTCAACAGCAGTGAAGGCAGAGAACGTCAAATTCCTAGACTAGGCAGTATTCGCTGAAGAATTAGGCAGTGCAAATGAGAGAGACAAAGTTAATCAGTGCTGAATTTTAGGAGCCTTATTTGAGAAACTAGATGATATGAACATATTTTAGTACAAACGCATATAGATAAATACTACAATTTTGTATATGTTCAGGTGGAAATGGCTCTCATTTGGGATACTTAGCTTCACTTGACTAAAACTACAAATGAAATGTTTGTGTACTGAGGATAATTCCTATGTTGTATTATTTCCACTTCTCTCTTTGCATGATTTTTCCTCATAGTCCAATATCATATTTCAATAATATATCTAAAATTACTCCAACATAATTAAAAATCACTAATAACTCTTTAAATATTGCCTATCCTGAGGAATATATTTTGCCATAAAAGTTAGGAAAACCATGGTCTTGAAAACATTAAGTTGGAATTAGATCCTTTAGTGCTGGACTTTTAAGTAAGTGTATTAGAAAAATATTAGCCAGGGGAAGAAGAAGTGGTTCCATGATACTACTCACATCATTAACATTTTTTTATACAAAACACATTTTGGACACAGATAAGTATAAAGTATAGCTTAAATGTCCATCTCAGATTTTGTATATAAAATCAAGGAGGCTAACCCAACTGATTTCTATATACCAATCCAACTGATTGCTTTTTCTTAAAAAAAAAAAGTACACCTATCATAACAAAAAGATTATTGTTTATCATTTTTTCTGAGTATGTGATTTTTTTTTCCTCCACAAAGAACCTAAGATTACTTTCAAATTGGCTTTCAGCTTCCCCTAAGAAGGAGGACAGCAAACACTAGTCTGCCGTGGGTTGAAACCACAGAAGGAATCACATACTTGACACGTAGTTTAAGTCAATACAGACACTACAGCTATTGGCTGGTGTAAATTTGGCTAATCCTTTCAAGACATAAGAAGGGTTCTCTCACCTACATTGTTCCCTATCCTGTGGATTGAAAGTTCTGCACTGAATTGACTAACAGGAAAATCTGCAATGGCTCTCAGTGGAAAAGCACATACTAAAGCAACAAAAGAAAAAGAAGTAAAAAGCCCATGAACCGTGTGGGTAAGTAAACAGATCAAGGCATATTCCTCCGTGTCACATTACAGTACCCATGAGAAGATGTTTTTTTGAAGAGTAAAAGCAAATCAGATGGACAAAACAACTCTGAAAAAAAGTGGTTGGGATCTACAGACAAGGATCAATAGTTAAAAAGTGCACATTTTTTTCTCCTGAGGACTGGAGTTTGATTCTTAGTACCCATGTTCACAACTACCTGTAACTCCATAGGAAACCAACACCTATGGCCTCTGTGAAATCTGTACTCACACACACTTTTAAAAAAATAGAAAATGGCTCAGTGTGACTGGAGTCCCTTCAGCACTACAGTACACTAGGGATGTTCTTCAAGAAATGTGTTGTGCTAAATTACCTTGATATTCCAGAAAAAAATGGGAAATGGGGGTCAGGAGTGTAAGGACATGTTCATCATAGTCAAATAAAGTATAGTGTTTTGTTTGCTCATCTCTAGCTTACCACAATCATAGTCAGTGCAGAGTAATATCAAGCGAACACATTATGTATAAACCCAGATAATTCAACAAGGTAAGATTGATACCTCCTCTTTTCAAAATGAAAAACAAAAATTATCACTTGTACTGATCCAGGCCAGGGGCAAATCTGATTGGTGCCTAAATCCTTCACAAAGAAATGTTAATAGAAGCCATAATTCTGACACCCAGAATGGTGAGGAGCAGTCAGAGGTTGTAACAAACTGAGCCCCATTACTAATTTCACACTTGAGTAGAAACACACAGGGAAGCATTCAGTGTGTGGATGCAAAACAAAGTAGACCACTGGCCTCCACCATGACCTGAAAGTTAATGTAAAAGAGGGGAAAATGACCAAAAACCTGCCTGCATTTACTGCATTCATTAGATTTAAGCATAGTTCTTATGTTTCCAGTAGAACCATGAAAGAGGCTAATGTTTATGACATCTGAGTAAATTAGAGTACATAAGTAATTTTCCAAAGAGTTTTATAAAGCCTAATCATCTTGTATGAATTCTGAATTGGGATTATGTTGAAATATAAATAACTGTAACATAAATGTGTAAAGAATCCTTAAAACTTTGAGAGCATTTTGAGCTTGCAACAGGATGTACCCAAAAGCTAAGAGAGTCCAGTCCATAACACAACATCACATGTGGACATTTTAGATATTTGTGAGAACTTCTGGAACTAATAGTTACATGACTTTAAGTACAAAAGTCATAAATAAAACTTAGAGTATCCCATGGAGGTCACAAAACAGTTCAGTGAGTCTTCTGCCAAGTACACATACAATCATAACCAATTTAAAAAGCACCCCCTAAATATTTTCAATGATATAATTTTCTAAGGATTTATTTCCTTTTACTTGTGTGAGTATGCATGCATATGTGTGTGCACATATGTGTGTGTGTATATATGTGTACATGTGAGTGCAAGTGGTTGCAGAGGACAGAAGAGGGTTTCATATCCCAGGGAACTGGAGTTACAGACAGTTGTGAGCTGCTGGGAACCAATCTAGGATCATCTGAAAGGCTAGCACTCATGTCTCCAACCTCAGATGATATGATTATTATCTAACAAATAATATTATTGTAATGCGCGGAAATCTTTAATTTGGGATTTAATAAAACAGGGAAATATCACAGGAAAGAATTGAAGGGTTCAAATATTTTAGTTAAGGCATCTAGTTTTTTACATTCAGTCATTTATAATGTATAAAAGGAAAAATCCACAATATTAACAGATAACCTTGTGATCAAAATTTAATATGTGCTACTAAATAGCTGATTTCAACTTCCAATTTAACGTGAAAAGTACAAGTGAAACATTAAAATGAAGCTAGTGGAACATTTAATGGAATTTTCAATTAAGTTCATTTAATTCCATTGCTATGTATTATTTGGATATTTGAAAGTTAGTCATAAAATCACATCCCTTAGGAGGAATTGCATTGAATTATGCTAAATTTATAAATTTTGTTCAAGATGCTTTGTTAGTCATTAAGCTTTACATAGTCCCATTCATTAAAATTTCCTTAAAGTATCTTTGTTCTATGTTTATAAATAGTTATCTATAACCCTAACAAATAAATTTCAAAATGTATAACTTTGTTTAATTTAATAAATTACTTTTATTCTAAAGTAGAATATTCTGGACAGTTAACTTACGTGCATATGTTCATACATACACGCTCAAAAGTATCTTTCCTAGTGGGAGCCGATCTGATCCTGAGGGCTACTGTGTTATTTGAATGAAAGTGGCCCTATAGGATCATATGTGTAAATGTTTGATCCTCAGTTGATAAACTGTTTGAATGGAAGGATGAGGAGGTGTGGCCTTGTTGGATGAGGTGTGTCATTGGAGGTGGGCTTTAGGGTTTCAAAAACCCACACCAGGGCCAGGCTCAGTGTCTCTCTCTCTCTCTCTCTCTCTCTCTCTCTCTCTCTCTTTCTCTCTCTCCCTTTCTCTGCCTACTGGTTACAGATCAGGGTGGAAAGCTCTCAGTTGTTGCTCCAGAACTGTGTCTGTCTGCTTCCCACCAAGAGGATAATAGACTAAACCTCCAAAGCTGCAAGCAAGCCCTCATTTAAATTTGCCTTGAGATTAACCCTCAAAGTTCTCTTCATAACTGCCTTGACGTTTGGGGTTCTGTTCTGTTAATTTTCTTTTGCTTTTTTGTGTTTTTTGTTTGTTTTTACTTTTGCACTTAAGACCATTAAATTTGATTTTGTTTTGCTCGAAAAATAAATAAATAAATAATAAATAAATAATAAGTTTGCCTTGATAACAGTGTCTCTTGACAACAATAGAACAATAGCTAAGACAGATACCTAACCCTTCCTCCAAACTATCCCCTCCCCTATCCCTGGCATATACACAAAATACCTATGAAATCATAATCTAGACAATGTCTTTTAAGACAAAAAGAAGTTAAGTTATTTTTTTCATTAGAAGCACCTAATACAACAGGGTCATATAACAAAAGATAATCTGATTGAAATTACTTAGTTGATTATAAGACAAATTATGTCATTATTTCAACAAGAGAAGTTACCTAATTATGTTTATAATGTTGATTTGAATTCATGTAAATCTGATATGAGGAAGCACTCTGAAGCTACTACTTACCATTCTTGCCTTACAATATTCTTAATCAAAACTCAGAATTTGGTAAATTTAAATTCTAAAAATGTAATAATACAAAGAATTGAATCCCCAATATCTACTGTGTTTAGAGATAGTAGTTCATTTATTAATGGCAAACATTAAAAGGCTCCAAGAAATCATGAACAAAAGAAATTAACTTATTGATCAGCATGTAGAGAATGGGAAGATGTTGAGTGCTCATCCTCAATGGGCATCTCTACCACAGGAAGAAGGAAGAGAAGGACTGTCAGAACCAGAGGCAGTGTGCGACTGCTGCACAACAATGTTTGTTGGGCAACTGGCAGTTGCTTGCATAAACTCACAACAGCTGTGACAACATGTTTGGGAACCATAAAGGATCAATCCAGCCAAAATCTCAGTATGGACTGAAGAGGAACTCATAAAGTCCCACCTCTACCAAGAAAGCTATTGGCAGCTGATGGCTGTTGGGTAAAAGAGAATCAGTTTCTTCAGACATGTTATCTCTGATAAGCTGCCCATAGTTCAGAGGATGGTTCTATACCCGCGAACATACTAAATGTGCTCAGTGGATTTTTTTTAAGCCCATGGTAGACCATCCCAGCACTCACAAGACAGAGACAGGCAGATCTCAAACCAGAAGCCAGCCTTGTGTACATAACCAATTCAAGGCAAGTCAGGGCTACATAGTAGTCTTTGGGATAAGACCCTGTGCCAAAACAATAACAATTTCTAAAAAGTTACAATGAAGGCAGGAGGGAAAGTGGTACAAGAAATAGAGGAGGAGTAGGAGGAGAGGGAATGGAGTGTGGATTTGGTCAAAATACATAATATGCATATATATAATATATATACATATATAAGTTACATTGCACTTTAACATAATTATGCACATTTAGTTGGACCAAATGGACTCATTGGGATTTTTTAAGCCCATGGTAGCCCATTTCAGCACTCATGAGACAGGTAGGTCTCAATGAGCCTTTCCTTATACTGAGTACTATTTCTGTTTATAAATCAAAAGGTTAGAATTCTCCACAAATTCCTTATCTAAAATACTTTGGTGTATTTTCTCAAAAACATT
>CAJQZJ010000221.1:2030824-2050293 GCA_907164525.1 Lophiomys imhausi
CAGAGGAAGGTGGAGTGGAGAAGAGAAAAGAAGGAAAGAAAAGAGATTAACCAAAGTACCTAGTAGGATTTGGGGGATCATACTTTTAATCTCAAAAATCAGAATGCTGAGGCAGGAGATTGTGAATTTAGTACAGCCCACACTACTGAGTAAGACCCTTTCTCACAAAATAGTACACACACATACACATCTATACAAACATGCATACATACATGCATACATACATACATACATCATACATACACTCATTATACATTATACACATATAACTCATGCATGCACCTCCATGCATCATACACACATCGTACATACATACATTATACATGCATACATACATACATATCAAAGGTGTCTACCAGGGTTGACTGCAGAGACTAATGGACCTTTTCACCAGTATGAGAGTACTAGTCTTTTGAACTGTAATACTCTAAAGCTTCTCTACATGGTTATTTGTTGACCAGATATCATGAAGATTTTTTTCAACAAGATGTAAGTATTAAATATTTTCAGAGACAATTTTATCTTTAAGTGTGTCTACTGTCCTTCTAGTGTTCATTCATAAACTATGTCTCTCTATTCTAAAAAGGTTTTCTCTGATTCTTAAATGTTTGATAACTTTAAAAATACTATGAAAATTTTCATATATATATAAAACTTGTTAACTTTTTTGTAATTCTTTTTTTGTTATTTTTTTCCCAATAGGGTTCTTTTGTAACTGAGGATAAATGAAAACTCACTGTGTCTGAAGCTGGGCTTGAAGTCCAGATCCTCCTGCTTCTATCTTCTAAGTACTGGAATTACTGGTGTATACCACACCTGGATTTGGATGATGTTATTTCCAGATGAACCAATATGCTTGATTCAATCAGAACATGGAAGGACAATTAAAACATTGCCAATACTAGTTAAATCCAAAGATCCAAATTTTTTATTTGTCCGTTATAATTTTCAAAGAGATGTTGAACAAAACTCTTTTAAAAATTTTTATAATTCTGGATCTGTAACCTATAGTTTCCCATGACAGTTAGTTAGAAAGGATTAGATAAAGAGAAATCTAAGTGTTAAAATACTAGGGTTTTTTACAGAGTCAAAAGAAATAGCTCAGTTTGTAGCATGCTTGCCTAACATACACAAAGCCCTGGGTATCTGGAGTTAGAATGTGGGCCTGTCTGTAATTGCAGGCTAGAGAGGTGAAGGCTGGAATATAAGATATTAAAGGACATCTTTGGCTATATGTTAAGATAGAGGTCAGCCTGGAATGTGGGAAACCCTATCTTAAAACAAAACAAAACCTTTAGAGCTAAAGGTCTGCTACATTCAATAGGCTGAAAATATTTACATTAAGATTATCTGAGAATTCCTAAGCCATCATACACCACGCTGTCTACATGGACTTTTTTCTTCATTTTCATATCTATCACTGCCAGGTATTTCCAAGTTCTCAGCCTTTTGTTCAAGAAATTGAAATAAAAGCCCACACAGATTTTTCAAAGGTGGCAAGGACTTTAAAAGAAAAGGAAAAATCAGAATACACTGTAGAAAAGTATAGTAAAGTATAAGTAAAGATAACAAATTGGGCTGGAGAAATGGCTCAGCAGTTAAGAGCACTTGCTGTTCTTCCAGAGGACCTAAGTTCAATTCTCAGCCCCCACATGGTGGATCACAATCATCTATAATGGGATTTGATGCCCCTTTCTGTCATGCAATCTTACATGCAAATAGAGCACTCATATATATAAATAAATAAATCTTAAAAAATAACCTGATGTATTTAAGGCTTCCTTTACAGGATTCAGAAGAAAAGGGTATTTGGTTATGGGAGCATAGTAAGTGGGGTTTTTATGTTGACTGGTAGGTTAAGTTGACTCTTTCTATTGACCATTCTTCTTACTATGGTGTAGCTGATTTTTATCACACATATAAGACCAATTATTCATAGGCATAACTGCTGAATAAGGGGCTAGATAAATGGCTCAGTGATACTTGCTGGACTTCTAGAGAACCTGTGTTTGATTATCTGCATCCAAGTTAGGTAGTTCACAACCACCTGTAACTCCAGCTTGAGGGAAGCTCACTCATGTCTCTGGCATCTCAAATTACTAGCACCTACATGCATATATTCTAAGTAAGGGATTTTCCCTAAAAGTTAACTTGACAGCACAATTTTGGCCTATTGCACTCACACTTAAAACCAATTCAGCCTTTCTATTCATCTAACCATAAATAATAACATGAATATAGAATCTACCAAGTTTGATTGTTGTAAAGGGAGGTGAAAAGCATTCTGTTGTTTGCAGAGAGGTGTTCATGATGTAAGTGGGAGGGTCTTATATTGTTAGTATATTGATAGGTGCATTGTTCATAATGACAAGGTTTGCCTAGCATGTGAAAGTAGGGGTCTCAGACTGCCAAGTATATTATTTGAAGAAGAGTGTATGCATAACCAAGACAAGGTGGCATTCTAGATTACTAAACTATTTCCTGTGCATGCCTACCTTACCACCTTCCAGTGGTAATCAAAATCCTTTCACCTTGGATCAGCTCACACAGAGTTCTGTGGTTTCATATTAAAATTCTCAAAATTTAGGTTTCATTAGCTTTCTAGTGGAATACTGATGACATCCTATTCAGTGAGGCTTTAGTAATACTAACCCATATGGAAACATGAGAGGGTTTGATTTTCATTCTTACTGAAAAGTACTTTCAGGTATAAAACTTATACTCCATAACTCTTTCTCCAGGCCCCACTTTCTACAACACAGCCCTCTTAGACCCACAAGTGCCTGCCACCCTATGGCCCTATCTCCTTAACTCATACACTCCTGGTGAGGCTTGGGGCGAGGCTTGAGAAGGGTCTCATGGCCTCCCTTCTGTGCATGATGAAACTGTAATGGGAACAATCTTGTATTCATAACCACAGCTTCAGCAGATAGGGAAATACAACAGCAGCATACGTCTAGAAGTTATGGACACAGCTATGAACAAACCATCTACAAGTAATGTTTCTCAAGTCCTCTTAATTCTCAGCATATATCTACTGTGGTACACAGTTTACTTTCTATTGCTATGATAAACATCATGACCAAAACCAACTTGGGCAAGAAAGTGTTTATGTTGTTTCCATGTCATAATCTATCACTGTGAAAAACCAAGCCAGGAACCTGGAGATAGAGATTGAAGCAGAGGACCATGGATGGTGCTGCTTCCTCTGCCTTGGTCAGCTACTTTTCTTTTACAGACCAGGCCCTCTTGCTTGCGGATGGCACATGAACTATGGGTTAGTTCCCCCTACATCAGATATCAGTTAAGAAAATACACCACAAACATGCCTACAAGTCAGTCTGATGGAAGCAATTCCTAAATTGAGATCCCATTTTCCCAGTGACCCAAATTTGTGTCAAGTGGGTAAAAACTCAGCAGTACATCTGGCTTTTTCAAAATTAATATGATTTTGGAGAACAAGTTGTCACTCTCAATACCTCCATCTTCTAATCTGTACCTTCACCCCAAGCTAACTAATTGTCAACTTGAGGCAAGCTGGAGTCATCAGAGAGGAGAAGCCTCAGTTGAGAAAATGCCTCCGTAAGAGCTGGCCATAAGCAATCCTGTAGGGCATTTTCTTAATTAATGCCATATGGTGGGGAGGTGAGCAGCCCATTATGGGTGTTTCCATCCCTAGGCTGGTGGTCCTGGGTTCTATAAGAAAGCAGATTGAGCAAGCCATGATGTGTAAGGTAGTAAGCAGCGTTCCTCCATAGTCTCTGCATCAGTTCCTGCCTCCAGGTCCCTGCCCGGCTTGAGTTCCTGTCCTGACTTCCATTGTTGATGAACAGTGCTGTGGAAGCATAAGCTGAATCCCTCCCTCCCCAAGTTGCATTGGCCATGGTGTTTCATCACAGCGATAGTTACTCTGGCTAAGAAACACTCCATGCCTATCCTTCTATTAAATATCTCAGTGTCAATGAAATTCTTGCATCCCTAATGGCAACTTGTGGTGAGTAGAGAAGTGTAACAGCAGCATACTATCAGGAAGCAAAGCTTCTCAACTGTTTCTTTGAGTGGTAGATGAGCTACTCCCCTTTTCTCATTTTAAGAGGTTTATTCTCATCTCCAATAACATCAAATGTTATTGTTAGATGATAACAACCAAATGTTTGGAGACATTACTAGTGCCTCCCAATGGATAATCACTAAGGTAGAGATAAATCCTCATGAAGGAATTAATGTGTTAAAATGTGCATTAGAGTTCTCAGGAGACAGAAAGGCCACAGGAAGTGCGTGTGCAGAGAGGGACAGAAACCTCTTATAAAGAAGTGTGGCTGAGAAGACGGCTCAGTGTGTTAAGCCCTTGCCATGCAGGCATAATGACCTGAGTTAGTACCCTGGCAACCACATGAAGGTAGAAGAAAAGAAGTGATGTCATAAAATTGTTCTCTGACCTCCACAAGTGTGTTGTGTAGCATGTGCAATCCCCCCCATATAATAAATAAATTCTGTAACATTGAACTTCTCCCAGCCCCCAACCCCCAGCCTCTTTGTTCCCAGAGAGAAAGACTCTGAGGTTCCATCCTACTTGCAAATGTTTAGGCCAAAGCTTTACATGTTCCCTTACTAGCTCATAACTTAATATCCTATTTATTTTAATCTAAGTTCTACCACATGACTTGTTACCTCTGCTCAGGTTCCATCCATGCATCTGTTCTCCTTCTTGTCCCGGGGCAAATCTTCCCATGCCTGGCACTAACCCAGCATCCTCTCTTTCTACCAGAACTCCTCCCCCTATTTCCTGCCCAAGCTATCAGCTAATTAGTTTTTAATTAACAGGTAAAGCTTCCATTCAGGCACAAGTGATTCTTTTCACAATTCTCCCTTTTAGTCCAATAAAAGACTCTTTCTCTTACATCAATATATTATATACAATAAGAACAATTATGAAAACTATTAGGTAAGACTAATATTCACAATGTCCAGTCCACATGTATTTGGCAAGTTAAGAGGAAGTATTTTACTATCTATAACATAACAAGTCCTATCTTGGTGACCTTTGTACGTGAGTTCTGTACTTAAATCATTTATTAACCTAACTTGCATTGATAACCTAGACACATCTTCTTAAATCCTAAACAACTTGTTTAATTGTGAAGCTATAACTATCTGGTCTTCAATCACATCAGAGACTTGAAAAAGGAATAACTATTATGTGAGTATGCAGAAAGTGTAGAGGAAACAGTTTCCAGTACTATAGAATTGAAAATAGTTAGCTGCCTGGACAGTCCTAAAAAAAAAAAAAAATCCTCTATAACATTGAAGTATCAGTCTTCAGCCTTCTGTGCCAGTATATCTGAAAAACCTTTTTTTGTGAAGCAGGAATTATGAGTGACTGCTTACACTGTCTTGGCAAAGCTTGGTAGATGGTTTCCCTGTGTCTATGTTTGTCCATTTTGGACAGCATGCTGTCAGCAGCTGAAGCAAGGGCATTTTATTGGCCAGTGGCAGCTTTCTACTTTTCAAGCAAACTCCATAAAGAGATTCTTCAATTCTCATCATCTTTCCCAAAGTTGATTGGGGGTGCTGCCAGTAACTGACTTTTCTCATAATCAAAAAGCTTTAAAACAATAAAAACATCTTTAAATGCCATATTCTATAGGCCTCTGATATTTTCGAAGACTGTCTATCTATGGCACATTTGAATAGGCAAATATTGTTTATTTCTAGCTATTTACTCTCTCTTCAACCTAGGAAGCATATTTCTGTAATATACTAGACTAGTATCTGACATGACCATTAGTTTATTGACTATTCACTTGCTTTACTTAATTGTCCTAAACAATTGTAATAGCAGCTTTTAAAAAGACTGGAAGGAACTGCATTTTTAAATGAGACCTTGTATAAGGTCTAATACCTTATACAACAGTTGGAACATAATATGCAGTATGTTGTAACAAAAATAACCTTAACTTTTTATCAATATACAAAGATATATACCAATGTAACAAAAATATAACTTCAATTCTGCATCAATACACAAAGATCTATACAGGTGTAAGATTATTGACATATTGACTGCTCTTTGGTTTAAGAATAGATTCAATAATCTACCCTTTTTTGCTATTATTCCTATATCTTCTCTTTTTCTTTCAACCCTTCTTCCTTTACATAAGAAAGAAGGATAGACAAAAGAAAAAGAAATCTCTCAGCCTAACCTCCTATTCCTTGTTACCTCTCTGTTCAAGACCATTTAACAACTTGCAACAAACCCCCTAAACAACAGCAAATATCCATAACCCACCAAACAACCAAAACAAAAACAAAAAACACCCACCCTGCCTTTCAGGAATGAGCTGTTGCTCTCTTAAAATTGTTTCCTGATGATTTGGGACATAGTCTTCCTTTTTGGTGGCCCCCAAAATTGGGAAAATTGTCAAACCTTAAGAAAGCTAGCTATACTATTTGTTGTCCAGTCTTTTTATGCTGTGAAAATGCAGGCTTAAATAAAGTCCTTATTGGAACAGTCTGAAAGACTGGAACATTTGAGCTAGCTGCTTTTAAGTTGTCCTGGATACAAGTTTTGATGAAACAACAACTGAGTCATTTTGAGGCTGAATCAAGCAGGATGCTGGAATAAATATGTCTCAGCATCTCAGCATTCTGGAGGGTGAATCTAGTCAAAGCCATCTCCATTCCATTGGTGTCTGGTCCTTTTGTTCTGTAAACATATAAACTCTCACAAGTAATATACATTTCTGCAATTACATATGAATGTGCAATGTGCACAGATCAGTTAAAGATGATTCTCTCTTCTTTGTTGGAGCAGGTGAAAGACATCTGTCTTTTTTTATAAATCTGTCTGGACTATATACCCAAACTGTAATACAAATTTTCCATACATGCCATATGAAAGGTTGGCAAGATGAGTCCTGAGAATTTCATAGCCAACAAGATGTATTGGCTATGCATAGCTGAAGTCCTAGCTGGAGACATTTTAATGTCTCAGCCAGTCTCGGAACTGCTTCCAAGTAGAGGGACCAGCAATACAAGTTACCTGCTTTGTTGATCTTTCTGGTTTCTTTTTTCTTGTCTGCAGTCAAGATCATCAGGGGGTCTCCCTCTGTCAAATCTGATTTCCAATAATTTGGATGGAATGCACAACTTTTCTTTTCCTATTCTAACCAATGCAAAATCTTCTCCCCAGTGCAACACTGCTTCTTACTTCCATTTGGAAGCTAGAACTTCTACAGATTGATATAATTCAGCAGTCATTTCTAAATTCCAGTGCTTTTAAGCAGCTGTGCTATTTGTCTCATTAACATTTTAAAAATTTTAAGTCAATAAAGCATTATGATTTATTGCATTATGATTATTAAAGCAGATAGATTACTATCTCTGGGGACCTTTGTTACCCCTTTCTGTTTATTAAGCATCCCTTTCAAAGAATGATTGGAATTCTCTATAAGTGCATGTCCTGTAGGATTGTGTGATAGACCTATAATATGCTATATATTATACTATGCAAAAAATGTTTCCTTTTACTAGAGACATATGCTGAAACATCATCAGCCTTAATTTGTGCAGGTATTCTCATAATTGCTATAATTTCTAATAAATGGATAATTACAGAATCAGTCTTTTCAGAACTTAAAGCAGTTACCCTTTGAAATCCTGAATAAGCATCAATGGTATGATGCATCAACATATGTACATATCTTAATTGTACAAACTCTACAAAATGAAAAACATGATCTATTGAATGGCATTGCTCCAAGGTAGCATCAATAATTAGAATCTCAAAATATTGTATCTTTTTGGACTTTCATTCTAATTCTTGATAACCCTGTAGATTTCTCTCATCTGTAACTAACTCTTTTGATGTTATTGTAAGTTTCCAGTTGGACTCATCTGAAGGTTCTTCACTCTGATTTAAAGAATCCTCCAACCTCTGTTCTGGGGCCTCCAATCTATCTTCCAACCTTTCAGTCTTTTCCCTCTCTAAGTCTGATTTACTCTGATCTCTCTTAAAAAGGATATATAAATTTGCAATTTTTACTGAAAAAGCAACCATTTGTATGTGGATAAGTATAATAAAATCATATGGGATCCAAATACACTGTGTCATTGTGTTTCTCTCCATTTTTAACATAGAAAATATTTTCTCTTTTAATCTCCAATTCTCTCCCTAACGACTTTCTTATTTTCAAACCAAATACTTCTTCCTATGATTTTTTTTTATACCCAACTTCTCCTCTCTTTAATTGTTTTCCAAGCTCAATGCCCTAGCAGTTCAGATGCTTGGGGCTTCTCAGCTTGCATCCCAGGTTGCCATTAGCCCTGCCCCAGATGTTCAGCTAGCTCGTAGCTTTTGGTAGCTGGCCCCACCCCAATTCAGCTGCACACAAGGAAGAGATGAACACCTGTGGATACCCTCCAGCAGTTCTGGGCCCATGTGCAACCTTAAGCTGCTCCTCACATCTGTGGGCACCTGCAGAAAGCTACGCCTACCTGCCTCAGCTCTGGGTTGTACTTCTGCATGCTTCATTTAGTTTGTGTGGCTCCTGGAAGATTTTTTTACTAGCACGGTGTGCTAAGGCTCCAGTCTGTTTCTGTTCTCTTTTAAAGAGACCAGACCTCCTGTCCAACTATCACACCCATGCTTGATTTTTCACCACCTTTCACCTGACACATCTCAGGTCCTAAACCTAGATTCTAGCCCTATATTGGGCACCGTCTCTAACTATGAGCTTTTCCCCTCTGGCCTCTTTGTTCCCAGAAATAACGACTCTGTGGCTTTATTATACTTAAAACACCTAGACCAAAGCTTTACACATTCCTCCACTAGTTCATAACTAAATATCCAATTTATTTTAAACTCTGTCATGTGGCTGGTCACCTCTGCTTGGGTTCCATGCATCTGTCTGCCTTCTTGTCCCGGGCAAAGAGTCTACATTAGTCTACATCAGCCATGCAGACCTTTAGCAAAGACCTTCAGACTCAAGAACGTGTGTGCTCTCTCCCTTCACAGGGTCTCTGCATTTGATGTTCACTTGCCTTGGTTGGTTATCATCTCCAGCACACTACACGGTTAGACAATGAACTCACTTCTTTTGATTTAGCAACTTTCCTTAACAAGGAACTTTTCCCTTGCTTCCCAACCAGAGTAGGTCAAGTCTCTCTACTATCTACTTTCATTGAACTCACACATCTTCAAGGCAATTATCAGAATGAAGTCATAGAGGGTTTTTATTTTCTATTTCTCTGTGTTTCTAGTAACTAGATTAAAGTAAGTATTCCTTGAATATTTATTGACTGACCAAATTAATGAATGAACATGCTCCTAAACTATAGATTACTTTCATTTATGATAATTGACAAATTGATTGAGATTTCAATGGTCAAAATTACTATTCTATGTCATATGCAGAAATGAAGTATGCTTTTAAAAAAAAAAAACAAGGTTAACTGCTTATAAACTATTGGAGATAGTTCTAATACCCCAAGCAACAGTCACTTTCTCATGATATCTCCTAAAACAGCATACCATCTGTTTTGAAAATGTACATTACACATTTTGAGATCTCATGGCTTTGGGAAGGAAAGTCTTCCAGTCCTCCATATATTGCTTCTGAGATTCAAATTCATCCTTCACTATGCTTGTTTTTTAAGACTGGTGTTGAAACCTGAAATATTTTTTCAGTTGGGGCCATTTCAGCTTTTTCAGCAATAGATACCAATAGAGGGTCAGTGCCAGGAGACGAAATGTTGGTTTAATGAATGTTTCTGTTCTTCTTGTTCTATAGTGTGTTTCTGTTCTTCTTGTTCTATAGTGTGGCTGCATGGAATCTCTGAAGGCATGTGGCCTCACAGTGTTGATGGGACCCCATTAGAAGACTTTCTGAATACCTCTTCTTGTCCAAATATCCCTTCTCTCCAGACCCAGCAATGAATGTAGCTTGGACTGAGGCATTAGAAGTGCAACCAGAAGACCCAGCAACCACCTCTCCAGTGGAGTCTACACTTGGCATTGGGGAACATACCCTCTCTAGGCATGTTTTCACTGTTAACTGTCTTTCAGTGTCCTTTGATCTACCATTATGGATGCTTCCTTAATTCCAGTTAATAATTCCTTATATACTTCCCCTTTAATCACTGGTATGGATTCTGTTTCCTGCCTGGACTCTGTTTGGTACTGTAGAGTTGAAAGAAATTTGAGTACACACTCTTAAACACACCCACACAACCTTATTTCAAAAGTACTATGCCCTTATAAGCTAGAATTTTTTTCTTTACTTCACACAGAACTTTTAAAAGATCTAGTGAAATGATCAAAAGTCAAAACAGATACTTGTACTGCTGGATGGAGCCCAAGGGGCCACTCAAGTTCTCCTTTCCCAGTGGAGGCACATTGGTTGCAGAAAGGTTAAGTAACTTCAGTTACTGAATAGCAGAATGTGGATGAGACCCTAGGGGCTTACTATGAGTCAGCACCTCTAAGAAATGCATGGCACCCCCATGAAGATCCTCTCCAGGAGGACCACCAAGTGATTCATTGACTGTTTTATGAGGACCCATGGGAGAATGAAATGTTTCTCAAGTCTAAATAGCTAGAATGCCTATGCTTTTTTAGGACTAGACTGCATTTGGTTCAGACACTATGGAACACATAATTGCTAGTTACTCACTAAGGATGATGGCCAGGAAATTCAGAGCTCTAGCAAGTTGGCAAGTAGGACTCAGAATAGTCAAACCTTTTACATGCCTGCCTTTCTGGCTTAGTTCTCTCTGATTTTTCTCCTTTGCTTTGATTACCTCAAATATTCTTTTTATTCTACTATACATTTATAGTATACATTTAATGTATACTATACATTAAACACTTCTAAATATAAGTATATGAGTAAATGAAATATAAATAGTAACATGGCTTTGAACAAAATATCAAGATTAAATCTTCACTTCCTATTACATTAAGTTTGGCTTTCTTCCTTTCATGTTTGCTTTCAGTGACAAAATCAACTAAGAGGCTGGAAATGTGTCTTAATGATAGAACATGAGTGAGGCCTTGAATTCTACCTTGAGTAAAAACACATACACAGAAAATATATAAATATTTATACTGAAAATGAGTGCTTTTTAGAATCTAAAAAGTAATATGTTCAAATGTTCTCATGTTTTCCCTGGCACTTGCGTATATAATTACATGAAAAATATATTTAATAACTTTCCACCTTTATTTCCCAGGAATAAATAGTGCTAGTCTGAGCTTTATCAACTTTTAAAAGGTTTTCCAGTACAAAGGCATCAAACTTGGTAACATTTGATGACAAATCTGGTCTTGACCCAGAAAAAAAAATTCTATTGTTTTCCTTATTTCTTTGTTAAATGATATTAAAAAATGTTTTTCGGTTAGTGTGAATTTATATTATTTATCTATTTATTTTGTGTGTGTGTGTACACACTTGTGTGTGGAGTGAGCAGATATGGATGTTATGGTGCAGCCATGTGGATGTCAGAAGACAACTTGAAGTATGGTTTATTTTAAGGACACCCACTTCACAATATTCCACAACACAGAGAAGACAATCATTGCCATTTTCTTTACTTTTCGGATCATTACCTTTTGGTTGCTGAGTAAGCAGAATTCAATTTCATGTCCCTCAAGGATGGTGATTCCAAAATTTAGCCGCACCTGGATTCCCTCCTGCTCCTGCACGCCTACAGTCAGACTCCTATGGCCATCATTTTGTCATTTCTCATAGGCACTGACTCATCCCATGCTGGGGCAAAGTAAATGTTTGCTGAATAAATCTTCCAAACTGCTACCAAAAAACAGCAGGTATTGGAAACAAAGAAGCTTTCCCAGAAAATAGAGTAACTGCAGCTGAGGAAATGGAGAGATTGTGATATTTCTGCCTTTCTATTTTGCAAGGAGAGGAAGAATCCATTCCTCTACACCAAAGTTGAAAAGCAAAGCACTACTGGCATCCTTTGGTTTCAAATAAACAACTCTAAACTGTGGTTTTTTTGTTTTTTTCCTGTTCTGTCTTCTTTTACTGCAGGGGAAAAAAAAAGTCAGATGTAACACACAATGCATCATTAAATAGTCATTGTTTTCTGTGAATACCTACCTGAGGTTTGCCGGAGTCCTTGCACATTTTTACTAACCTTGGCTCTGACCCTCAAAAAGCACTCAATGACTGTTAAGTAAATGGGCCTACCCACCAATCCAATGCATGGACGCACTAGAAAATGAACAACAGAGACATACAGGGAAGAAGCTGCAATGAAACTCCAAGGAGCTAAATGCTTCTTGCAACTAGACTGTTAAGAGATACACTCTTCCTTTGGCCTCTGGTTTAACTTAGAAATGGTTCCTAGACAAGCAGGCCACAGCACTTTTACATATCACATTTCCATTCATTTCAGGAAATATAAGGCCAATTTCCTATCTGACCCCATTGGCTATTAAGTTCTTCCCTTTTGTACTCGGTGCTGGGTTCTCTCACGAGATCTTTGATCTTCAATAATAAAATCCATTTCCTATAGGGTTCTTCAGAATGACTGTGGAGCAGACACAACAAAGAATGGAGCTACAACTTTGGATAGACTGATTTTTTTCTTACCAATATTGCTAAGAGAAGTAAAAATAAATCAATTATGAAAGACACATTTAAAATACCACATTGGATTTGTTGACTTTTATTAAAACAAGCTATTATACTTTCAAATAAATAATAGTTTTGAAAATGAGTTGCAGGGCCTCTTCTCTGAAGAATCCATACCTACACATGGGTATGTGTGGTGGTTCATTTTTATATCAACTGCCATAAGTTGAAATCTCCTCATTAGAGAGCTTTGGCTGAGCAATTGTCCTGAGAACCTTACCTACTGCAGGAAGACTCACTCTGAGTGCAGGTCTGGTGCTAGCCTGGATGGAAAAGGGTGTGGTTGAAGAACAGTCCTTTGTCCTGAGCTCTTGAGACCCTCTCTCTTACCCATATGGCCTTCCTTCTTGCTGTTGCTACTGCTTTCTTCCCTGACATCGAAACCAACACTCCAAAGTTTCCATTTCTAAGGACCACTCTCCACGAACTCTCCAGGGTTTCAGCACCAGATTGGGACTGATGAGGCACCCATACTCATGAGAACAACTACTAGATTCTCAAGCCCTCTATGTGAAACAGCCATCGTTGAATCACTCCCACTGCTGAGACACCCCAACGTCAAAGACTGTGAAAGTACCACTTCCATATTCTCCACCTCTCATCTGGAAGACAATTGGTGTTACTATCTTAACATAAAAGTGTGTGTGTGTGTGTGTGTGTGTGTGTGTGTGTGTGTGTGTGTGTGAGAGAGAGAGAGTGTGTGTGTGTGTGTATGTGTGTACCTATGTGGTGTGTGTAAAAAAGTTTGAAACTGAACTTTTAAAAATTATTAATTTTTATTAATAACTATAGTCACTTATAACAAATATAAACACTTAACTACTAATCCTACGAATGACAACCCCTATTACCTAACCACTAAACATTTTGATCACTATTACAACTATTTTCATAACCTTTAGAAGGATACAGTCTCTGGGGCAGGTCCTCAGTCATCAGGAACACAGTCTCTGTGGTAGACCCTTTAATGCACTTAGCAGTCTTTCTTCTGGAATATCTGAGACGTAGATCCATCAGGGTAAATTGGCTATGTACTTCACCTTAAATAAGGCTTGAGGCTTTCTCCTCTCTGGGAGACCTCAGACGTCTGTGTGACTGTGTGTGTATGGGTGTGTGTGTCCTATCTGTTCTGTTCCTTTAGAGAATGATTAATTCAGTTTGTCCTTCCTCCCACTCTTCTTTGAGAGGCCTACACACTTATGCTCTCTGACCTGTTCTGTCTTTCCTTCTGAGTATCATTTTCTTGGCCCTCATTCTTAAACCTATATTAAAATATCTTCATTGAACTTCAACTCAACTTCACTTTTTAAAAGTGAGTTGTTTTTGAAATTGTAATTGGGAAAATATGGTTTGGGTTTCCAGTTTCTGTTGCAGAATATTTGATCACATTGTGAACACCAAGAATCTCTAAGAGCCTGTTTATAATTGTAGTGTAGTTCAGCCATTAATCCTAGACTTTTTTGCTTATTGTAAACAAATGTTTACGGTGTGGCTCAGTTCTAAGCACACACCTTTAATCAAAGAACTTTCTGAACACAGGGTTAAATAAAGTTAATCCTAGGTCGAGAGATAGAGCAAGAAACCAACTGATAGGAATTAAACAGAGAATAGGGATATTTTTTTTTCTTTTTTAAAATTACATTTATTTATTACTTCAAATTACATCTCTCTCACAGACCCCTCCCTCTACCCTTCTCAGTCCCACTCTCGGCTGGAGAGATGGCTCAGCCGTTAAAGGCTAGGCTCACAACCAAAAATATGAGAAGAGGGATATTGAGCTGAGGAATATTTAAGACAGCGTGGAGAAGGAATGGGGAGTTCTTCTTCCTTTGGATTTTTCTACTTCAGAGATTTTCTTCTTTAGAAGTTTTCTCCTATGTTCTACAGGGCATTTTAGCTCTGAGATTTTTTTCCTCTAGGGTTTTCAACCTAATAGGGAGGTCACCTTTCTCAGCCTCTCTGAGCTAGCAGGCTTTCACTCCAGCATCTGGCCCCAGAGTTTTCACTGGTAAAATCAAAGGACTGGGGTATATTTGTTTTTGTTTGTTTGTTTGTTTGTTTTTAAACAAGTTTCATCAGCCATGAACATTTCTGGTGACCACTTTGATGCTATACTAACTTTTGACTGAAAGTGGTGAATCTTTGGTTGTTAAATGCAAGTTATCTGGCCTTGAGACGGAGGAACAGGAAGATAAGGGGTAATTTCAAAGCAAACACTCAAGGCAATGTACACAGACAAGATCCCTCAGTACCACAGGGATCTACACTGTTGCAATGCTATTACATTGTCTGCTCTTGCCCCGTGTGGTCAGCCTGCCTGCCCAAGATAAGATCAGCCCCAACTGCACCACTAGAGAGCCTGAGTCAGCAGCAGCAGTACACTGACTCTGAGGCAAGCAAGAGCTCTGTTTTACCTTGGCATCCACAGGAGTTCCTTCCTCAAAAGCTGTTTTCAGGATATTGTAAGTGAGTAAACAGGAAAAAAATATGGCTCATGCTGCATTTAGGAATATAACTATGACAATTTCCATGGCTATTTTTGACTTGCAGAGTATCAGGGAGAACAAGGCCATATATAAGAAGCCAGGATCTTAGTGTACATAGTTAGTATTGGGGTGAAGTTAGCAAAAACATCTGATACAGTTAAAAATAAATTCTGTTTCCATGGTTCCCTTTTTATGAAGTCTTTTTCAGCATGAATTGCTGTTGTTGTGTTTAATTTTAGACTCATGCACATTTTGAACAAATAAGATTTCTTGTACATCTGAAAAGCATTTTTTTAAAAGCTGAGGGAAGTGGGTTTTGGCAGTCTGGTTTAAACATTTCTATTCAAAATAACCTGCACAGTTCTGACTTTTTAATAACCTCCTAAGGTAAATGAATAAAGTGAATGGGAACATAGAGAACACACATTACTATGTTCAGCTTCTGATTAAAACAGGGGTTCATTGATCACGGAATTTAAAGAGCTTGTCAAGCATCGAGGGCTGGCTGTCAGAACCATAGAAAGATAGGTGTCCCTCCCACACCATGACTGCCCCAACAGCATACCCTAAGGAATTTAGGTACTGAATCTTAACTTAGATAAATAAGAACTTACTAATATCAAAGCTTTAATTGTGTTCACAAAACTTGTCATAGTAACTCAAATACAACTTACTTCTCTTGGAGAGGATATCAGGATGACTTGGAGTTCTTGTCATTTCTAAAAATATCTACATTTCACTGGGAGAAATTTTTACTATTAGATATTTCGTGTTTGAAGGGCATGCATGCAAAGGAAGAATTGACTTTACCAAACGACTTCTAATTTATTTAATGATTGTTTGGCTGCTTACATAGCAAGCTCCCCTACCACAATGAAGATGAGACTTAGATGTTTAAAACAAAAGAAAATAATCAAATCATCCTTGTGAAGAGGTGTCAGAGCACAACTGTGAGGCAAACAGTGGGACTGACATGTTGGGAAATTCTTCTTCCCAGAATCTACTAGTAAGATCATAGTATTTAAAGTTCTTTGTTTAAAGATTTTCGAGGTTTAGCTTGACAATGTGTGATAATGGAACCTTAGACTCAGCCAGCCTCCTTTGGAGGTAGAAAGTGATGTAACCCCAACAGGAAATGAGCTAACTGGATTTTGTGTATAAACTTACTTCCTGTTATTCTAATTTGCTATATGAATTAATTATTTGTTAGTTGTGCATTAAGCTTTTTAGTGATATATTTTCTGTTATTGTTTAGTTAGCACATTAAAACAATGGGTTTCCTTGTGATTCACATGAATACATAATTACTGTTCTTAGACTGTGCTCTTCTGTCCATCTCGCCATATGTCACATCCATTCTGTTCTCCTTTCCTTAGAATTCCTATCACTTAGAGTCCATTACTTTCTCTTTTCCCCACCTTCCTTCCCTCTTTAATCCTCACCTTTCTTTGTCTCTGTCTACTTTTAGGTCACACACACACACACACACACACACACACACACACACACACACACACTTGAGAAAGGGTAGAAAATAAGATTAACATTTTGATTTCAATTGATAGTCCAGGCGTTGGCTAAATTGGTGAGCTAATATTTTCTATTAACCTGCACTTCTGTCCATGGTGGGTAAGGAGATTGGTTTATGTCTTGTAACATTTACATGATATTGTTGCTAAAAGTCCTTGGGAAGGACTTGGGAGACTTCTAAGGCCCCAATGACAAATTAAGGTTGGATTCTCCACCAAACCAATGAGTTTATTGAGGTTCTTTACATAGTACAAGTGAGGGACAACTTACAAGGGTGTGCTCCTTTCCCAAGACCCCACACTTGAAAACCCTTCACCAAAGAGGGATGAAGAATTCTTTTTTTATGTTTATTTACTACTTCAGGTTACATTTCCATCATAGTGCCCTCCCACCATCTACCCCCTATCCCTTCCAACCCAATCCTCCCGAGTGGGAGTGGAGTGTCCCTATATATCAGACCCCGCCCCAGTCCAGCAGTCATATGAGGGCCAAGAGCCTCCTCATAAACTGGGGGCCTACAAGGCAGCTAAGGCAAAGTGTCTCATTGACAGGTAACAAGGTTTATGTTCCTGTTCCCTTTGGTGCATTGGTTGTAGTATAGTTATCCAATACTATATGGCTAAAATCTGATTATAAGTGAACAGATGCCATGTGCATCCTTCTGAGTCTGGGTTAACTCACTCAGGGTGAGCTTCTCTAGTTCTAGCTGCATAGATGCACTTCCTTCCCCTATACTTCCATGGCTTGTATACTCTAGTTCCATTCCATGCAACTGAGGCAGATTTGCAAACTACTGATGGTAGAAAGCCCCTGTGTAGTCAAATAAGGATACTATTTTCCTTTCCCTTTCTCCATAGACAAAGGGTAGTGGGGATAGTAAACAGCCAACTAGCCCAGCTGGGATAAAACTTTCCCATGCTGGGGTAACTGCATGATAATGGTTGTTTGGCTCAGAGGGTGGTCACACACAAGGAGTATAGCACTCAAAAAAGAATTGTGAAAATTCCAGTGTTTTGAAGTGTTCACCAGTAGATAGGGGATGTTTCTGAGGGACCTATATTATGTGATAGCTCTATCTAGACCCTAGATCCGTGGGTCTCAACCTGTGGGTCATGACCCTTTTGGGGCTCAAATGACCCTTTCACAGGAGTCACCTAAGACCATTGGTGGAAAGCATAGATATTTACATTATGATTCATATCGTAGCAAAGTCACAGTTACAAAGTAACTATGAAAATAATTTTATGGTTGGGGGGTCACTACAACATCAGGAACTGTATTCAAGAGTCTCAGCATTAGGAAGGTTGAGAACCACTAATATAGAGGAATATCACCAGGTAAGGAGTGGACATGGTTTGTGGTTTTGTCTGAGCAATCCCAGCACTTGAGAGGTAAATACAGAAAGATCAGAAGTTCAAGGCCAGCCTCTACTACATTCCAGGTTATCTTGTACTACATTAGGCCTTGTCTCAAAAAACAACACAAAATACTTATGGTAAAAGAGAAGGAAGGAGGAGGAAAAATAAGTGAAGAAATAAGGGATATGTGGAGGGGCAGGAGTGGGGGACAGGTTTCTTGCTTCTTTTGACACCAGTTTGCTTCTTTCCTGAAGCTGAAAATTACCTGGACCTCTGCACTGTGGCACAATGCCAGGGTATTTTTGAGGAACAAGTCCTGTGTATTGTTTAGAAACATGAGATAATACTGCATAAACCAATCTTCCAACCAAGTACAACTACAAAAGTGAGACAAAGTCTTTTTGATGAGTCTACTTGAAGCTTAGAAATGTTGCTAGGGCAGATGGCTAGATTTGTAGGGACCAAGATTCTGAGGGGAGGAATAGTCACTGAGACAAGCAAGCCTCCTACTTTGTGCACTTTTGCTCACTACACTACAGCCTTCACAACACAGAAGGTGGATGAGAAATCAGATGAGAGCAGAGAGGCTGAGTAGAGTCTCTGCAGTCTCACAAAACAGAGAGATAAAATCTGTCCTTGGAGAGGAGGTGGGCATAGAGAGTGCTGTGGCTGTGGCCAGATGGAGGAGAACAGAGATGACTGGAGGAGATAGAGATAGGATACAGATCATGGAGGTAGGAGATGCAGATAGGATACAGATCATGGAAGTAGGAGGCACAGGTTCTAAAATCACTCAAGAAAATTGTAGCAAAGCATACAACTTCATTACAAACTAATGCATTCAATGAGAGAATGAAATGAAACCTCTAGAACTAAAATTGTAAGAAAGAGAAGTAAAGAAGACTACAAATGTGCATGCTGACAGGCTAAACAAAAGTGGGGAGAAGGCAATACTAAGGGAAATGTGAGAGTAGAAAACAAACCTGAAGAGAACAGAAGAAGACAGAGGAGAGAAGGGGAGACAAGGTGCCATGGTATATGCATGTAGCATGGAGGGCTGTAATCCAGAAGCAGAGGAAAAAAGTAAGACACTGAGAAACAGTATGTGAAGAGCTAATAATACAGAAGCCTTCATAATATTTAAAAGATGACAAGCAAGAAACAGAAGCAATGTGAATCCAAAGCTGAACAAATAACAGATCAGCTATTAACATCTGCTGACAACAAAAGCACACAGGTAAACGTCTAAATACCTAAAGGAAAATCATAAGCTTTATTTATTCAGGGATCAAAACAATCATGTTGCAAGTTTCTCAGTAGAAATAAACGAAGCTGGGATAGATATCACATGCTAAGCACTCTGAGACTCGGGGTTCCAACCCAGTGCTGTAAACACACACACACACACACACACACACACACACACACACACACACACA
>CAJQZJ010000221.1:2050303-2084871 GCA_907164525.1 Lophiomys imhausi
ACACACACACACACACACACACACACACACACACACACACACACACACAGAAACAATGAAATGTCCTTCATCTTAAATAACCAAAATAAATAAATAAATAAATAAATAAATAAATCAACCTAGAAATGCCAAGTGATAACAGTCTTCCAAAATGTGAATAAAAGTATTTTGATATAAACTAAAACCATAAGAAATTATTGTTTCCAAACACAAAACATTTTTTCAGGTAAAAAGAAATGTTAAAAGAAATTATAACAGAAACAAATAAATGTTAAAAGGACTTCTTAAAAATGAATTCTTGAGGATCCAAGATGGCGCCGCCCTTAGAGCATGGTATTTGAGTAGTAGATGAATAAGATTAGTCACTGTGGAGTGAAGGTGTGGTCCTGCAGCCCACTGTGAAACAAGGATGGTGTTTGAATTTGCTCAGTGAAAACTGAGACTGGTCACCACGCGAAACAACTCATGCAGGCCCCAGGAACACCATCCTGAGATCAGTCAGCTCTGTCACCTGTCTGGAGAGGAGCATGGGCCAGAGCAGGTCCAGCCCACAGCTCCAGCCACAGATCAGCAATCTTGCCTGTCTTTTTGACAACCATCCTGCACTTGGACCTGTACACCTAATAGGGAAAAACAGCCAGAGAACAAAGGTAAGTAAGATTTTCTTTCTGGAGTTTCCAACATGGCTGTACAGTGTACACTGCAGCTGAGAGGTAAAGACCAAACCTCAGAAAAGCAATCAGGAGCCAAGACTGACTATAAAGAGAGCTGGTGTCAGTGTGTTCACCACAAACACTGGGGAGGCTCACTCACCTGAACACTCGAGCTTTTAAGGCAGTCAGCAACAGGTACACAGATGCTGGCACCCGTCTTGAGTGAAGCTCCCTGCCTGTACAGCCAGCCTAGCTGCTGAACCAGAATAAATGTGTCAGTGATGGGAGAACACAGTCCCAAGTGGAACGTGGATCCAAGCTCTGGTCCACAGCTTGACCTGCCTTCCTGAGGAGACCTGACAGCTCTCAGGTCCTCACTGGATTGCCCCCTCCCCACTCCAGTCTCGTATATATAGATCAAATTGGGTCACAACCAGTTGAGAACAGCAAACACTCTCCAAGAACCAGTCTATTATAGGAATCTGCCCATCATCTAGAGGTGGACACCAGGATCTAAGGATCACCCAGCCCCCAGAACAGGGCATTTTCCTGAGCACCAAGGCTAACTGGCATCAGAAACAACCAGACAACACCAAGGTCAACCAGATGACTAAAGGCCAGTGCAAGAACACGATCAAAAAAGAAAAGAAAGAAAAAAAAACAAAAAACAAAGCCATATGATGTCTCCAGAACCTAGCTATAATGCTACAGAAAACGCTGGAAACTGTAATACAACTGAAACAAAGGAAAATGACCTTAATCCTACACTTATATTAATAATAGAAAGCTTAAGGGAGGAAATCAAATACTTCAGAGAGCAACAACAATTTTCTGCAAAAGAGGTGATAGAAATGAATAAAGCTCTTAAAGGAAAGGAAGACCTGAAAAGGGAAGTAGAAGAAATAAAGAAATCACAAACTGAGACATCCATGGAACTGAAAAACCTTAGGAAAAGAAAAGGAACTAAAGACACAAACATCACCAACAGAATACAAGATAAAGAAGAAAGAATCTCAGGCACAGATGATAAAATTGAAGAAATTGATACATCTGTCAAAGAAAATGTAAAATCCAAAAAACTCCTGACACAAAACCTTCAGGAAATCAAGGACTCTATGAAAAGACAAAATCTCAGAATAAAAGGAATAGAAGAAAGAGAACACTCCCAGATCCAAAGACCAGAAAGTATCTTCAACAAAATCATAGAAGAGAATTTCCCAAACCTAAAGAGATGCCTCTAACTATACAAGAAGCTTACAGAACTCCAAATAGATTAGACCAGAAAAGCAAATCCTCTCATCACATAATAATCAAAACACTAAAAGTACAGAAGAAAGAAAGAATATTAAAAGCTGCTAGGGAAAAGGGCAAAGTAACATATAATATAATGGCAAACCTATGAGATTCACACCTGACTTTTCATTAGAGACACTAAAAACCAGAAGAGCCTGGACAGACATCTTGCAGTCCCTAAAATACTACAAATTACAGGCCAGACTACTATTTCCAGCAAAAATTGTCAATCAACACAAATGGAGAAAACAAGATATTGCATGACAAAACTAAATTAAAAACAATATCTATGCATAAATCCAGCTGTACAGAAGATATTAAAAGGAAAACTCCAACCCAAAATGGTTAACTACACACAAGAAGATACAGAAAGCAAATAACTTGCTGGCAGAAAAAAAAGAGAGAGAGAGAAGCTCATTCACACACTATTTCGACCAACATCAAGATGGCAGGAAGTAACAATCACTGGTCTTTAATATTGCTCAACATCAATTGATTCAATTCCCCAATAAAAGACATGGGCTTGCAGCATGGATGCAAAAACAGTATCCTGCATTCTGATGCTTACAAGAAACACACCTCAACAAAAAAGATAGGCATTATCTCCAAGTAAAGGGCTAGAAAAAGATATACTAAGCAAATGGACCCAAGAGGCAAGCTGGAGTAGCCATTCTAGTATCCAATAAATTAGACTTTCAACCAATGTTAATCAAAAGAGATGAGAAACGACACTTCATACTCATCAAAGGGAGAATCCACCAAGATGACATCTCAGTACTGGACATCTATGCCCCAAATGTAAGGACACCACATTTGTTAAAGAAACACTACTAAAGCTCAAATCCTACATCGAACCTCACACATTAATAGTGGGAGACTTCAACACTCCACTCTTACCACTGGACAGAGCAACAATGCAGAAACTAAACAGAGAAATAATGAACCTGACAGACACCATGAATCAAATGGACCTAATTGATATCTACAGAACATTTCACCCCCAAACAAAAGAATATATTTTCTTCTTGGTACCTCATGGAACCTTCTCCAAAATCTACCATATAGTCAGTCACAAAGTAAACCTCAACAGATACAGGAAAAATTGAAATTACTCCTTGTAATTTATCAGACCATCATGTAATAAAGCTAGCCTTCAACAATAACAAAAACAATAGATAGCCTTCAAACACATGGAAACTGATCAACTCTCTACTCAATCACGTCTGGGTCGGGGAAGAAATAAAAAAAGGAATTCTTCTTAGAATTCAATGTAAATGAAGCCACAACATACCCAAACTTATGGGACACATTGAAAGCAGTGCTAAGAGGAAAGTTTATAGCACTAAGTGCCTTCGAAAAGCAATTGGGTACTTCCCATAATAGTGACCTAAAAGCACACCTGAAAGAACTAGAACAAAAAACAGTAAACACTCCCAATAGGAGCAGATGGAAGGAAATTATCAAACTCAGAACTGAAATAAATAACTTAGAAACAAAAATAACAATACGAAGAATCAAAGAAAACAAGAGTTGGTCCTTTGAGAAAATCAACAAAATAGACAAACCCTTAGCTTAACTAACTGAAAGGCAGAGGGAAAATACCCAAATCAACAAAATCAGAAATGAAAAGGGGGAAATAACAACAGACATTGAGGAAATCCAAAGAATCATTAGGTCCTAGTTCAAAAACTTCTACTCCATAAAATTGGAAAACCTAAACAAAATGGACAAAATTCTTTATAGATTTCAGCTACCAGGGTTAAATCAAGAACAGGTAAACAAATTAAACAGTCCTATTACTCTTAAGGAAATATAAGAAGTCATTAGAATTTTTCCAACCAAAAAAAGCCCAGGGCCAGATGATTTCAGCTCAGAATTTTACCAGACCTTCAAAGAAGAGCTAATACCAATATTCTTCAAACTCTTCCACAACATAGAAAGAGAAGGAACACTGCCAAACTCATTCTATGAGGACACAGTCACCCTGATACCTAAACCACACAAAGACTCAACAGAGAAAGAAAATTTCAGACCAATTTCTCTTATGAACATGGATGCAAAAATACTCAATAAAATACTTGCAAACCAGATCCAAGATCACATCAAAAGTGTCATACATCATGACCAAGTAGGCCTCATCCCAGGGATGCAGGGGAGGTTCAATATACAAAAATTCATCAACGTAATCCACCACATAAAAAAGCTGAAAGAAAAAAAAACACATAATCATCTCAGTGGATGCTGAAAAAGCTTTTGACAAAATCCAGCACCCCTTCATATTAAAACTCTTGGAGAGATCAAGCATACAAGGACCATACTTAAACACAATAAAAGCAATGTACAAGTCAATAGCTAATATCAAACTAACTGGAGAGAAACTTAAAGCATTTCCTCTAAAATCAGGGACAAGGCAAGGCTGCCCACTCTTTCTGTATCTCTTCAACATACTACTTGAAGTTTTACGTACAGCAATAAGACAATGAAAGGAGATCAAGGGGTTACAAATTGGAAAAGAAGAAGTCAAAGTATCCTTATTCACAGATAATTTGATAGTATACATAAGTGACCCCAAAAACTCCACCAGAGAACTCCTACAGCTGATAAACTCCTTTAGTAATGTGGCTGGATACAAAATTAACTCAAGTAAAATCAGTATCCCTTCTTTATACAAAAGATAAATGGGCTGAGAGAGAAATTAGGGTATCAACACTCTTCACAATAGCTACAAATAATATAAAATACCTGGGGGTAACACTAACCAAGGCAGTGAAAGACCTGTACGACAAGAATTTCAAGTCCCTGAAGAAAGAAATTGAAGAAGATAAGATGGAAAGCTCACCCATGCTCATGGATAAGTAGAATTAACATAATAAAAATTGAAACTTAAACAAGAACCCCAAACACTCACCAACACAGCGGTTCAAGTTGAGAGCCCCAAATTCAGAAAATATAGGTTTTTTGGGGGGGGGGCTTAAACAAAGAAAGCATAGGATTGTACGACATTTGGACAGACAAACCTGTCTATCTCTAATTGACTTGTTGTTGTTGCTGTAACAGGTTGGCCAGCAGAGAGTTTGTTTAGACTTTTTGGGTACTTTCTCAGAGAGAGCTGTCTAGTTATTTCTAGGGAACTCCCCTGGAATGCAAGGTCAGGTATATTTTGTTGTTTTTCCTGGAACTGGAAATCAGCTCTGAGTCAAACCTAACACAAGAATAGATTCAATAATCTACCCTTTTCCTTATTATTGCTATATTATTTCTATATACCCCCTTGTTTCTTTTCAACCCTTCTCCCCTACATAACAAAGAAGGGTAGAGAAAAGAAAATGAAAGAGTGAAATCCCTGACTCTAACCCTGTTTCCTCCCTGATCAAGACCATTTAACAACTTGCAACCATAGCCCCTAAATGACAACAAACATCCATAACCTACCAAACAACCAATCTGCATCCCCCCCCCCTTGCCATTTAGGAATAGAGTATAACTCTCTTAAAATTGCTTCCTGCTGATTTGGGATGTGATTTCCTCTTGGGAGCCCAACAAATTGGGAAAATGGACATCTTAAGAAAGCTAGCTCTATGTAATGTGAAAATGCAGACTTAAATTAAGTCCCGACTGTAAGAATCTGAAAGGATGGACTAACTAAACTAGCTGCTTTGAATTTGTCCTGGAAACACATTTTGCTGAAACAGGCACTGAAGCAGCCTGAGGCTGGATCAAGCAGGATGCTGGAATAAATATGTCTTAGCATCTCAGCATCCTGGAGGGTGAATCAAGGCCATTCCCATTCCATTGGTGTCTGGTCCTTTTGTTCTGTAAACATAGAAACTCTCACAAGTAATATACATTACTGGAAAAATGCTTTATGTTGCAATATGGAAAAAGCTGTTTCATTTTACTAGAAACTTGTGCTGGAGCATTGTCAGTCTTAATTTGTACAGGTATCCACATAATAATCATAACTTCCAATATATGTATAATTACAGAATCAGCCTTTTCAGAACTCAAAGCTGTTGCCCATTGAAATCCTGATTATGTATCTATGGAATGGTGCATATACATCTAAGAAGATACTTTTAAAATTGTGTCGCAATTAGTATGAATGTTGAGTCAGATATAGAACTTTAAACTCATGGAGATGTTTAGATAGTAGAATGTTAAAGTCAGGTACCAAATACATATGGACTGGTCATTGGGAATGTATGTTAAGCCATATAGCCCTCATAACTGTGGCCTAATTACCTCTGTTGTACTGTATTGTATTTATTATTATAAGAGAAAGAGCAATTTGTTGGACTGAAAGGAGAAACTGTAGGGGGAAATAAGATATACCTTAAACTTAAAAAAAAAAAAAAGGGAAGAGGATGGGGGGTTGAGGGTGGGAGGGTGGGACTGGAGGGGGAATAGGGAGGGGACTGTGATTGAGATGTAACTTGAAGAAATAAAAAATAAAGGAAAAAAAAGAAAAAAAATGCTAATTCAAAATGAAAAATGGTGACTAGACCTTTAAAGGCAAGATCAGCACCAATTAATGAATTAACTAGAGACAAGGCTGATACTGGATCTCATGTTTATGATGCTGCTGTAATAGGAGAAATAATTTCTAAAGGTCTTAAGAAAAATCAAAATGGCAGATGCTTTAATTGTGGTAAGCAAGATAATTTGAAAAGGGATTGTAGGTAAGGCATTCCTAAAAACAATGGTTTTTTTCTAGATATAACCCAAAAAGAAGACCTCAGACTTCTGGAGTATGCATAATATATGACAAAGGCTGGTATTGGACTAACAAATGCAGATTAACAAGGGATAGGCAAGGTAACCCTTAAATGTTAGGAAACACCCTAGGGGGCCTGCCATACCAAAATTGACTCAAACATTCCCCCATCAACATCAGAGAAACTCACCATAGAGCAATTTAAAGATTCAATGACTGTTGTTTTTTTTTTTTTAAAGCATTGCTGTGGATATAAATAAAGCCAGAACAGCTTCATTATATAAAAAATTCAGAAAAGACCAGAAAACAAGAATTTAGGCAAAGTACTATGAAGGATCAGAGACCTAAACTGAAAATACAAATAAATGGCATTGAAATTGAAGGTTTAGTAAACACAGAAGCAGATATAACAATAATTTCACCAAAATCTTGGCATGTTGGCCTCTTCGGGAGGCAAACATTCAGCTTCTAGGGATTGGCACTTTATCTCAGATAAAACAAAGGGCAAGATGGGTCAAGTGTATAGGGTCAGAAGGATAAATATGAACATTAAAGCTTAGGTGACTGATATAGCCATGAATTTATGGGGGCATGATTTGTTGCAGCAAAGGAAAACACAGATTAACATTCTTCCAATCTCAGAAACAAACCATAAAATAAGGAATACTTCTGAGAAAAATATTAAAAAATATTATCAAGAACAGTCATAGATTGTCCAGGTTGTCCATAAGCAGGGCACGACAGGTCTTTCAAAGGTACTAACTGCCGTACCTTTAAAATGGCTAACTGAAAAACCTGTATGAGTGGATCAATTGCCTATTAAAAAAGAAAAATTACAAGTACTAGAAAAACTGGCACAGGAACAGCTAAATGTTCAATACATCAAAGCATCTACCAGCCTGGGGAGTTCCTCTGTATTTGTTATAAAAAATAAGTTAGGAAAATGGAGGATGTTAACCAATTTAAGTGCCATAAATAAGTTGATTAAGCCAATGGACTCTATACAGCCTGGAATCTCATTACCTTCTTTATTACCTAAGTCATGGCCTTTGATAGTAATTGATTTAAAAGATTGCTTTTTCAAATTCTTTTTGCATGAGCATGATAGGGAAAGGTTTGTTTTCTCCATACCTACTCATAATAGTAGTTGTCCAACACAATTCTTTACAGACATTGAAAGAATAATTCTCAACTTCCTATGGAAAAACAAAAAACCTAGAAGAGCTAAATCAATCATGTACAATAACAGGACATCTATAGGTATCACCATCCTGTAGAAAAAAAAATAATTAAATTACGTTGGGTGCCATTTGTAGAAATAATTAAATTATTTACCAGTATTTATATTATATTAATTGGTTTGGTGGCCATTAATCTTTAAGCAGCCATTATAAATGAGTACACACAGACACCACATGGATTTTAACAAGCCTTGGCCTGAGTTGTGCAATCCTGGCCCACTTAAACTAGCTCTTAATTCTATTACCCAAATATGACCCCATATATACATATGTCCTCTTGGATTGCCATTCTCCACGATTTGCCGATATTCCTGGCCATGTGGAATGAGGTTCTTTTTTCTAAACCATGGTGTGCATCCTCTTTCCTGCTGCTCCTAGCCAGAATGCATTAATCCTCCGTCTAAAATGCAGGCTTCCTGTTCTAATCTCAGGAAGTCCCACCTTTCCCTGACTTTGCCCAATCTCAGGCCTCAGCATTTTATTTAACCAATCAGAGTCAATGTAAGAAACAGACAGCAAGCAGGACCAATTAATTAACATTTAGAATGCTTAACACTACCCCATCACCATCCTGAATTTCAAGCTATATTATAGAGCAATAGTAATAAAAACAGCATGGTACTGGTATAGAAACAGACCAGTTGATCAATGGAATCAAATCGAAGACCCAGAAATAAACCCACACATCTACAGTCACTTAAGTTTTGACAAAGAAGCCCAAACTACACAATGGAAAAAGGAAAACATCTTCAACAAATGGTGCTGTGCCATTTCATTCAGGGCTCCAGGTCTGGTTCTCGGGGGCCAGTTGTCATCCTGAGCTTTGCTCTGGGTCTCAGGGTAAACAACAATGGAATGGGGAATGGAGGAATTCACTGGGTAGCCAACGAGAGTGCACTTCAGCTGAGGCCCAAGGCTCCAATTCCCTCACTTCAGGGATGTGGCTAAACAAGTACTATTGCCCAAAGGGACAAACAGGGAAAAAAAACAAAAACAAAAAAACCCTATTGTCCCAAAAGTGTATTGGCTCTTTTAGTTTAAGCTGTTTACCAAAATAGCTAATGGCCCAGCCTTGGCGGGGGCACTGGACACAAGAGACAGGTACAGAAAGAGGGGCCTAGACAGCAGGACATGGCAGTCCCAGAAGGCCATGGTTCCTAGTGGCAGCTAGTGGTGAGAGAAGGGCTTGCCAGAGCAAGCATTGGTGGGTTCATGGATAAAAGACAGCCTTTAGTCTTCTTTGGTGAAACTAGATAGAGACAACAACAACAAAGACCTTTATTTAGTATATAATGGAAAATATATAGCTTTGGGGCAATAGGGGATTTTTAAAGGGGGCTTTTGGATTGGTCAATTTTGATGCTCTCTTTGCATGAGGGATAATCTCCCACTATGGCCAGATTGTGTACAAGCCTGAGGGCTTTACAAGAACCCAGGGAGGGAACATTTTCACCAACCTGCTAACTTTGGGGCTAGTATCATGTTCAACCTTCAACATGCTTGCTAGCTTCTAGGGACATTTTTTAACCACCTAGGCTGCATGGCACATAGGAGATTCACAAAGTCCAACAGTGCTGGTCTAACTGGAAGAAGGTGAATACTTATCACTCTCAACAAAACTTAAGTATAAGTGGATCAAAGACCTCTACATAAATCCAGACTCATTAAAATTAATAGAAGAGAAAGTGGGGAAAAGCCTCGAACTCATTGGCATGGGTAGCAACTTTCTGACCAGAACACCAATTCCTCAGGCTCTAACACAATCAATAAATGGGACCTTATGAAATTGAAAAGCTACTGTAAGGCAAAGGACACTGTCATTAGAACAAAATGGTAGCCTATAGACTGGGAAAGGATCTCCACCAACCCCACATCTGACAGATGTTTTCTAAGTTAATCAGAAATCAAGTTGCTAAGGGACAAGCAACATTTGCTTATCCAAATATACAGAGATACATAGGTGGTCTTCAAAACCTCAAGAGATCTGTAGAATATAACATTCATATTCTGCTGGGTTATAGATGTTTATTGTTACTTAGGGGGATTGGTTAGAAGTTGTTAAATGGTCTTGTTAAATAGGTTTTGGAGGTTAGACCCAGGATTTCTCTCTTTTTGTTTTTTCTGCCCTTCTGTCTCTCCTGTGTGGGGGTGAAAAGTCTTGAGACAAAAGTGGGATATAGACATAATATGGGAATGATAAAGAAAAAGGGATAGATTATTGAATATGTTTTTATATCTTTGTATATTGATATAAAATTAAGATAATACTTGGCTACATAGGTATTTATCTTTGCATATTGATACAAAATTAAGGTTAACTCTTTTTAAGGTATTATACCTATGCAATGCTTTAACATGCAATGTGACATTTGGCCTTTTGATAGCAACTGTCATTAACCATTTAGGATAATTAAGAAATGCAAACTAATTGTCTTTCAAACATTTTGTTATGCACTAGCAAAGTGTATCACAGATGTTTTCTAAGTTAATCAGAAATCAAGTTGCTAAGGGATAAGCAACATTTGCTTATCCAAATATACGGAGATACATAGGTGGTCTTCAAAAACCTCAAGAGATCTGTAGAATATGACATTCAAAAATGTTTGGTTAACTTAAGATTTTTTTTTTTATATTGAGACATGTCAGCTCCTGACAGTAACCCCTTCCTACTCCAAGTATAAGATGAGCATCGAAGAATCTCATTTGGAGATGGCTGCATTAGTTGCAAGCTTGTCACTGGGCAAGAAGAAGCCCTTGCTTCAACTGTAGACAGAATGCTGTCCAAAAAGAACAAAACTTAGAACCAGGTAAGTCGACAGCCTAGCTCTGCCAAGACTAGGTAGGCAAGTCCTTTATAATTCCTGCTTTACAATCAATGTCTGTCAGGGATACTGGGACAAAAGGCTGAAGAAAGAGGCTCCAATGTATTGAGAGAAATTGGGGACTGTCCAGGCAGCCAGTTGTCTGTCATTTCTTAGTTTTGGAAGCTGCTGGCTCTGCACTTCCTGTTTGCTCAGATATATTTATCTTTCTCTGATCTCTGATATGGTTGAAGACTAGATTGTTATAGTCTCACAGTTAAAGTTTAGGTTGTTTAGGAATTAAAAGGATGTTCTAGGGATAAGAAGATGTTTTAAAGTTAGTAATGCAAGTTAGGATGGAAACTGAGTTAGGTATAGAATTTTAAACTCATTGAGATAGATAGACAGCAGAATATTAATATCAGTTGCCAAATACATATGAATTGGACATTGAGAATGTATGTTATATCCTATAATTTCCATAATTGTGGCCTAATTGTTCTTGTTTTGTATTATACTTACTGTTATAAGAAAAAGAGCCTATTGTTGAACTAAAAGGGGGAGCTGTTGGGGAGAAAAAAGATTAAGCTTAAATTAAAGAAAACAACAACAAAAAAGCAGATACAAGGGTGAGAGGGAAGATGGTAAGAGGGGAGAACCAGGAGGGGAAGGAGGGAGGGAACATTGACTGAGATGTAACTTGAAGAAATAAATAAATGTTAAAAATCAATAAATAATGAAATAAAAATGAATTTTTAAATACATAGTTAAATCTACTGAAAATTATTATAATTTCACCTAACTTTGTAACCTATTTACATAATTAAAATGAAAATATATGTCACAATAATCAGGGAAAACAAGAATATCAATTTGAGGGTAATGGGAGATATGGAAGAAGTTGGAGAATGGGGACTTGAAAAGGGAGAGAAAAAAGGAAAAGTGAAAATGGTCTCATAGTATTTTGATTAAAATGTATACTTTTTAAATTTAATCATTTAAAATGTGAATTCTTAAATATGTATTTAAATCTAAATGAACTATGACTGAAATATTATAATTTCACCTTATGTGGTAAAATATTTACATAATTAAAATACATGACAACAGTGTCTACTTCTTAAAAAAATAGGTGCATTCCGTGAAATGAGCCAATCCAGGCCAAATTAAGATATATAAAGGCAGGTTTCTTGGATATAAGAAGAAAAGAGAAACAGCATGTACATGCAGAAATAGAGAGAGAGAGGACAGACACAGAGACAGAGACAGAGAGACAGCCATATGCACCAAGATTAAAGGACTGCATGGATTTAGTATATACTAAAAGCATTCCCCTACTTGGGTTGTACCTGGGATGTGAGATCTTGTGTCTACCCTTTCCACCCACTTATGCAGCTGTGCTGGTGTTGACAGAGAGCCCTAGAGCAGCACACATAACATGGCAGTGATCCTCCTTATTGCTGTGAATTGGAATTTTGTAGCTTTAGTTTTTGCTATACAGAATCTATGTGATTCACTGAATACAAAAGTTAGTGGATTTAACCAGACAAAACTAAGCTTTTAATTTTATTTTTAAAATGTGCATTTTCTATTTCTTGTCCTGTATTTGTAGTTATGGGTGGTGGTGGTAATATTTAACTGGTGATCTGAGAGTGTGCATGGGTTGGTGGATCAGTGGCCTAGCGTGCACAAAGCCCTAAAGTTCCCAGCACCACATATAACCTGACTTGGGGGCACACACCTATGATTCCAGCACTTGAAAGTGAAGGCAAGAACACCAAAGACCAAGGTCATCATCAGATATGGAAGCATAAATACAAGAATAAATGATTCAATTGCATGGGAGAGGTTTTAGGAAGCGAAATTAAACCTTGCATGCTATGTCATTCCTTTATGTGTAGTTTCATGTTTACATATCTATATATTTAATCCAGGGAGATTGTGAAGAATTTCATAAGTTTCAGAGGATACCTCAGAAAATGAAAAGATATGTGTATATACAAAGAGCACATGGCTAACCATTTCCTATGGAATCTAGAGGTTTGTTACCAACACTTCAAACTCCAGGGTATCTGTCACATGGTAAGGAAATAGTAAATTAAATGAACTATGAAGAGATGTTTTCAGCACTATATATTGGGTTAAAAGGAAATATACAACACTAGCTCACACTTATCATTCAACCCAGCAACTGTACTTGAGCATTTATCCTGGAGAAACATAAACATAGGTTCACATACACAGCCCTATGAATGAAGGTTTGAAGAACTATCTATAGAGAATAGAATAATCAAAACAAGGAGCGAGCACCATGGCAAATGGAAAGTTTCCCATTGTAACTGCACATAAATATTTTCTTCTAATATTTCCCAGAACATTTTTTCTCCTAAAAGTTGTCTTTTTTTCCCTGAAGTTTTTACTACTTTTTTCTATAGTCTATGCTTCTTTCTGATTGCTTCTGTAATATGTATTATTCTATTTGCTGTTAAAGATAGAAGCAAACAAGAATTAGGTAAGTGGGATACATTTATTTTTTAACTAAAAGCATTTACTAAGCCCTCACAATGAACAAAGGACAATGACAAATCCTGCCTGGAGATAAAATTAGCCATGGGAGGAAGAGGTTTTCCCTGACATCAAAGTTATTTGTAACCTTGTCAGGAGAAAACAGCGTTTACAAAAACAAAAAAAAAAAAACAAAAACAAAAACAAAAACAAAAAACAAAAAAAAACGCCAGTCTGTGGAGCAGACTGCAGGAGAGGAAGCTTGGTCAGCAGCAGCATCCAGATACAAATGCCATATTAAAAAACTGACTTTGTCATGTGTGGCTTTAAAACGCCACCGGAGTTGTGCAAATGTTTAGAGGCTTCAGACAAATGAGAGAGGTAACACTTCTGAGTCTCATCGCGGGCATGGACTTGCACAGTCCTGAGATGAGTTTGTGCTTCTCAAGCAAATGGGGTGAGAATCACACATAAAGAAACACAAAGCCTGGGTTTGTGATACTTACCCATTTCTTTCTTGCTGTCTCAGTTTAGACCCATTTGAACTACAGCCATCTTTTAGTGTCAACCCCTGACCAAATCTCCATTTTGTTCCCTGCTATATCATAGCAATGGAAGAAAAACGGAACTATGATTTGATTTTTGCTTAGTGGTTTTGACAAACGTAGAAAAGATTATTTATTTCATCCATCAGTTTGAAACATAGGCCACACAAGACATCAATGTGACACGATGGCACAGTCTTACACTTATATGACAATTTTTAATATAAAAATAAAGATTCCACTGGGACTACACTGTGTGAAACAAATATGCTATAACCAAATTTGCAGTATTTCTATCTGTGAAAATGAAAACAGAACTTCATATCTTTCAAAATATTTTAGATTTTTTTTGTTTCCTGAAAATTATGTTCACTTGCATCTGATTGTCACAAGCAAGTATGATATGATAACTTTTCAAATGAAATATGAAAACTTTTTAAAATATGATAACTTTTAAAGATGATAGAACTGAACAAGGCAACTCATCTTAAGTACTAAAGGCTCCAACAGGGTGCCCGTATTCATTATGTTTGCATGATGACTTTTTTAAAGATGTAGTTATTTTAAAGAAAATGGAATAACCTGACTGATAATCAGCACAATTTTCTTAATTTTTCCTAAATTGTTTGGTTTAAATAACAACAATGAATGTGTTCAAACACTTTGAATTGTATTTATCTTTCAAATATGTTTGTTTTAAAAATCAAATATTAAAAAGAAATCTATTTTAAACAGTGCCTGATATTTTTAATAGACTTAATAAGAGATAGGTATATTCTTAATCACTTTATGTCCTAGGATTAAACCATTCATCTGCATTCTAAAAACATCTTTATCTTGAAGATGTTTGCATGGTTCCCAGCTCATTTCATCTTAACTCAGTGGCACTAGAAATCCATCTTGCAGATGAAGAACTGAGACAAAGACAAATGATTTGTCCAAAATGACATCTGTGCAACGGGCTCTGTGTGACCTGAGACCCTAACCTCTGGCCGGGCTCGCTGGTGGTGTCGGCACTGTTACAGCAGCCTGTGTGCCACATGCCAAGACAGTTAAAAGCTCTTTTTGCCCTCTCTGAGATCCCAACAGCTGGGGGTCACTGTGGCTCCAAAATGGCTCCTTCGGGGATGCTTAAAAATAGAATCAGGAAGGAACTGCAAAGAGGCCGGGCTTACTTTGTGGGGAAGGAAGAGATAGGGAGGATTCTTCCTTGTAAGATGCTGAATTTTTCACTCTTAGAAATCAGACTTTCGCTTCAAAATGACAATTTTTATGAGTAAAATAAATCATCCTCCCTAGCCTGAATGTTGAGAGAGAGCTAACAAAATGCCCTGCAGATATTGGAGGAGGAGGAGAAAAGATGGAAGGAGGAAGAGGGAACCTAAACCCAGATGGCTGGCGACGAGGACTCAGAGGAGGTATACAGAACTGATTTGCTGCAAAGTCTTGGTAGAAAGTGAAGTCATTGTAGCAGAAGTGTGTAAGTCTGCTATCCAAATGAGGACCACCAAGGAGGGTAGGGAGAGTCAAGACCTGCTTATTAGTAAAGTCAAGAAGGAGGGATTTTGTAAGGGAGAATTACTTACATTAATAACAACAACAACAACAACAAAAATAACCCACTACATGCAAACACTCTCACATGTTTAATCAGTTTTTGGCGAATTTACACCATACTCAATTGCTTCCTTTTTAAATAAAATTCCAAAGAAAGAAATTCAGTCTTCAGTCCTTTGCACAACCGCAGATTTTAGCTGGCCTTGGAAGTACATGCAAGTAAAGGAGAGGAACATTCAGTCCAGTGTTTGTTCCGACTGTGGCACTTTGGAGAAACTCAATTCCAAGCTCCCAGATTTCCTTTATCTCTTCAGTCTCCAGTGACTAAGAAAAACCTGACCTTGCTTGGCTGTGTTCCTTTTCAAAGTCTATTCCTCTACCACAGATGGTGCCCTTTGAACTTAAAAGCTAAAGACCTTTGTTCCCTCACTGTAAATCGTCCCCACAGCCACGTTGGTTTTCCATTTAGGGAACCAAGCTGGAGAGAATTGTCAGTTATACTGGGCAATTAGCACTTTGAAATATTATACTACCACATATGTAACAGGTTAGCCCAGGGCCTGGACCCAGAGAGAGTCCACAAATATGAATGCCTTGTTTCCCTTGAGGCATAAATGTAGGATGGTTTCCTCACACTCCTCCCACTAAGGTAGAGGCAAAGAAACAGAGGGAAGTTGAGATTTGGTTCCCTGAAAGGAAAGACACAGAAGGAAAACACCGTAGCTATACCTAGAGTATGTCTTTAGCTAGACAACTACTTTTGAAAACTCATTTTTCCATGTATAGATCATTAAGCAAAGCCCGAAAGATCAAAGGGAAAAACTGACTACAGGAAATGTTAATGTCATCGTTGAAACCCCCAAAGCAGTCATCTTATCTTTGTCTGTAAAACAGCCCATACCCTGTACCCCAAAGACCCACAGTTATCAATATTGTAGACACTAACCAAAGACCTTTCAGTCCCTGTCTGTATTAGCTACTAGTGAAAGTTTTAAGTTTATTCCTAACTTAAAGTAAATTTAGTGCACTCTAAAATGCATCACCTAAAATAAATGAGTAATTACAGGGTTGTTATTTATATAAACTGTGTAAAGAAGCACTAACCCACTCCTCTGGTCCCTGAATAAAAACAGACATATGGTGGCTATTAAAAAGCAAATGTAGTCTATCACAGTTGCTTAAGTTTTTGATTGGTTTTGGACAGAAACTCTCACTTAACATGCATCTCTCTGCTTAGTTATGAATTCTCTAAAATTATATCCATCACTTAAAAACAAAATTCCTAAATTCAGAAAAAGGGCCTCCAAAGTAGCCTACGAAGAATGTGGCAAATTAGCCTGCCGGAAAGAAAGAGGGTTCTTTCTTTTTAGCTATTTCCATAATTACTTCCTGATCAGGATGGGGGCAGGGAGAACCTCTAGCTCTGCCCCAACTACAAAGTCAAGACAGATTTAGGCCAATGTTGGAGTAGGGCACATATCTTAGAACATTGCATGGGCGAAAGAAAACAAAACCAAAAAGTGTTGAGCTTGCATGGGCATTCAGTATTAGATGACAAGAGCAGAAAAAGAGGAGTCCAAAGATATGGCTTTGGATTTTAGGTATGTGAACTTGATACTCCCTAAGTCTCAATTTCTCTATGTAGCAAAAAGAGAGATAGAATCCTTGACATCTGTCCCTACGTGGTAATTGTGTAACTACAGTCAGATATTCATTATTATTCATTTATATGACATGTATTTAACAAATACATTTTGAGAATTTATCCTTCCAACCGATGTGTGAATGCATATTGCTATTAAGTATATTTAAAATGTCTTAAGTATCTAGAAAGAATGAGAAAGGTTAGGTCTCAGATGTTACAAAGCCCCCTTTATTTCCCTGACCCTGAGGACCTCACTGATGGGAAGATTGCTTGCCCAATCCACACAGACTGTCTGCTCTCACTTAGTACAGGGAAAAAGAAGCTTCTAAATTTAGTCCCAGTGTATTTAGCATATGGCATCATGTGACCTCTCCAGACAAGGTTTTCTGGAAACTGGAAAGCCGACATTTCTGGGAGAGTAGAAATTAGAAAAAGCTGACCACTCTGCTATTTGGAGAGAAATAGTGACTTGAACATTTGTTCTAACAAGCTAAATTTTTCAAAGGAAGCTGCATCCTAACACTAAAAGACTTGTTGATTTTAGACTTCTGAGATATTTTCCGGATGGCATTTAAGACCTATTAAATTATTTGGCATCTGGTCCATACACCAATGCACTCTCCTTTGAGGGAGATAAGTCAAGCTTGGACCTACAAATTATCCTTATTGAATTTGAAGCTAAAAATAAATAGAAGCATAAGGAGGAAGTTTAGAATAGAGGGTTTTTTCTTTTTTTCTCCCTTCCTTCCTTTCTTTCTCTTTTTTCTTTATTTGCCAAAGGTTCAAGTCACTTTTGAAAAGGAACAAAGGAGAAATGGACAACAAAAACTAATTACAGCTATGAGACTTTTAACTGGAAATGTTTCTAAATGAAGAGTACGATTTAAATCGGATATTTTAAGAAATGCTATTTCAGGGAACACAGGGTGGTTTGTGATAGCAAATGGGGTCAGGGTGTATGTCTGTAGGATCCTAAACACCCATCAATGCATTGTACTTTCTCATCTATTAAGTAAGGCAGAAGCATTCAAAGATTTCGAGTATGCTTTTATGTCTGTTGTGAAATAGACTCAATTACACATGTCTAAAGGGTCCACCCCTTTTGCACAGTTGCGTCAAAAACACAAAGAGAATCTAAATGAAAATAGCCCCTTTAACTGCAGAGCTAAAATGGTATTAAAGCCCCCCCCCCCAAAAAAAAAGTGTGTATTGGTTCTGTTCACTAAAAAAGGCTGCACACAGCGCAGCTCTTTGTGAACAGTGCCACCTAACGCACTGCTTGAAATCAGCAGGTCTGAGGAAAGGGTGCCAGGAAGCAGGAGAAACTAAAAACAACCATGGTGTAGGAAGCCTGCTCTTACAATATTGGCTCTTATGTCTTATTTTTTTTTTTTTAGCACACCAGCAGGATTTATTTGTTGAATGCCAGCAACTGTGATCTTTTCTCGTTTTTCAAGATCTTTTTTTTTCATTTTATTGTGCTTACATTGAAATTCAGAAAAATTTCTATCTGTGGACTATTCTATGGCTTGATGAAATTAGGTAATCGAAATCTATCCTTTCAAAACCCCACGAAGACCTAGAAAAGATCCAACAATGTGTCCTTACTCAACATGGAATGTAACTAAAACATCAGATGTTGTGTTGGAAGCTATCAATCTTGTATTCACCGTGGCCATGTTTGATGCTTCTAAATGACTTGGAAAGAGATTTTGAAAAGTTGTTTGCAAGGGAAAAGATAAAAAGAAAAAAAAAACTACACACACACACACACACACACACACACACATACTCATTCACACATATTTAAAGAGTATGATTTTCTGAGAATGGATAGAGTTATTTTTTTCCCATAAAGTTGCCTAGATTGGCAGAGATGTACAACCATGTGGAAAGGCTGTCACTAGAGAATAGGATAGAGTTAGGACATTCATTTATGTGAATAAGGAATGGAATATGGACCACAATTATGATATTCAATACACACCTGTAAAGGTGTAAACCATTAATTACTCTCTTCTCTTACAGCATCCCATGGTAAATATTTACTGAGAACATATAGTACCTGAGCATATTAATAGACCATGAGGTCATCAAGGTGAGAAAACAAAACTTTCAGCATACTAGGACTTAAGAAAATGAGAGCTAACAGAGTCAAAAAGTGTCAGTGAAGGTAAATCAACATCACAAACAAGAAAAGACTTCAATGAGCAATTTAGGATGATGACCTACAGCAAGGTGGAAGGAAAGCATGGAATAAGAAATGTGGCTGGACCCAGAGGAGGTCGTGGCTCAGACCCAGAGGACAACGCCTATCAGCAGAGTGGAGCAGATGAGTGTAAAAAATTTCTGGCAAGGTCTGAAAAGTAGAAGACGGACGTTTATTTAACATAATCCTTGCACCTATGGGGAAGACTATTATGGACACCCAAAAACAAACACGTAGCTTTCAGCCTACAAATGGCAGACTGTGGCACTCCAGCCCTGATTATGGCCTTCAGTCCCTGAGGATAAAGGGAGCAGAGGTGGGAGGCAGGGATTAGGATGACTGAAAGTATGACTGAATGAGCTCCAGGAACCACTTCAGTGAGACAGCCCAACTTTATACCAGGTGAACAAAATCTATTTAGTCCTTGGGGAGTGCATGGAGGGTACCCAGGGTAGATGCACACCATCAATTAGAGCTAGATGTGCCAGGGATACTTTATGTGCATTTGGCAGCACAGTCCTATCATATGAAGGGGAACATAGTACCTAATTTTCCTAAGGGCAGCAGGAGAGGAGAATGTTAGCAAGGAACTGTGTCAAAGGTGACACTCCGGATTATGGTTAGAGGATTCCAGGAACCCCAGGTGCTCACTGAACAGGTTCTTATGGGAAGAATGGGAGTTAAACCTGTAACTTTATATGTAACACTCCTCAGGTAGAGAGTGCGAGGGAGGGTCAGATTCTCCAGATCAGGCAGAGAGGAGGGTTTCCCCGCTCTGAAAGGGGGGCAACAATTTAGCACTGAGTTCAGGACTTTCCAGACATGTCAGACTACAAGCTTAGTAGTGGGGTCTAACAGCAGACATTATATATTTAAGAGTTTGCTGTGGTTCATCCTTGAACTCTGACACATTAAGTTAATACAAGTTTGGAAAACTTCACCTGAAGTTCTTCCATAGATATCCTGACTCACACCTACTGTCCACATTCTATTCTGTATGATCACACAAGTAATTTTACCTGCTCCCATTGGGTGATTCTAGTCAGTTGAGCATCTAGTCTTCATTATTTGCAACTGGTGGTACTGTTTAATCTAATGGGAAATGGTTTTGTCCATTTTTTCTTATATTTTACTTTTATGAAGAATAAGAAGCAAAATAGTCTGTAGGATATGATGAACAGCTTTGGGTCAATTAGTCACTTTCAAAATTGATTCCTGCGCCTAAAGATTGTTTCTGACTTTCAGCAAGTCCTCACTTCGCATGACAATCTTTACCAGGAAAATTTGTGTTATAATATGCAAATGTCTAAATCCATACAATTCCAAGTACTAAATTCAAGGGATTTCAAAGGATTTTCTGTGGGAGACTTGATGTATCCCCATCCTCCAGTATGATTTCCACTCAGCTTTCATTCTACACTGGGCTACATAACTTTCCATTCTACTGTAAAATATAAAGTGGGCTATGGGTGTATCTCCTTTCTTAAACATATTTTGAAAAGAAAAACTAGCAGTATCTTAATTATTCTACAGATGACCCATACTGGTTTTGATATTTGCAGATTTTAGAGAATCATAAGGACTCTCAGATTTAAGTGGCCCAATCGCCTATAGAAAACCACACACCCTTAACACTATGATCAAATTTGTATCCAACATTTTGACTCTTAATTGGGCAACATTTGCATTCCCAATTTAAATAGTCTGTGTAGGGGTTAGATAAATTAGATTTAGAAAATATATAGGAGTTTCTGATACTGTCTCTTAATTCAGGGCCTGAAGAGCATTATCAGCATGAAGTCAGCAAAAACAGGAAAGACTTAATAGACTGAAAAGCAAGGTTGAAGTCAGGAAAAACAGGAAAGACTCAATAGACTTGAAGAAACAAAGTATCTGGCCTGACATTGTTTTCAGCTGCTAAGTGGGCACAGCTCAAATTAAGCTGAAACAGAGTTCATCCTATTTGAGGACAGTGCATGGAGCCCAGAAGAAGAAGAGGCCCCTGATGCTAGAGAGCTCCAAGAGTCCTGCTGAAAAAAGGGCTGGCCATTGATGGCCAGCTCTTTCCCTGAAGCAGAAAGAAGCCGGTGAGCAAAGAAAGCCTGAGCAAGACACCAAAAGGCCAAGGACTGGACCCTGTGGCTCAGCTTTTGCCTGGAGGGGTTTGATCTGTCTGATCAGTGGCCTAGGGGAAACTGTGCCTAGCTTTAAGGACTGAGGCAGAGCAGCTGAGTTCCTGATTCAAAAGAAGTAAGTTGGCCTGCAGACGGCTGGGGTCTCCCACAGAGAAGAAAGCATCAAGCCTTATTTAAGGTGAGACTGCAATAATCAACTTACCATGACGAACCTGCATCTGAGAGATCCAGAAAAAGGACTGCTAAGTGCGTTAAAGAATCTACGACAAAGACTGTGTTCCTGACGACTGAGGACCTGCCCCAGAGACTGTATCATTCTAGAAGGTTATGAAAGTAGTTGTTATAATTATCAACAGGTTTAGTGGATAGGTTAAAGGGGTTGTAGGAATTTATAGGATTAATAGTTAAGAAATTGTTGGTGTTTGTTATAAGTGAATTTAGTAATAAATAAATGAGTGTTGAATAGTAATTTAAGAGTTCGGTTTCAAGTCTGATTCTTGATAAATGTTTAATATCCAAGTATGATAACATAGCTGTGCAGAGTAGCTCATCCTTATACTGTCAGCACTCAGGAGCTTAGGAAAAAGAAATACTTGAAGGTCAACCTGGACTATATAATAAGATCCTTTCTCAAAAATAAAAATTAAAACTCCCAAAATTTAAAAACATAAAAAAGCAATAAACATGACAACATTAAACCAAAATATTTATTTTAAAGCGGTTTTAATTCTCACATTTTTATTCAAGTTTTGTTCTCAATTATAAGAAAACTTAAAATACTGAGATGATAATAATTTATACATATAATCATATTTCATACATTTGAATCATAAGTATGAAGTTAGAAGGCAAATATGTCACTTATCACCTGTAAAAAATTTTTTTTCACTGCATAAATTAGTGGTTCTCAACCTTCCTAATGCTGCAACCCTTTAATATAGTTCTCATGATACGTTAAGTCCCACCCATAAAATTATTTTCATTGTTCATTCATAACTATAACTTTGCTGTTGTTATGAATCATAACATAAATATTAGTGTTTTCCAATGGTCTTAGGCGATTCCTGTGAAAGGGTCATTTGGATCCCCGAGCAGGTCATGACCCACAGGTTGAGAACAACTGGCATAAACATTCCCACCAAGAAATGTACATTCTAAAAGTACTTACATTACCATTAGATGCGTACATTTTCTTTTTAAAATTTTTTATTTTATTATGTACATATGTATATATGACTGGGTGTATGTATATGCACCACATATACGCAGAAACCTTCAGAGCTCAAAAAGGGCATTGACTCTCCTAGAATTGGAGTTACAGACAGTTGGGAACTAACAAGTGGGTGATAAGAACTGAACCTGGGTACTTTGCAAGAGCACTCAGTGCTCTTAACCACTGAACTGTCTGTCTTAGGGTTTTATTGCTGTGAAGAGACACCATGACCAAGGCAACTCTTATAAAGGAAAACATTTAATTGGGGCTGGCTTCAGACCATTATTTTCATGGTGTGAAGCATGGCAGTGTGCAGGCAGATGTGGTGCTGGAGGAGCCAAGAGTTCTATGACTTGATCTGAAGGCAGCAAGGAGGAGACTGTATACCACACTGAGTGTAGTTTGAGCATAGCAGACCTCAATGCCCACTTTCATATTGACATACTTTCTCCAACAAGGCCACACCTACTCCAACAAAGCCATACCTTCTAATACTGTCACTCCCTATGACCAACCATTAAAACACATGAGTTTATGGGGGCCATACCTATTCAAACCACCACATTCCACTCCCTGGCTCCCATGGGCTTGTAGCCAAAACATAATGCAAAAATGCACTCAGTCAAACTTCAAAAGTTTACCACTGTCTCATCAATGTTTAGAAGTCCAAAGTTCAAAATCTTTTCTGAGATTAATATACTTCTAACATATATAATGACACAGGATACACATTACTGTTGTGAAATGTAGGGAAGGGAACATAATGAGGAAATATTGCACCAAAGCAAGACCAAAAACCAGCTGGACAAGCTCCAAACTTTGCATCCCCATGTCTGATGTCAAAATCTTCTTCAAATCTCTAACTGTTTTCAGTTTTGTTGACTGTAACACACTTCTCTCTCTTGGACTGGTTTCACCACCAGTTAGCAGCTCTCCTTGGCAGGTATCCCACAACTCTAGTATCTCTAACATCTTGAGGTCTGCAAGACAATCTAAGCTTCAACTTCAGAGCTTCACATAATGGCCTCTCTGGACCTCCATGGAGAGACACCCCTGCCATACAACTGGCCTCAGGAACTTTTCTTAGTTGCGGAGGGAGATTCGGTAACCTTTTTCACACAATGGCCTCTCTGGGCCTCCATGCAGGGACATCTCTGAAACATTCCTGGCCTTGGTGGTCTTCCTTAGCCTCAGAGGGAAATTCCATAATCCCCTCTCTTCTAGTCTTGATTATAAAGCCAGAACCACATGGCAGAAGCTGCTAAGTTCTGTTGCTTGCTGGGGCTGAAACACAGTCCTCTTGTTCTGTTTTTAATGGTTTCCTTCACTGCCTAAGCTTGGCTGTCCTGGAACCTGTTCTGTAAACCAGGCTCACTTTCAACTCAGAGATTTGTATAACTCTGTTTCCTGAATGTTGAGATTAAAGGCTCTTTCTGTTGGTATTAAAGGCATGTACCACCAAGCCTGGACCTAAGCTTTTCTTTAATTCTTTTTCACAAAATAGAAGCTTAGCTGAGTGGGATCTTGCCCCAAAGTCATCACTTCGTTAATTCCATTTGATATTTTTAACCTGTTTATTTCCTTAAATGCAGGATTTAGCTCCATTATACTTCCTGGTTGCTCTTTGATAACTGAACAATAGATTTTGTATTTTTCCTTTCTAGGCATACTCCATTTCATCAAAATGCTCTTCACAAAAGTGAACCACAGAACAGAGTTTATGCTAGGCTGTCTTGAGATTTCCTTTGTCAATGTAATTAACCTAAACCTTAGTCTCACGCAGACTCTTCCAACAAGAGTAAAAAGCAGTCACATTCTTCACCAAAATATCACAAGAACGCTCACTAGGCAAAACACTAATTCTCTTCTATTCTGAAACCTCTTGAGCCAGGTCCCCACAGTTCAAATCACCCTTAGCACAACTGTCTTCCATGTTCCTACTAGTATAGCCCATTAAGCCCTACTTAAAGCATTCCATTGCTTTCCTAATTTAAAGTCCCAAAACCCACATTCCTCCAAACAAAAACATGGCCAGGCCTATCAGCAATATTCCAATCCTTGGTACCAACTTCTGTCTTACTTAGGGTTTTATTGCTGTGAAGAGATGCCTTGACCAAGGTAACCCTTACAAAGGACAACATTTAATAGGGGCTGGCTTACTGTTTCAGAGGCTTAGTGCATTGATGTCATGGTAGGAAAAATGGCATCATGCAGGCAGACATGGTGCAGGAGGAGTCGAGAGTTCTACATTTTGATCTGCAGGCAACAAGGAAGAAACAGACTTTGTGTCACACTGAGGGTAGCATAAACATGTATAACCTCAAAACCCACCTCCCCAGTGACACACTTCCTCCAACAAGGCCACACTTTTCAATAGTGTCATTCCCTATGGCCAAGCATTCAAACACATGAATTATGGAGGCTATAGCTATTCAAACTACCACACCATATCTCTAGGCCCTTAAATTTTCTTAACATTCATTAGAAGATATTTAAACATTCTTTTATATTTCTTCTTTGATTAATATTTTCAGAAGATACCTTAGTTCTTTGGCAGTGGTAAAGAAAGCCAGGGCTCTTGGCTACACACTTAAGGTTTGTACTTCCTGAAGTGTAGCATACCTAATCATACTTCAGCATTGTACAAGACAGAAGAGGCAGATCCATGCCTCTCTCTACTTTAATTTGTCAGGGTAATCTTTATTTACTATGGATGTTCTAGCAGCTCCTTTTTTGTTTTCTCTAGTGATGAATTTCCTTCTTTTAACTTTTGCAACGTTGTAAACATTGCAATCCAAATTCTTCCAACCCACACTTAAACTCCTCCTCAATTTTCTGCTGTACTTGGGAGAAGAAAGGTTGTTTGCATTCAGTGCTGAAACATTTCTACTCTGCTCCTTCTTTCTATTGTCTGAGAACTCTGTTTCCTCAGCTGAAATCAACCCCAGCCATTCACACTCTCAGAAGTTATGAAATCAAAGGTACATATGACATTTTTCACTGAATAATTAGAGCAAACCACTGAAATTTAAACTCTACACATCCCGTCCTCAAAAATCCCTGACCTATCCCCATGGCTAAAGAAAACTCCTCAGTGCTCCTTTGACTCAACCTCCTACCATATTACAAGTCCTTTGGTGACCCTCTCACATCCTCTGCAGTGTTTCTTTCCAATGACTTTATCTTGTTTCATATGAAGTTAATTTACTAGTCTGCTTTTGCTGCTTCTTCCAATTCTCGTAAGCATTATCTCCCAAGGTCAGACCATGTTGGGTTGTTTTGTTTTGTTTGAAAAAAAGACTCCAAAGAAAAATTATGCTACTTCCTTAGGGGCAAAATCAGCTATGATTTTGTCCTTTTAACTAGCATGTTTCTTTTTCCTGTTCTTTTACTCAGCAACTGCTAATGCAGTCCACAATGTCAGGGTCATAATAACCAAATTAATTTTATTCCTTCCAGCTTTCGAAGTGATTTTGCAAGGGAAAAGATTTATTGCAATCTAACTCAGGGTCATAAGAGATAACAACTTCCATGAAAGAATTAAAATCCTCGTTTTTCTATTTCAAGATGTAAAAATGAAAAAGGCAGCCCCTTTGAGTTTTCTGTTACCAAGTCAGAGAGGAACAGAGACATTAAACAGACTGTGACTAAGTCATTGATGAACAGTATGCTAGTATGCTAAATAAATTAAATCAGCAAATGTCTTGTAAAAGTAGAAGGCAATCATGGTTATGATTAGGGAAGCTGAGGTGTGGAACATCCAGAGAGAGAGAGAGACACCAGAAGTATTAAATACTCCATATGTGGCCCACCTGGCTAGGAAAGAAACATGAAGAATGGATTAAAAAAAAAACAAATGAAAAAGAAAGTTTGAAAACAAGATAAATTCTAGTGAACCAAATGGGGAAAAAAACACTACTCTACAAAATAAAAATAATTTTCGAGTCGAAGTTTAAATATGAAACACCTAAAAAACCCTTCCACATGTATCAAAATAGACTTTCCTCTCCCTCTGCCTCACCTCCCATGTGTGTATGTGTATGTGTGCCTGTCTGCCTGCCTGCTGTCTGTCTGCCTGTCTGCTTCTCAGTCTCTATATATGCTGTTTTGGTTGTTTTTGCAAGGTTTTTTGAGACAGGTTCTCACTCTTCTATCCCAGGCTAGCCTCCCAGGTGCTCTGTAGGAATATTTCACCACATCTGGGTAGTGTATGTAGTTTCTATTCATAATTGTTCTGTTTATAATACATCAATCAGTATAGTTTTGTTGACAACTTACCATAATTCAAATTTAAGCAAAGAAATGAAATTACTAAAGGATATCTAATATTGCCAAGATTGTTCTCATGGAGGATGCGATACAGGACAAGTTTCAGAAATAAGTGACACTCAAAGGAACAGAACGTGATCCCAGTCCCACCAGGAACAGACAGACTGGGGCTACACACTCTGTCAGCACCCATGAGAACATGAAGACTCCTGGGACTCTCTAGAGGGGAATTCCTCTCTAGTCACTTTCCACTAAACTTTGAAAAGCTCAAGATATCAAGGTTTCATGTGTATGCAAAAGCATCTTGGTAGGATGATTCTGAGATGCCTCACTCCAGAGAGTGGGAAAAGCTGGTGAGAAAGGGGAGAGGGTGGGGAAAGGGCTTAGAGGAGCTACAGGGTCTTTGAAGCAGACCTCCTCCTCACCAAGTCAGCCACATCAAACGGCGTCTACAAATACTGAATGTTTGAGAATGTGCTCATCTAACTTTAATTTGGTTTCCCTAATTATTATTTTTTTCCTGATAAAATGGTGGCACTTGACCTTAGGAGTTATGGGGGTGGGGATATTATGGGGTGAGGGGTAAAGGGTGACAGCCCTAAAATGTAGTGTTTAAATTTGTGTTGAAATATTGTCTATCTTTGAACTTGAATAGATCTACCACAGCTTAATATTAATAACAGTGAACATGGAAGTAACACTGTTATTCATCTCATGGAGGTGATCTGACAATAAAGTGAGAAATGCATATGGCTGCTGTGTTGTCTGGAACAAGGACAGGCACACATTAGCACATCTGGACTGTATGGCACCTCTCTCTTCCTACTGTGATGCCAACACATCTATGATAAAGAAAGATGCTCTGGATAAAATCCTAACTTGCCATTCCTCTTCCTAGATGAATGGATGACAGGGCTAACATAGGGCTTTTTGTGTCCTATGATCTTCACTGCTTTTCTGAGTTTGTACAGTCCAGTCAAAACCTCTATTTATCTTGAACCTCACTCTATTCAGGCTGTTTTCCTTTGCACACAAAAAAAATACCCTTTGTATATGCTCTATTTTTAATAGTTTGTATATGGGGGATACATGTAAATACAAGTGCAGGGGACCTCAGAGTACAAATAAAGGTATTGGATGCCTTGGAGCTGGAGTTATGGGTTGCTGTGAATTTCCCAGTATGGGTGTTGGGAACCAAATTCAAGTCCTTGGAAAATATTCCCTTGCCCTAATCTCTAAGTCAACTCTCCATTCCCTGTCTGTACTCTTGTATTCCATATTGATGGGGTGGTGTTAAGCATTCTAAATGTTAATTGGTCCTGCTTACTGTCTGTTACTTCATTGTCTCTGATTGGTTAAATAAATGCTGAGGCCTGGAGGTTGGGCAAAGATAGAGGTAGGCAGGACTAAGGTGCACAGGCTTCAGAGACAGAGAGCATCTTGGGAGAGAAGCCAAGAACAAACAAGAAAAGAGACACACGCTATGGGCTTAATCTAGCCCGTCTTTAATCTAAGACGATCATTCCACATGGCCTGGAACATCAGCATAGTGTGGACAATAGCAGTCCAAAGGGACATATGTATATGTGGGGTCATATTTGGGTAATAGAATTATGAGCTACCTTAGATGGACTAGGATTGCACAATTCAGGCCAAGGCTTGTTAAAATCCATCCGGTGTCTGTGCATATTCATTTATAATGGTGGGTTAAGGACTAACAGCCTCCAGATCAATTAATGATAATATAAATACTCGTTAAATCATTTAATTAGCCATTTTTATACACCATATAACATTAAAAATAAGTATTTCAACAAAGTTTCTGTGGCTAGAGCCCTCTTTTCTCTTTCTAGCCACTTTACATCTAATCTCTGGTTGTCTAGTTGTTGGATCCTATTCCAGTGACCTCAGCTTGGATGCCAGATGTACTCAGCTTCTTGGGCTTTCAATCAAATTCTCCCATCCACAAGCTGTGGGGCCTTAGACAAGTTACATGATACTAAGCCTCTGTGCATCACTGGCGTTATCTATATTAGGAGGATGCTAATACATTTGACACTTAAAATGCCTTTAATTATCTCAGGTCATATGCTAAACTATGTGTAACCAGAAGCCTCTGATGGAATAATGTAATGGCAAAGGCTCTATGGTTGTCCCTGATAGGAGAGATAATTGTCAGGGACTCTATAAGGAAGGAACTAATGAATTTATGAAGTTATAAAGAACCAATAGATGGAGGCTTCTTCTACCTTGGCCAGGACTATGTGTGTCACATTGGAAGATGCAATCACAAGGAGGAAATAGAAGAGACATTATCATAGTCAACAACATTGTAAGACAGGAGACTAACCTCCTGTGAGACACATTCTAAACAAGGAGGTGCTCTCTGGCCAAGCCGCACAGTGAACTCTTTGAAAGATGTTTCTACCAAAGCAATGATCTTCAAAAATCAAATAGAAGAAACACATATAATTAAAAAATAGAAAGAAATAGACATGGAAATGAAGTTACTGTAATCTTTCAAATAATCTGTCACACTTCTCATTTCTAGCTATACCTTGAAGTTTGAAGAGGAAAATTACAAACAAATCCCTAAGTAAATTCTCAGTCCTCAATGCCTCAAAAACTTACAGTCTAGAAACTCTTATAGAGTGTAATCTAATTCCCTCTCACTGTTCCAACTCAGAGTAAGGTTAGTTCCAAAAAAAATAAGACCTAGTCACAACACCCTAATTTTGCTCCATGCTCAGGATCACCCACATTTACAGAGAGTGGCTTGTTTTTGCCCTTCCTGAGATTCTGTCTGCATTTGTACAAGGATGGACCATAGGTTGACGCAGAGGGACTCACGGTAATATTCTCCTTGGATGCATAGCCAAGCTATGTTGTGAGAACAACTTGCCCAGGTCTAAGATCCAGAACACACTGTGTTACAGGACCTAGCAGTTTTTAGCCTCAGTTCTGAGCAGTTGCTATGATGGCTTCTGGCCACAAGCCCTTGGTGCTGCGTTGACTTTATCAATCCTTTCTGCCAAACTTGAGGAAGGAAAACTAAAATTTTGGAAATCTCCAGTCTGATTCAGTATTATATCAGCCAATATATGAAATAAAATAATCAATGTTACTAACCATCTAGTGACATTTTCCCAATACACTGTAACAATTAAAAGAGGGAGTTTCTGTGAACAGCATTAACTACAAGCCAACCACATGGCAGCCTCAGTAAGTTATTACTGCTAAAGGTATTATTAACACCAAACCCCAAAGTGTTCTTGGAAGGGTGTTATAAGTATTTTCTTTCTTTCTTTGAAGTTTCACTCATTTTTATTTTTTTTTGTTTATTTATTACTTCAGGTTACATCTCCATCACAGTGCCCTCTTTCCACCCCTCCCAGTCCCACCCTCCCACCCTCTACCCCCTATCCCTTTGATCCCACTCCTCTGGAGTGGAGTGTCCCTACATAACAGAAAGGAGGAAGCAAGACTCAAAGAGGTTCCATAATTTCCCTGAGGTCACACAATTCAAAAATGGCAAAGAAGTCACTAAGCAGAGGCTATTTTCTGAGTACCACAGCCTTGCTTGGGGTCAAGGAAATGACGTTATGCTATTTTCACCCATGGTTGGGAAATGTAGGTGAGGTGAAATTTCTTTTTTTTTTTTTTTTACCACAGTTTCTTTTTTTTTTAAAAATACTTTATTTTTTTTCTTCAAGTTACATCTCAGTCACAAACCCCTCCCTATTCCCCCTTCCTATCCCGCCCTTCCACCCTCTTCCCCCCAGAAGTTTCCCCTTTCAGTCCAACAGATGGTTCCTTCTCTTATAACAGTAAGTATTATACAAAACAATAGATATAAATATGCCACATTTATGAGAGTTAAATGGCCCAGTATACCTTCCCAATGTCCAGTTTATACATATTTGGCCCCTGACTTTAACATTCTACTATCTAACCATCTCCATGAGTTTAAAAGTCTATATGTGACTCAACATTCATACTAAATTGCAACACACTTTTAAGAGTATCTTCTTAGATCTATAACACCCTCTTGATTCCTAAACAACTCAAAATTTAACTATTAGACTCTAGCTGTCTATTCTTCAACCACCTCAGAGACCTGAGAGGGATAAATATATTTGCTTATATAGGAAGTGCAGGGACTGCAGCTTCCAAAACTAAGAAAGGACATACCAATGACTGCCTGGACAGTTCCCATTTTCTCTCCATACATTCCTGCATCAGTCTTCAGCCTTTGGGTCCTGTTTCTCTGACAGACATTTGTTGTAGAGCAGGGATTATGAAGGACTTACCTACCCTGTCTTGGCAGAGTTAGGCTGTCGACTTCCCTGCTACCAAGTTTTGTCCTTTTTGGACAGCAGTCTGTCTGCAGTTGGTGCAAGGGGTTTTTTCATGCCAAGAGAAAGGCTTGCCACTAATTCAACCATCTTACAGTGGAGGTTCTTCGATGTTTATCTTCTACTTGGAGTAGAATAGGGGGTGCTGTCAGGCGCTGATATGTCTCGATATCAAAAAAAATCTTGATTTAAGATAACATCTTTGAATGCCATATTCTGCAGATCTCTTGGGGTTTTTGAAGATGCCCTATCCATCTCTTGTATTTACATAAGCAAATGTTGCTTGTGTCTTAACAACTTGATTACTGGGTAGTTTAGAGAATATCTGTGATAGACTGTCATAGTAGCTAACAAAGTGACATGTTTGCATGACTAGGAGTTTGTTTTAACTATCCTAGACCGTTTTAGACGGTTGGTATCAAGAGGTCAGAGCTTCACATTTTATTTTTTAGTATCTCTAGGTATGATACCATTAGGAAGCGTTACCTTTAAATTTGTATCAATATACAAAGATCTATTCAATTGTGGTTAAATATACTCTTAATTATGTATCAATATACCAAGATTAATGCCTATGTAGCCCAATATAATCTTAATATTACGTCCATATGCAAGGGTCAATACCATTGTGGCCAAATATAATCTTAATTTTGTATCAATATACAAAGATCAATACCGATGTAATCCAATACAATCTTATTTTTGCACAATAAACAATGGTCAATACCACTTTAGCCAAATAAACTACTAATTTTGTATCAATATACAAAGGTATACGGGCATATTCAATAATCTGCCCCTTTTCTTGGACCTTTCTGTGCTATGTCTATATCTCATTTTTCTCAAGCCCATGCACTCCTACATAGGAGAGGAAGAAGGATACAGAAAAGGAAAAGTAGGAAGTCCCTGGGGCTAACCTCCAAAACCCATTAAGACAGGACCATTTATCAGCTTGTAGTCTCTTCCCCTACATATCAGAGTTTTCAGTTATCCTTCAAATAACCAAAAAGAAAGGCGGAGAAACACCTTCCCCACCCACTGGGCATGGGACTTCGCTCTCTTAAAGTGACTTCCTGCTGATTTGGGTCATAGTAGACCTGTTTGGGGCCTGAACCCAAATGGAAAAAATGGTTAAAAATGTTAGTACACTCCTTTTATGTTCAGTCCTTCTGTTCTCAGCTGTTTAGATGACCTAAGGGGTTTGTAGGCAGAAGCTGATCTTGCAGGCTTCACTGAGGTTCCTGCCGGGGCATTGTGTAGAGCTGAGCGGTCCCAGTGACATTGGATTGCTGTGGTGGTTGCAGGCCCCCGATGGAGACAGCTATTGAGGCAGTCTGCCAGGCAGAATCAACTGGGTCACTCGTCCTCCTTGGTGCCTGATTCTGCTTTCTGCTGAGGTTTCCGCTGTCCAGCCGTCCCCGGGCTCCCCTAATGGATGCTTCGATTCTCCTGGAATGATAAGAACAGAGCCCTGCCCAAATCCCAACCCTAGGACAATTGCCCTCTTTTTTGGGGGGGTGGGGGGGGGGCTAGGTAGTACTTCTCCTGAAGCAAATTTGGCCTTCTGACAACATACAAAGCGTTGTCTTTCAATCCGGGTTAAAGAAGAAATCATTCTGTCACCTCGGAGCTAAACCAGCTCCAGTGTATATATTTTTAGATCCCAAAGGACAATCTGCCCACATCGAGAAGGCCTTTTATAAGTAGCCTCCAAACCTAGGTCCCTCCAAATCCCATGTGTGTGTCTCTGAACTCTAATTATTGGGATCAGGGACCTGTGTTTCCCATCTGAAGGGATCAAAGATGTGTTCCACCACTCCTGGATCGAAGTCTTTCTCTATTTAGAGTTTGCCCTGCATCAGGCTGACCCTGAGCTCCGAGATCTACCCGTTTCTGTCTCCACTGTGCTGGGAGCTGGGACCACGGGTGTACTCTTCTTGAATGGTGGGACCAAGAGTATGCACCCTCACCACCCCACTCCGTTTGACTCCAGAATACATAAGACCACCAACTCTACGGTGATCCCCCCCCCCTTCTCCGCTGAAGTCAAAGGCATGGGCCAATACCACAATTCTCTTGTATTTTACCTTAGCTCCATGTCTTCTCTACACCTGGAGGTCTGCAAAACCAGGTCGAATGGCTGTATCCTCTATTCCATTCTTAGTGTTTCAGCCATGCCCCCAGCCTTTTTTTTTAGTTAATAAATTTATTTCTTTGTTGCTTCAGGTTACATCCTTATCATATTGTCCTCTTTTCCCGCTTCCCAGCCCCACCCTCCCATGCTCTACCCCCTGACCCTTCTGTCTTGTTCCTCTGGGATGGAGTGTCCCTGCCTAACATTCTCTCACCACAGATCAGGAGTCATATGAGGGCCAAGAGCCTCTTCATTCACCGGGGGTCTACGAGACAGTAATGCCAGTGAAAGGTGTCTCCTTGCTACTGGGGGAATACTAAAAAAAAAAAGACCAACAAACACACAAACCCACAAAAACAAAGAATATCAACAAAAAAAGAGAGGAAAAAGAGAAGGGAAAAGGAAACAGAAAAAAGAAAAAAAGAAGGAAAAAGAAAAAGATAAAAAAAAAATTATGTCCTTGTTCCTTTTGGTGTGTTGGTTGTAGTACAGATATCCTGTACGATATAGTTAAAATCCTACTATAAGTGAATAGATGTCATGTGCATCCTTCTGAGACTGGGTTAGCTCACTCAGGATGAGCTCCTCTAGATCCATCCATTTGGTTGCAACTTGCATGATTTCATTGTTTCTGATAGCTGAGTAATATTCCATTGCATAGATGTACCACAATTTTTTAATCCATTCTTCAGTTGAGGGACATCTGGGTTGTTTCCAATTTCTAGCTATTACAAATAAGGCTGCTATGAACATAGATGAGGAGACTTCTCTATGTCTCCGTGAGAGGTCCTTTGGGTGTATACCCAGAGGTAGTATGGCTGGCTCCTGAGGCAAGGTTATTCCTAGATGTCTAAGATATCGCCAGACAGACCTCCATAGTGGTTGCACAAGCCTGCACTCCCACCAGCAATGGAGAAGGGTTCCCCTTTCTCCACACACTCGCCAGCATGCGCTATCATTTGAGCTCTTTATCTTAGCCATTCTAACAGGTGTTAGGTGGAATCTCAGGGTCGTCTTGAGTTGCATTTCTCTGATGATTAAGAATGGTGAATATTTCTTCAGGTGTCTCTCAGCCCTTAGGGATTCCTCCTTTGTGAATTCTCTATTTAACTCCATCTCCCATTTTTTGATTGGATTATTTGGTTTCTTGGCATTTAGTTTCTTGAGTTCTTTGTAGATTTTAGATAATAGCCCTCTATCAGAAGTGGGGTTGGTGAAGATTTTCTCCCAGACTGTTGGTTGCCGTTTTGTACGAATGATAGTGTCCTTTGCCTTACAGAAGCTTTTCAGTTTCATGAG